>OY987279.1:3695193-4176357 GCA_963920785.1 Sphagnum contortum
AAAAAAAAAGTCTATTGTGAACCCCCCCAAGGAGGACCAAGGCCAACCATCCAATGATGTTACCCGGAGTGGGCATCATGATGTGCAAACACTTTATTGAGCCAATAGGCAAGCTTTGAAAAGTATTTAATCACATGACTTTGGACCCCATTTGAGGTGGAGGGCATGTCCTATAGGCCCAAGTGGGAAAAAGGGTGGTGGCTTTTTGACATCCAACCCAAAGCTGGTTTGCTTAGGGATTAACCATGACCTACACTACTAGTACTTTCACCTTCTTGAGTGAGGCCTCTTAAAGGGTATGTTCACTTGGAAGGGTATGTAAATATACCTTAATTATGACTTATAATTACTTAACCTAATTATTAATAACTAACTCAGCCCTACTCTACAATTGTTCATAACATAGGGTACTTATTCCTTATTGTCACACACTCGTATTGTTTCTAAACACTAATTATGTTCATGACATTTTATTCATGATTACAATGTCGATCGGTCGACCCCTTTAGACTTCAAACATCTACCTTCGTTGACCTTCAAATGCCATAACAAGTTTGAATTTCTTGCATGTTGATGTACCTTTTAGCATCATGCAAAGTCATAGATTGTTGAAGTATACTTGTCAATCCTTCAACATTCTTCTCATTTTATTTTTTCTAATTGCTTTATTTATTTAATTCTTCTTTGTTTTCTATCTATCTCTCATCTTCCATCGATGTATGCAAATCATGTTGAAGTTGCTTAACTCATTGTATGTGCCCTTTAGAGGTCTTTCATTATCCATTTGTCACTTTTGCTTTCTAAAGATCATCCATTGTCTAATTGTTGATCAAGCTTTTTGCATTTGTTTTGATAATCTTTTGTTTTATATTGTTTGCATTTTTTTTTTAAAATTGTTTTATGTGTTCAATATTAGGTGAGCCTTTTTTCTTTTTTTAGATCATTGAAGTTGAGGAAGACATCAATGGCAACCTTATTCATTCATGATGTTAAAGTCCTTGTTCAATTACTCGTTAAACTTGTCCTTTATTAAATTTTTTATGTGTGTAAAATTTTGAAGTTTGAGATCAACGTTATTTTATGCAAATTGTCAAATTTTGTGAATTTTTTGTTTTTTACAATTTTCTAATTGTCAATTTATTGTTAATTTTTGCATATCATTGAAGTTGGTGAAATCATTACTATTTGGAGACGATTTTGTGCAAGCATGTTTTATTTGTGCATTTTTTCACATGATATTATAAACACATGAATCATTATTACTATGTTATGAAATATACATTAATGATTTCACAATATAGTTTCCAAGGATTGTCAAGGATTTGTCAAAAAGTAAAAAGCTTTTCCAAATTTTGTTGAACTCTATCTTTTGCATCAATACAAAATGACATTTATCAAGTGAATGGTTACTAAGCAAAGAATTTGGAAACTAGTTAAAGGCCAAGTGGCTTCAACTTGGTTTTCACATTTTTTTCATGATTCAATATGACAAATTTAAATAGATCAAACTTTTTAAAGTCATTTGAGAGTTTGTGCATCAATTGACTGCAAAATTGAAGCCATTCATTGAGAAGGACACAAGCATCAATGTGTAATGCTTGTGAGTATTCAAATTGCATGTTCCATTTACAAGCTCATTCACAAAATTGATTTTTTGCATTGCAATGAAATGTTCACAATTTGAAAGTCCATTGTGCATTTTGTTTTCTACAAGTTTGTGTTTTCTACGAATTTGGTGTTTTGAAATCGGATTAGAAAGCCAAAAGAAGATGATTTGGCTCAAGTCATGGATGGTTTCATGAACTTTGTTGTTACAACTATAACCAAAGAAAAAAAAAAGTGGGTCAAAATAATCTCTTAAGATCAAGTTTTTTTCTATTTTTTATACAAGGTACATTTGGTGGCCCCCCCCCCCCTTTTTTTTAGAATAGGAAAAAACTTAAATTGGTAAAGTGAAGTTAGTTGGCAAAACAAGGGAAACATTTGTATGAATTTAGCTAATTAATTGAATAGACATTTTGAATTTAAAGTAATTGACAACAAAATTAATTATGCAACACCCAAAAAATGGCAACAAACTCAAAAGGTTTCAAGTTAAATTTGGCTACGTACAAAAAATACCCATGAAATTGCAAGCTCATATAACTAAGTAAATTGCATATGAGCAAATAGACCTCAATTTTAAATCTTGATTATTGATGTTTGTTTTCTAACAATCAACATTTAAGGTTGGTTCTTATCTTTCTTGATAAATTGCAATTGGTTATGATTAATAACTAATGCACATCACATTACACCCAAATGACAACTCCAATAATTAATTATGGGTAATAGAGATTTGAAAGCAACTCAACTATAAACAATAATGAAAGATTTTTAAAAGTGGTTATTAATTTGAATTTTCATTAAATGCACTTTTGTGAAACTAGCACCAAAGGCAACCCAACCATTATATACAAGACAAATTAATTGGTAGTAGGAAGGTCAACTATGTAAATCTTCTAACACCAACAATTTTTTTTCCATTGGGGGAAGGGGTCCCGAGGTTGTTAATTATTACATGGTGACCCATCATTAGATCTATTAATGATTTTAAAAAAATTAAAAAAATTGTAATTAAAAGTGGCTATTATGTCCAATCAATTGGAAAAGGTATGATTAAACATACACTATTATGTACATATATAATATTTTATATAGATTTTTAAAATGAAAAAAATTCAAGTAAATGTGTTTTTTTTTCATCATAAAAGACAAAGCACATGATTCATACACATTCCCACAAGTTGGGATAGTGAGTTCCAACTCTCCTAAGTGACTCACTTTCCCAAGTGTTTTTTTTCACTTTGGGCAAACTTGAAGTCCTTTGAAATTCAAAATTTTTGGGACAAAAATGCAATAGTTAATGTGATCCAAATTGGGCTTTCAATAAATCATTGGGAAAGTCTTGAAATGTAAATATTGAAAGTGGGCTCACATTGATTATTTGGAGTTGTGAGCTAAGAATTATAATTAAACTACATGTGATTTTCCTGCTTGATATTGTGATGTACTGTTGCATCGTACATAACATGATTTTCAATGGGAAGGACTTGGACATAAACATTTGAATGCTTTATTTGAACTTGGAAAACGATGGTAACAATACTCATCTTGGTGTTAAAAAAAAGAGTCAATGAACATGGGAATTTTGCAAATAAAATTGAAACTAAGTTGCAAAGTCTTAAAGTTTTAGGAATTACACAACATTTCCTTTTGGAGCAATTATGTGCAATAAGCTACACTTCAAAGTTCAAAGTTTTAAACAATTGTCTCAAAAGGTACCATGCAAGCCAAAACTAATTTTTAAAAAATTTTGATTGAAATAAAATTGTTCTAAGCAATTGCTTTATTATGTTTTATATTAAATCTTGAATCAACATTGAGCTATAGTATTAGGTATAGTTATCTCCTTTGTTCATTGTCTCTTGCATGAAAATATGTGATGATTGTGTTAAAGTTTGTCCTTGTGTATCAACTTTTGATACTAATGTTGTGGTTGTGTAGTTTCCATTTTTGTTTGCTTAAACATCCCTAACATGAAAAATAATAGTGATGATTTGCTTGCCCTAAATGCCTTAATTGTTTCATAGTATATTCTCAATTGAATTGCCAAGATAAATGGAATGTGTTTTGTATTTCAATATCAAATCCTAAAAACATAAGTTGTGGCCAATTCCATTTTGGTAATCAACTATTATCTTGTAATTCAAATTTAGTACATTCTATTTATTCTTGCACATCTTGCCATTTCATGCTACTTGATCATTGATTATTTTTAAAAATTTGTTTACAATCTTTGTCTAATGTTGCATAAGAGGAGGAATCATATGGGCTCCACAAGTTCTTTTTGTGCAACATGCTCAATTTGTTTACGCTTGATGAAAGTGAAGACTTTGTTTTTCTATCACAATTGTGATGATGTTGAGGAATTACATTTTGGTTAGTGGACCCACATTTTGAATCCTTGGCTCTTCCTACCAAACTCAAATTGAAAATGCCCATTGCAATTTAATGTGTGCTTGTAGGAAGAAAACTTAAATGCAAAAGTTGTAACAAGGTTCTACACAAAGGTTACAACATGATGCTTCACAAAAGGGGCAATAGGGTGCATGAAGGTGGCCACAAGAGGGATGAAAATAACGAATTTCTAAAAGAGGGATTGGTGATTATTGCTAGAGATTATCACTTATTAAGATTGTTTCGATGATGACAATTTTTCAATGATGTTATTGGCAAGAATATTCAAATTTTGAAGATTTTGAAATATGGAGTGATAGTTTACCACTAATTACTACCACATATTTTAGCGTGGTTGCCAATGAGCCACATATGCACACCACGCAAACTACTTATCCATCCACCAACATGTAATATAAACAATCTTAACTTTCATTAAGTTTTTATTCCTTATGTGTGAATGTACTTTTAAATGCCATATTAAACCCAATAAATGTTAAAATTGAACTCAAAGACCTTGATTTAATCTAAACATGAAATATTCATTATATTTAAAAGCAACTTATATAAAATTTTGGGGAAAGGGGGGGGGGGGAGTCATTAGTTGGAATAAACCTACTAGGTAAGGCCAATGAGCATCACAATAGGTTGTTCACAATGGGGGCCTACCTATTAAACTTAATAGAGTTTGAGAGTAGTCAAAGGTGGTGGGTGCATACTTGGGTCTTGGCTTTTTTTCTTTTTGGAAAATGATTAATATGATTCTAATATTTTTTGGGAGCCGTGCAAGCAAATGTGACAATTTGTTTTTGGGGTGAAAACGTCTTGGGTGCTTTGCTCTTCAATTAGAGATTAAATCGCAACCCCTTTGAAAATTTAAGGGTGATTGGAGATATTTACAAAAAATGCTTCACTTCCAACTTCTTGCTCCTACATAAACAAATTCCATGTTGCTCACTCTTTGCAATAATTTGCAAAAACCCATTGAGGGACCACATTTGAGAAAAAAGAAAAATTCCCTTCACTACTATTTCACGTCAACCATTGAACATGTGGCGACATCAATGGTGTCCAAGTGCTCTTCGGTGAAACCCTAATCTCAAATCATGCTCTCTAATGAACCCCTCACGTGTGGAGGTTTACAAGCGACTCTATGACTTGACCTTTTGAGAGGTTGGGTGCGATCTAGCCCCATCTACAAATCTTCATAGGCAAACCTTGGGTCCAAAGTCACATTTTTCCTCACAAAAAGATGAGGTTTTTTTCTCATTGTTTTATCCTCACAAAGCTTTTATCCTACTACTTGAATCCAACAGAAAAATCTGACATTTTTAAATTATTTAATTTTCATAAAATTTTGGCAATGGAAAACCCCCAAAAGGCCTTTTCTCCGTTTTCAATTTTGCCAAAAAAGAAAACCCTACTCTTCAATGCACCCAAAAACCATGTCTTGAGAGATGTCAATAATTTGAAGGCAAGTAAATCTCCACAAAATTGTGGAGTTCATAAAATGTTATAGGGGAGGTTCCCATATGAGTGCGTTCTCCCCGTGGAGGGGCACCCTAGGGTGTTCCCGAACCTTAGGAAAACACATGAGTACATGAACCTCCCCTTACATAAATAACTCTCTTTTGATTTCCTAGCTTCTTTCCCATTTCATAGAAAAGAAATATTTTCATGGGAACGTGGGAACATATAAAATTGGGGGAGCTCTCCCGGCGCCCTACTAGGGTTTATTATTGGTTAGGTCTGTGTTTGGATTTGGATCTAGGTCAAGGAACCGGACCCATTGTGTCTAAATTGGCCCAGAACCGACCAAGAGCTCAACCTAGTGGGTTAACTTTACATGGACCCATATCCAGCCTTAGAATGAACTTGGCAAGCCTATATATATGGACCCAGACCTGGCTGGATGTGTATGAAGGGGTTTTTTTAAGGGTCTAGGTCATAGGGTTATGTAGGGGACTAGGGTCAAATGTTTAGATAGGGTTTTAGGGTCTTTACGTTTAAGGGTCCTATGTTTGAGTTGTAGGGTTTTAGGTTCTAGGTCCTAGCCCCAACATTTAATTATGAGGACATCTCCAATGACCTTTTCACAAATATGTTGTGATGTTCCCTTTGTTGGATAGAGACCAAAATGTGGGTGGAGCTCCCCATTTTTGGTTAATTGTTCCTTTACGTTGTTCCCTATTGTTGCTCTCAAGAATATGTTAGGGAACACTTTGGGAACCCATTTGGAAAGTGAAGAAAATTTGACAAGGGAAGACCATGGGAACCTTTTGAGAACCTAGCACGAACATTTTGAGAACACCAAAATCCCAAAAATTCAAAACTTCTTAGAAAATCAATATTGGAAGAAAGTTTTTAAATTAGATTAAGTTATGGTAGGTAGCCAAAATTTTAAAAAAAAAGATACTTCATTTTTTAAAACATTCAAATTATAGCCAAATCTGGCTTAGTTGTCTTATGCATGATTGCCACTTCAGCTGAGTCACAAAATTGAAAAAAAGGAAAAAATAGTGGGAAAAAGGCCATAGTTAGAGTAGCTCATAGTTTACATTGCATTCACCATTCATGTAAAGTATGGTGTGCAATTCTAATGGTTGTGAGCATTCACATTTTCATTGAATGATTATGATGAAGTCTTTCAATTTGACACTTCCCCATATTCAATGAGTTGATTTGCAATTCTTCCTTCAACATCCATGTTTGTTGCCATAGCATATTAACTCACAACACTTGGGCAAAATTAAATATTGTAGCTATGTGAATGGAATGGTGACCAAACTCTTTAAACACTATTTCATTCAATGTCCCTCATCTTGTCCTATGATGATGAAGCCTTTACCTTTTGTAGTAGTTGATGTTGATGGTAAGTAGGCTTCATTTCTCATGTACCCAAATTCATTTTATGAATGAAAACAAAGTATCCATTGAATGTCGCTCCACTCGCAACAAAGATTCTCATGTTCAACATCAAAGTTCTTGAAGAGGTTGAATCCAGTACTCTACTCTCTTGAATCGGCCAACTATGTGCTTTTTGAAAAGAGGGCAAAAATTCATGTGATGATGTTTCATTAGAATTGGTTTATGTAGGATGGGATTTTGGTGATCATCATTATGACAATTTGAAAATTATTTCAGATTATAATTCATCGAAAATCAAATTCAATTTTAATTTTTTTTAATTTTTAGTTTGTATTTTGTTGGGTGTCTTACACCTTTTGCAATGTTTTTTAGATTTTGTCTGTTTGTAATTTATTGTGAACTTCTCTAATGAATCTGATTTTTCTTGACATTTTTTGCCTAGCATAATTAAGAATAGTAAAAAATATATATTAATAAAAAAAATGGCATCTAGTGAAAATTTATAAAATTTTATCCTTTGAAAAAATAAAATTAATTACAACAAAATTATTATGTTCACACAAAATAATTTAATCATTGTTGGTTGGCAGTGTGAAGTAATGCGAAGCTCAAATTACTAGTTAATAATTTGAGGAAAGATGGTGATGAGCATTAGGAACATACACCTTAACCCTAAACTCTAAAACCCACAATCATTTGCAGCTAAAACCTCAGCACCAGAACCTCAATCTTAAACCCTAAAATCTCAACCATAAAAACCTCACTCCTAAACCTAAAGCCATAAAATCTAAACTCTATAACTTCAACTCTAGAAACTCTACAACTCAGAAAACTTATATAACATAACTGAAGTTGGACTGTCTAACCTGCATAAAACACATTTTGGGGTCGGTTATGATTATTAAACCAACAATCTGGGTACCCAGTAACCGACCCAAGAACCAGAACTGGACAACACTGGTTTATATGTCAAAACAAACGAGGAGCTTAGGTGAAAAAACACTCTGCAAGATTTTTCAATATTTTTCCAAAGAGTTGGAGATGGTGGAAGGTTGACTCCTATACTACTACTAGCCTACGTATCTAACTACACTGGCGGGTTGAGCTTAAGAAGATATTACGAATGTTGGAAATAGGGTTGTAACAAGAATAGGGTTGGAAGAGTTTGGCTCTGTAGACAAGATTTACACAATCTTATGACAAAATCAAAGCTACTTTGGCAATAAGTACTTTACTGTATGAGCAATCATAAGAAGCAGAGAAGTAGGCAGTGCTCTGAGATAGATATTCTAGTAGCCTCTTGCAGTTTGGCATAGGATTTTGACAATCTAGTAGTGTAGTTTCAACTCCGAAACAAAACCCAATGCTTAAGTTACAGAGAAGAGGGATATGAGGTTTGCTAGAGCACAACATAACACAAATAAAAGAGGTAGACACTAGATACTAGACACTAGACACTTCAGGGAAGAAGCCTCCAACCACCCTTACAACCATCCTTCTCTTTAAGTAGGAACCGATTGTCAGCTCTTCTATTCCTCATCCCATGTGAGGAAAGAGGGATTTTGGGTTCTTTAGTCTGTGTCCCTGAGCTACTGGCAGAGTTGATTACCTTTGGTCGGTGCTACTGTACATATACATGGTGAAGTGATGCATGCACGACTTAGCTTACCCCCAAACTGTTTGAAGACTCCCTCTGGGAAAGCTGTGACCATTATTACTAGGGAGTGTTCTTTGAGCTTGCAAAGGTTTTTAGTGTCTATGTTGTGCATGTCATAAAATATACATCTAATTGTGTTCATTGATAATTTTGGGTTGTTGACCTCTAAATGTCTCCTGATGAGCTAAAAATGGCTATTATTGTAGCTACTACTGGTAGTGGGCACTTATTTGTTGAATACTTATTTATTTATTTATTTATCTATTGTAGAAAACAAGGTTTGGCAGTTTCAAATTTAATTTTTTAGAATTTCAACAGTTGAGAAATAACTATGTAAAATATAACTTGTGGTGTGCATTTGTAATAGTCACCCAATGGTTGAGTCAATACATGTTTCAACACAAAAGTTGAGGGTTCAATTGTCAACAATTCTGACAAATATACATATATATATGTATATTGTTTGGCTAAATCTTTTGAGAGTTATTTTACATGGGTAAGGTGCCCTTGAATTACACTGCAAAATCTGAGCAAGTCTTCACAAAATTCTCAATGGGTGTGGGTGATGAAAGTAAAAATATTTTTCAGAAAACATTGTTGGAATAGGGTTGTGTGATGAGAGCTTTCATGTGGTCCATCTGACCAAGAAGTTTGAAGTGGCTTTTGGGTTTTGCTCAATATGAGGAATGCATTGAGCCTTGAACTCATGAATTTAATCCATCAATGAAGGTGATGGGGATCATTAGATGGGTCTAGATAATACTATTGAGAAGCTGAGTCTAGATATAACCCCGGAAACTCATTTACAAGCTAACTTGGATTTTCAGCACTATGATAAGACTAGCATCTGCTTGAATGGCCAGAGTGAACTATTACAACCCTTACCTATGTATAAACTATAAAGGATCTACTTACCTAGTAGTAGGACATTTTTCCTACCTACCACCTCTATATAGACCCATCGGACCTATTTTCTTACAAAATGGGTTACCGAGGTGAAACCAAATATGAACGCACTTGAGATTCATCCACAACTGAGTCATACGGGGCATCTAGTGGATGGTAAGCTGGTGGGTGCTGGTTCACTCTGGCCCCTTTGAAGTTGTTGGCCGTTTGCAAAGTTCCTCAAATTCACAATTCAGAAATTCCAAAGCTTCATATTTAAGTAATGAACAACAACAACAACAACCCACATTTTGGCCTGGGAATTTTTAAAATATGACTTCCTACCTAACTTGGTTATTGTGAATCTGAATTTAAAATTTACATGCATTAGTGTCATCTCAAAAGTCTTTTTTCCAAGCTCATGAAGCTTTGTAACAAGCTTGTGAGCACCACATCCTGGGTCCCCATGAGCTCAATCTAGTTTTGCAATCTTTTCATCATCCCTTGCTTGAGATTGGCTGAACATCCACAAGCTTGTGGGCACCACAGCACGTTGTGGGTCTGCGTGAGCTAGTCAATCTAGTTTTGCTATCTCATCATCCCTTTGCTACAGATTCGTTGAACTTTTCACCAAAGACCGTAGTAGATATGTGAACTTGTGAATCTAAGCAGTTGGTTTTGTAACTGTGTGTTCATTGATGAATACATTGGACTAAATTTTCTAACTAAAGAAATTAAAATAGAGGCAAAATGGATGTACAAAAAAGAGCTGAGACTTGCTTGTCAGATTGAGGAGAGCAATGCAAAAATCAAGAGAAGCCCCTTGATAAATAATTATCCAGGACTGTGCAGTGTTGTTGTCATTGTGAAAAATATTCAAGGAAAAATGGAGCACATTCCACACTTACTTGCCTGAGTCAATGTGAATTGAGAACTTCTCTTCAAAGAAGATTTGGTGGGGCTTCAGTACATGTGCAGGCAGTTTTCTGGTAAGTAATGGTCAGTCCAGTGCTCCCACACTCATCCCAGAACTACTACTACAATTCAACATCTAGTGCTTTGATTGTGTGGTGCAGATGGGATCCCATATGAATTGTTTGTTTACATTAGTCTATGATTTAAATCATGTCATCAAAAAAATGGTTTTTTTTATTCCCCTGAGACTTTTGGGTGGGGGATTTGATGTTCATCTCTTTGCAAATAGGTTTGAGGTTTGAATATATAGACTGAGGCAGGTATGGTGCAGTTTAAAGGAAAGTACTGACTACAGTTGAACTGTGTTAACAGACTGCTGAAAGTCACCCACCATTATAGAATCACATCTTCAACAAGTTGCACACTTTTTCTCAGCAACTGTTGCAGATTGGTGGAGCTTTTAAAAGTATTGGAAACTCTGAAGCGTGTGTTGTGCAAGTCCCTCTCTTCACAACAGGAATTTCTTTTTTTTCTTGTTTTTTTTGGGGGCGGTAAATCAAACATAATCAATCCATTGCAAAAAGCCAAGACCAGGGGACAACTGCCAAGAGGACCTGGGCCAGAAAACCCCTCACACAACAACCTGAGACCAGGATTGCTGGAAATACCATAGAGGACTTCTGTTGATCTTACACCAGACGCCCTTGCATTCATTCAATCCTGCCATAATCAAGGAGAGTGTTCCAAATAGTAGACTCAACTTTTTGATGAGACCTTCAGGAGTGGTTAGACACTAGATCATTCCTGTCAAGCCAAATTTGTCCAGAGCATAATTCCTCTAAGCAAATGCCATATAGCAAAATTGCCGATTGCCAACTTTTAAAGCTCTCACCAAATAGGCACTGTTCAACAGATAATTTCTTCCAATGGGTCATGGAGTTTGGATTCAGAAGTCCAATCTGCAAAAAATGAACGATTCTTGTGTAAGAATTGGTTGATTTTTGCTCTCCATGCCACAGCCCTATGTCGCAGCTCTTTGCAATAGGTTTGAGATTTAAATATAGACTAAGGCAGGTATGGTGCAGTTCAAAGTACTGCCTGCAGTTGAACTGTATTAACAGACTGCTGAAAGTCACCCACAATTATAGAATCATATCTTTAACAAGTTCCACACTTTCTCTCAGGAACTGTTGGAGATGGTAGTAGCATTAAGCATTGGAAATTCTGCAGCATATGTATGCTGTAAAAGTCCCTTTGGGTGGGTAGCCTAGATCTCTATAAAATCCAAAGCATCAACAGCAGCACAACATGGTCACATTTTCTTTAGTTCACAATATTGCGATCCATTCCTTGCACACAATACAGACAGTACCAATGTTCAGGAGATTGAAGTTTTGGTACCTGGAAATTTTAACTCTATCATGGCCTCATGGCATGTTCTCAGAGTAGCCAAATTTGTGAGAGAGATCTCAATTTGTGAGAGCTTAAGGAAAGCAATAATAATAGGCAAGAGAAGGATTTAGCAAATTTTCAATGCACATCATCTGCCATTTATGGACTGATCTGCATCAAATCACAAGTAGCATGAGGACTAATTACAATCTCTGGACAACAAGTGTGTGAAACCAAAGCTTAGCTTATATGGGTGACTTTGGTTCAAACAGATTTGTGAAGATTTGAATGATACCTGGTCTCATTGGGCCATGCTCCTGATTAGTGTGAGCTGATTTAACTTCCAATTGCCTTGTACAGGATTGAAACTGGATGTGGAATTGAGCTCAGAACCAGAGCTCATGTGTGAGGTATGCGTGACTCCTGAGACCTATACACTACATACACCTAATGTCTATGTGTAATTTACACATGAAATGCCAAAGCAAATATTATGCAAAAGAACATCAGATTGACAAATAATATGCATCAGATTGACAATCACAGGACACTCTTTGGACAACGTTCAAAAAATTGGTAGTCAAAGAAATGGATCCATTGAATCACCTGGAGAGCTCTTAACATCAACAACTTGCTTAGTAAAACAACTAATCGACAATTCTGACCTCAAACCACATAATCTCCATCTGCAAAGAGAGTATGAACAACACAAGCTTGCAGTTGGGTTGAAGCCATTCATTTGACACTCCTGGAGGTTGGTACTCCTGAAATTCTTTTGCACACAGCAGCAAACACTCAAACCAACAGCTGATCCCCATTAAAGGAAGCGTTGTTGTACACACAGTAAAGTTCAGAGAAATCAGATCCCAGCACTCCCACACCCACCTGAACAAAAAAATTCAAAAGCTTGCAATGCAGTTGATTACCAAAAAATCCTTCCCACCTTCAGCAAGCTTTCCTCAGACCTTCAAAAGCAAATCCTTGACAAGGTGAAGAAGTGTGAGTTCAGGTTCAAGGTCACATCATGGACCTCTGTCATTTATATTTTTCAATCAATATGCAATAATAGCACTTCAAGGGCTGGTCCAACATTTTGAGCTGCAAATTTCCTGCTGCTGCTGGCTGCTGATCACAACAAAACTACTCAAGTATTACCATTATTCAAGTATACATGGGGCAGCTTCCATCTTGTAGAAAGATTTTCTATGTAATTGAGCACATGGCTCGCATTACTATGAAGCTTTTGATCTGAGCTCTGATTCACAAAATCAAATTGGTTTTGCTTGGATATGCTAATGCTGCTGCTGCTGCTGTTGTCATTGTCCTCCTTCTTGTTGTTGTTGGTTTTGTTGGTGTTTTGGATTTCTTCCGGCAAGTGATGATGCTCTCCAAGCTTCCCCCAAGAGTTTTTATGGATTTCAGCTTCCAGCAAGTGATGACGCTCTCCAAGCTCCACCTCCCAGAGCTTTTATGGCTTTCTTCCTGCACGTGAAGATGCTCTCCAAGAAGCTCCACCCCCCCCCAAAGCTTTTATGGCTTTCTTCCCAGCAAGTGATGATGCATGGATTTCTCCCCCAAGACCAGAGCTTGAAGCCAGTGATGATCTCCTCAGCAAAAATGGGCTCCTCTTCAAGCTCTCTCCCCCACACCCACCCACTCCACTCCACTCCCTGGGAGCAGCTTTTCTACTTCCTATCTGTGTCTTCTCTGCATCTTGAAGCGAAGGACAAAGAAGGAGAGGATGCGATAGAGAAGCGCAAACCCCACCATGGTACCCACATCCACCCACTTCACATTGGATCTGTGAGCACCAGGAGTTTCCGCAATCAAACCCTGCTGCATCAGCACTTCGGATCCCGTGAGAGAACAAGGACCGTCAGGAAAGATGGAGGTTCCAGTACTGAAGCATTTGTCACTGACATGCGAGAATTCGTTGATGAGGAGCGACTCCAGAGGATACTTGTAGAGCGAGAGATAGTGCATGAAGAGCCAGTAGTTGGGCATGTTGCGCTTGGAGATGAAGAAACCGGAGAAGAGCCAAGAAGCTCCGAAACCTGCCATGGTGAGAGAATACGCGAGCTGGTAGCTGTTGCTGCGCACAAGAACGCCGAAGAAGGAGACATAGGCGTGCGCCACTACGAGAAGCAGCCAGAACACAAGCAAGAAGAAGAAGAAAGCAGAAGCTTGCGGCGCGAGTCCTACCATCCAGTACACTGGGAGACTGAAGAGCGCGGCATTGAGGAAGAGGAAAGGAAGGAAGACGAGAGTGTTGGAGACCACCCAGGAAGACATTCTGTAAGCTCCTCGCGAGGCTTCCCGTGCCAGGATCTTGCATTCTTCCAGCAAGCTCGGCAAGAGCTCCACTGTCGAGGTGAGCATGAGCGTGACGCTGAAAGCTAAGAAACCGTAGCGTTCTGTGAAGCCGCGCATCCCATACCCCATACGCGAGAACACGTTGCCGAGACAAACACCCGCGATGAGCGCATAGAGTGTCCGTGAGCGGAAGAGCTGCCGCGTTCTGTAGACATTCTTCGAGAAACGATGCGTCAATACTGCGATCTCTTGTAGACTGGAATTCGCAAATGCGCATCTCGTGAGCGGCGCTAGATGCGACGTTTCTTCTTCTCCGGCTCTAGAGCATCTTGTCGCGCCGGGTTTGCAGCTCATGATGAGACAGGAAGCCGTCGAGGGTGTGGGTGATTGCCCGATCATCTCTTGCTCGTCTGCTGAGAGCACCTTTTGCAACCAAGGGATGGAAGCATTGGATCGATCTACATGCGAGAATTTACTGTCATCGCAAGAGGTGGAATGGTCATGAGAGTGATCCGAGCTTGTGTCGATGAGGTCGATCGCGTACTCCAACACATTGATCTGCTCCGGGATGTCGTGACCGGAAGCCATGAGCATGGAGTGCAGATGCTCGAGAGAGCCGTGATGCACGACTTCACCGTGCGCGAGAAGAACGATCGAGTGCAGATGCTCGAGGATACGAAACCCGGGTTGATGGATACTGAGAATCACAGTGCGCATGTGCGTGACTGCCATCTTCCGCAGCATCGTCACGACATGGAGCGCAGATGTCGAGTCGAGAGAGGAAGTAGGCTCGTCGAGGAGCAGGACTGCAGGGTCATGGATCACGTCGATGCCGATGGAGACGCGGCGACGCTCGCCGCCGGACAATTGATCTCCGACTCGAGAGCGTGCGACATGCGAGAGTCCGAGATCTTCCATCGTCGCGCGCACTCGCGCGAGCTTCTCCGTCATGGAGACGGAAGCCGGAAGACGCAGCCGTGCACTGTAGAGCAAAGTCTCTTCGACTGTCAGCATTGGGAACAGTGCGTCGTCTTGCATCACGTAGCCTGAGATTCTGCGGAACTGTGGAACTTCCATCGCTAGCTGGTTCACTAGCAAGCTCGTGGGTGGACTGCTCGGTCGAATGCGCCCTGCGACGACGTCTAGTAGTGTGGATTTCCCTGCTCCGCTCGGTCCTGCAATTGCTAGTACCTCGCCTGGTCGCGCGACGAAGCTCACATTCTTCAGTAAGTGTATGTAGCGAGTCGAGATTCTCGCAGCAGTTGCTGCCGCCTTCTCCTTGCTGCTGCTGCAATTTCTTCCTGATGTCAATCCCGCTTCAAAGAAGTTGCAGCTCCGAAGAAGAGATCTCAGCTTTGTTCCATTCTCCACTGGCTTCACAACTCTGTACGACAGCTCTCGAAGCTCGATCTCGTATCCTTGGAGGGCACGAGATACTGCTGCTCCAGGCAAGAGCACCTCACTGGGAGAGCTGAGATCATATGGTGCTGTTCCCAGAACAGAAATGCTTGCAGCAGCAGCAGCACCTTCTTCAACGACACTGGCTGCGGCGATGGTCCCCATATCGACACCGGCAACAAAAATGGGCATTACAACAATGGAGTTGTCACATTTGGGGCCTGGCAGCAGCAGCAGCAGCAGAGTGGCAATGAGGAAGAGCAGAAGCAACAACGACAACAAGTCTAGATCTCTCAAGCTCCAGGAGATGGAAAAGCTTGAGCTTGCTTGCATACTGCCTCATTGCAAGTCTCCAGATTGATTGGTGCCCACATTGCTGCACAAACGATATGACAACTGCAGCGATGATCGGTCGCTCGCATGCTGACTGAGGAGTTCCCGAAGATCAGAGGATCGCCATACCTCTTGAAAGAAACATCTGCGCTGAAGTTGTTCTTCTTCAGCTTGTTGGACCTAAGAAGAACTTCAAATGAGGAACAGATCAAAAGCTCTGCAAAACTATTCAGCAGCAAGCTCTACAAAGGAATGTGTTCTATCAATGCTTCTTCTCCCTTTCTTCTTTTTCTAGGATCTAAGAACTTCAAATGAGAACAGATCAAAAGCTCTTCAAAACTATTGAGCAGCAAGCTCTATAAAGGAATGCGTTCTATCAATGCAGTGTTCTTCTTCTTCTTCCTTTCTTCTTCTTCTAGGATCTAAGAACATCAAAATGAGGAACAAATATCAAAAGCTCTCCAAGACTATTGAGCAGCATGCTCTACAAAGGAATGTGTTCTATCAATGCAGTAATCTTGTTCTTCTTCCTTTCTTCTTCTTCTAGGAACTAAGAACATAAAAATGAGGAACAAATATCAAAAGCTCTTCAAGACTATTGAGCAGCAAGCTCTACAAAGCAATGTGTTCTATCAAAGCAGTATTCTTCTTCTTCTTCTCTGATCTAAGAACATCAAAATGAGGAACAGATCAAAAGCTCTTCAGAACTATTGAGCAAAAAAGCTCCATAAAGAAATGTGTTCTATCAAAGTTATATCCTTCTTCTTTTTCTTCTTGGATCCAAGAACATCAAAATGAAGAACAGATCAAAAAGCTCAACAGAACTATTGAACAGCTACCTCTACAAAACAAAAAATGTGTTTTTATCAAGTACTCTTGTGGTTGCTGATGTTGTTGTTCTCCCCCTCCTCCTCCTCCTCCTCCTCCTCGTCCTTGGATCCAAGGACATCAAACTTAAGAATAAATCAAAAACTTTGCAAAGTTCTTGAACAAGTATTAAAAGCAACAGGGAACAGCATTTAACTTCATGAAAACTCAAAACCTACAAAAACTTGTTGAACTCAAAGACTTTCCTCTGGGTCCAAGCAGAAAACAAAGCAGCTAAAGAAACTCATATATCTTCAACCAAAAAACCATGACTACATTTTTTGGGTGGCCATTTGCTATATTTTTGCTGATCAAAAAACCACACAAAGCTCAAGCTCACAAGCTCAAGCTCTCAAGCTACTACTACAGAGAAGACAAAACTCCAGTCTTACATAATGGGTGGTATTCTGATGAGCTTTAAAGAAACAACCATTGCAACTCAAAAAGTCTTGTTGATCAGAAGAGACTACACTTATTAATACTGATCTCTCTTACAAAATCTGTGATGACAACAACCTAATGGAAAGATGTCCTAACAACTTACGAAGAGTTGGGCTTTGTGTAACTGCTAGTTTTGCTTCATAAAATGTGATGAAAATGTAATAAAGTGTGCTTAATAAAAAGCTTTATTTCTTTGCCCTTTTGATAGCAATACCAGAAGTTTTTGTAGTCAGTCCCCCACCCATTATTATTTATTATACTTATGGCATTAATTTCACTTTGTGGGTGGTGATGTTTAAATGCTTTTTTAGGACATGATAATGGCAGTTCTTGATCCATGCAAAACCCCAAATTTGAAGTTTTTTTTTGCTGCATCAAAACAAACAAAGCAGAGCTCATCATGAATCAAAAACCACCCATTTCATTGAATGTCATTTCTGATTTGATGATGCTCTCTGATTCTTTCTCTCTACATAGTAGGAGGAGGTAGAATATGCTTTTTGTTTCTTGATGGGTAGTTAGCCCAACCTATAAACCTTTGTTTGGTGTGTGCCTAGATCTGGAGTTTTCTTTTCTTTTTTTTGGTTTTTGGTTTTTTTGGGAAGATGGGGAGGTTGGGTGTGTATCAATCAAATTTGAAGAAGAAAATTTTTCAAGCACTCTTTTCTTGAGTTTTGATTTTTGATTTTGATTTTGATTTTTTTGTCTTTTAGTGAGATGGAGGGGGGGAAGTTCTCAGTGGGAGGTAAGCAAGCATCATTGTCTGTTGATATGTCTACATGTGTGAGAGAGAGCTCTTTGGAGCACTTGGAAGTTGGAAGTTGGAGAAATGCAACTGCAATATATTTGTGTCTTGTTTATTGATTTTTTAGTTCCTGCAATAGAGGCAGAGATTTGATTGGAGTTTCAAAATGTATATATTTATTTATTTTATTATTATTATTATTTACTAAAATTTAAAATGTAATTCCAACTTGAAAGGTAAATGATAAGACTTTTTGTTTCTAATTGGACTTTGGGAATAGGTAGCAATTTCAATTTTCCCAGTTCCTTTATTACAAGTACTCATTACATTACTTACTACCATAGTACCTACTCTGGTTTGGCAGCAAGGTGCCTAATAATTAAGTTTATTTTGTGTCAGTTATAATTCATGTTCAGCAGTGAATATAATAATAGTTTTATAATTTAGAAATTATACTAAATAATGAAGCTATTTGTGGTTGGTTTGAGAGCTTCATTCAGATTTTTGGCTTAGCAAGAGCATATTTTTCAGATTTTTGGCATAGCAAAGCACATATTTTTCAGAATTTTGGCAATTCCAAAAAAAAATTTAATTAGTGCCTAATCAAGCTCTCCATATTAGGGTTCCCTATGTAGTAGTAGTGTCACTCAAGCAACAACAGATCTAACCACCATATCTAACGATTTGATTGGACTTGCCTACCAAGGCAACAATATTGTGTTTTTAGACTCATTATAGAGTATAATAGCTTAAGGATTTTGGCCTCTACATAATAGGTCTAATTTTTTTTATATGAGGATTTTTGAAAAATGATATATTTTTGGCTTGTGTTGAAACTTGAGATTAGTTATAATAGAGTTATAATAATATGTTGAAGGATTTTGGTTTTTCTTTTAGAAGGATTTTTTTGGAAGATTATATTTTTTGCATGGTCAAATATTTGAGTTTTTCATAATTCTTCTTTTGCCTTAAGATACTTTTCAATGTAAATGGCAAGGCCATAGTGTTATGATTATGATTATTATTATTATTAGTTAATATCTAAGGTTTTCAAGGTACACACCACATTCCTCTACTTTTCTCCTCATTTTTTTCTTTGAAGATATAATAATAATAATAATAAAGAGTCTCATATACTCATATACTTACACAAAATGAACTTCTAGCTTATATGGTCAATGGAAAGTCCCATTTGGGGTATAATAGAAGAGTGGCACAATCTCACTTCATACACTCAAATACCAAATAGTTTTGTTTATTCATCTACCCAATAAAGAAATCAATTAATTCCAAACAAACTCGTTGCGGTGTTAAATTGTTGAGTCAAATTGTTGTGCAACTATTTTGGGATTGGCAACTTTCTCACCATAACAAAAAGCCATTTTGAAAAAAAAAAAAAAGGAAAAAAAATCTCTAAATTCATCACCTACTTGCCAATGTAATTTGCATGGGATTCATTTCCATAGTGGAGTTGAGCTGTTGAGGTGGTGACGGTGGTGATGGAGAGGTGGTGGAAGAAGATTGGGTTCATAACCATAGTCAGTTCCTCGTACTCATTTTTAGCTTGTTCTTTGTACAACTTTTGATGCATTGCATGGTTAGGGTTTTGTACCTAGGGTACAAAATTGATGACAAGAACCAGTTATGTCCTATAAAGCTACATTGAGAAATATGCCAAAGGACTCAAAGCAAGTCTCAAAGAGACTTCTCCAAATATCCGATAATACATCAAATGTAACTAGGCTACCCTCTAAGAGAATGGATGTAAATAAAATAGTAAACAAACTAACAACATGGTCTTCGTTTCTTTATTCTTTCAATGGATGTAAAAATTGGAAATCGTAAACAAACTAAAGGACATGATTTGCCTTTATTCTCTCAATGGATGTAAATAAAACCATAAACAAAAGCACATGGCTTGCCTTTATTCTTTCAAAACGAATGTAAAGAAAACCGTAAACACACTAAGGACAAGATTTCCCTTTATTCTCTCAACGACATTTTGGTTTCAATTCATGCAAACGTTTTTTCTTCGTATCCATCAATCACACTTATTTTTGGTTTTTCTTTTTGGTGCAATGCAAATTGTATTGGGAGTCTGGACACCAAATAATTACAATGAGTTTCTTTTGGCAATTCAAGCTTGGAATATTGAAAAGTTTTGCCTTTTTTCTTTTTTTCTTTTTTAAAATTAGGGAACTGGCAAAAGAAAAAGAGGAGAATTATATATGTGAAACCCTTTTGTGTACTAGGTATGTGTGTTAAATGGAAAAGCATTGAATGGTAAAAGAGGGAGAGATCAAAGATGGACTTTACAACAACAAAGTGTTGACACAAAAACTAACTGACCAAGAAGCTCAAATTTTCACCTTACCAAATTAGGTCATGATGGGTACACAAGTTTGCACACTATACACCCACTAGCCCCCAAGTCTTGCAAATGGATTGTGCATTCAACTCATCTCATCCATGCTAGATGTTGGTAAAATCGTTCACTCAAGCTTTTCTAGTGTAAAATGACGGATACCTTAAACCATGCACAATTTGACACGATGGGTTGCATTTTTTTTAACACTCGGTTGGCAAGTTCTTATGTGAGAAAGGCAGATTTTTACACTTGTCGAGGGTGAGTTCTTATGCTTGTTGGCAAGTTCGTACACTGCATCTGGCTTCTCAGATGATGATAATGCACTCAAATGAAGCACTCCCAAGATTCGGGGCCTGCCCTCAGCTCACGCTGCCCCACGGGCAGCAACAAGCCCCTTATTTCAGGAATGCACGGGTCCCTTGGACCTTACCTACCACATAACAATGTGGTGCCGTAATGTGGGCATTCCATGTTCAAATGTCACGGAATGTCATGTCGGGAAACACCACATTGACTTCTATTTTACCCTAAAAGTAGAAATTTGTCCAAACGGTGGCTTAACTTCTAAAGGGGTATGACCAAATTTGACAAAAAAATTTAACAATTTTTTTTAAATTTTTTTTTGCCGATTGAAATTTTGCATCATTTCACCCAAAAAAGAAACCGCAACATAGCATTGCCTACATTAGGGATGGCTAAATAAAAGGAAACCCTATATCCATTTAGTTGGCAAATTAAAGTATCTTCCATTCCTTGTGATGGTTTCCGTAGGTAGTGGATTGTGAAGGTGGGAAAATGGTGAAGCTTTTGCCTAGGTATGTAAAAATTGTTGATCCACAAAGTGCTTGCAAATCTTTGACAAGGGTAGATAGAAGAAGTGAGGATACAAAAGACACTAATAATATTGGAGTGACTTGGAATTCTTTTTTTTGGTCACAAATTCTAGTGATGAAAAATTTCAAAGAACTACTATAAAAATAAAAATAAAAATTTGTATTGGTAATCTTTTTGTATACTCTTCCTTGGAAAATTCCAAAAATAATTACTTCATTTTCAAGGTTAATTATCTCATTTTTTTTCTTATTAACTAACTACCTCAAGCATATTCATTACCCACCAACATGGGTATGTATGAAAATGCAAATTAACATGTGTGTTTTCATGTCCATGATATGTATATTAAAATTCAAATTAAATTTGACATTGACATAAAATGATGATGAACTATTAAAAATCTACCATATGAGAGAACATAAGAAAAGAAAAATTGATTACCATCGGTAGTGCCGTTCCTAGCAAACAGAGAAGCCCAAGTTTTATAGAATAAATTAACATACCCAATTGCATTGCATAGTGGACTCTCAATTGGCGCAAGTTGAAAGCTCATAATCATAAACAATGTGCATGATTGATCTCTCACCAATCGACTCCGCGGTTACCAGGCATGGGGTTAGGTAGTAGACTTTCCCAAACCATTTATGTAGACCGAATGAGCATAATAATGAGAGAGAGAGAGAGAGAGGTGAGAGATGATCTTTTGCCAGGGATTCTTGTAAAATTACTTACAACCAAATAATTAATTAAATAATTAAATAATTTTTTAATTTTTTAATTTGTTAAAAAACACATTTTTAAGAGGCTAGGTAGGTTAGTAAAAAAAAAATTGGCTTGACAATTGTAAGAAAATGGCAAAACAAACCAGACAACTATGTCTCACTGCATTACACCTAGTGCAAGCAAAGCTGGATTGTACAATTTCTTGCCCAACAACTTCTTATTAAGTATTCATTTATAAACAACACACAATGTAGCTATGCATTTTTCAATGAATTATTTTCCCACAGCCTGGAAAGCTCTGCAGCTCTGTACAGTTATAAAGTCTCTACCTAACTATGCTGGTAGGATTTTTTATTTTTATTTTTTAAAATATTTATTTATTTATTTTTTATTTTATAAATTTAAATTTAGGGTGGGGTTGGTAACTTGGTAGAATTATAATATTGGCAAAGTGCGACAAAGTTCCCTTCTGTAAGCAAACATTGAACCACTAGAAAGTTGCGGACCTACAAAAAGTTCGGTCTTTTCTCAAGCTGAAGAATAATCTATGATTTTATTTTATTTTTATTATTATTTTATTTTGAAGCAAATGGAAAGAATCAATCCATTTACATTCATGTAGATATTAAACGCGAAACATGTAAATGTAAAATCATGTAAATTTGTTGTAAGCTGTAAAAAATCATGTATCTGTAAAAAAAATCAATATATTTATATGGTTTTTTGCGACTATGTAAAATGATGTAAATATAAAACATTGTAAAAAAAAATTTGGTGAAAGCGGGAGGGATGTCGTAGTGTTTTTGATGATAGGCCAATCAAATGGCCCATTGCGAAAAAAAAACCCCATCCAAACATGGACCCAAAATTAATTAATATGGATTTGCAAGAAGGTATGGTCATTAAAGGTGTATAGTTAAAAATGTAATAGAGTTATTTGTAAAATAAAATATATAATAACATCACAACACTAAGTTTGATCATAAACAGGGTGAGATTCAAAAAAACATTTGCTAAAAAAAATACACATTCAAAGGGGGAGGGAAGGGGGGAACTCAAAAAACCCTAAAATTTATGTGATAAACTGAGTTTCACCTTGTCTTTCATTTTTCTTGAGCGCCTCCACTGCTACTACAAATATTTTCATTGCTCCTACCTGTACGAATATTATAATTACTCTAGACGCTTATGCATTAAATGCTAAGTTTCAGCATTTCATACCCAGATTTTATAAAAATTTCTCACTTTACGTACTAAAAGAATTATAGTTTCCAGAACTGGTTGCTAGTTGCTAGCTAGCCTCAGGTCAGATTCCACATTGATAAACCGAATAATTTTTTTTTTTTAATTTTTTTTTAAAATAATTAATTATTATTTCCATGATCTACTATGATATTGTCATATGAGTAATGAAATTTATTCAGAGTGTAGCATATGATAATTCTGACGATTTTCACCATGTCAACTTCATATCTTTCGCAAAAAAATTGTTTCACTATTTTGAAGATTATTTAATGATGAAACTGAGCTTACGGTAAGGGCATCTATTCATTCTTCAAATGTTTTTTTTTATTGTATGATTAAGCAAAGCAAGGGAACATGTTCCAAAACAAGCAAGCATGCATGTTCATGTTCCAAAAATTGGTACGATAAAATTTTTAAAAATTGAAAATTTTATAAAAATTTCTAATGTTTTTACTTGCCACTCTACAAGTTGTTTAAGAAATTGAAAAATTGTCAAACTTTTTTTGGGAGAACTTACACTTGAAAAAGTATAGCTCTACCCAATTTGGAAAAAGAAGAGGAGGGTTTAGAGCATGTTGGGAGGTGGGGGTGGTTAGGGTTTAGAGCCAACCTAACAGCAAAATGGGGCCACCACCCATTTGCTAGATGGGAGTTGTGGTCATGATGAGAGTGCAGGTTAGCATGTTACTCACACTCATTTCCAGTACTTCCATCCTGGTTTCCTTGCAGAGGGAAAATGAGGCAAAAACCAATGAAATTGTAAAGTAAAAAAGAGCAGAGGGACAGAAACTCTCTGTTGCACCCCTGACAATCTGTTTGGTTTCTTGACCCCTTTCTCTTGTAGCTAGTGTGGCTGGAATCATGGTGACTTTGAAGAGTAAAAGTTTTTCTTTCATTGCACCGACCTAAGGTAGATAGTAGGGAGATATTTGGAACCTAGGTATGTTTTGCTCGGCCTTATTATGTTAAGCCTTGTCACAAGTGCAAAGTCTCTTTCCTTCTTTCAAATTGGGTCCAAGTTACTCCTTACCTAACATCAAGTAGGCAAAAAAAACATTCATACATTAAAGTTATCCATGAAGTCAACCCATGTTTGGGGGTGCATTTGGACCTCCATTTGCTTTCTCATCCCCAATTTTTCTAGCAAGTCAATGTAACTCCTCCTCCCCTCCCCCAACTAAAACTTCAGGGGTGAACACACATTTATGTATGTTTTGCTGCAGAACCCTGTGTGTGTGTGTGTGTGTGTGTGTGTGTGTGTTTTGTTGCGGCATCTGTGGGTGTGTTCTTGTGAGTCTTCTCTGGCACACACCTACACGTACCCTCCCAATTACAACTCTCTCAAACAACCTGAGCAGAGCAGCAGATGACAGATCCACACACACAACACACAACCAAACCAAAAATCCTCGGTTTAGAGTACTTGCTTGACTTACAACTCTCTATTGCCTCCTACACATGATGATCTTTAAATTCATTGCCCACAACAGCAAAAACAACAACTACTTCTTCTTCTTCAATGTGTTGTGTGGGCCCATGAAAAGGAACTTAATATTGTCTCCAGAAAGTCTAGTACTCTTGATGCAAAAGTCTCCTTCCTTACAAAGGACCAAAATTTGGTTCACCACCACAACTTTTGTTTTGTTGTTGGGTACACGTATCTCTTCTCCTCTCCTCTCCCCCGTACAAACAATACAAGGGGTGCGTCACACTCTCTCTGGCCTTTGCCATTTACATTACAAAGTATCTCTTAAGGCAAAAGAAGACTTGTTAAATGAAACTCAAAATATTTCACCATGCAAAAATACACCTAATCTTCAAAACAATCCTCTAAAAGAAAAAACCAAAATATAGTTCAAGATATTATATTATAACTCTATTATAACTAATCTCAAGTTTCAACACAAGCCAAGTAATATATTTATCTTTCAAAAATGCTCATATTAAAAAAAATTGACCTATTATTTATTACCTAGAAGGGGCCAAAATATATCCCTTGAGCTACTACTATATATATACTCTATGATGAATCTAAACACAATATTGTTGTTGCCTTGGTAGGCAAGAAGGCCAACAAAATAGTAAAACTAGAAAGAGATCACACATTGTTTTGTTCTTCAAGCTTTTTTCTTCAAGTACCACTTTTTCTTGTTGACGCGTTTTTGATGTAAAATCATACACAAATCCTCCATTGACTTCTCAAACTTTGCAATAAGTTATCCTCGCCAATTATTGAACAAATTGGAAATATCCTTTTGTTAATGAATGAACCTTTTTTCTTTCCTTCCCTATTATTGTTGCTAGTGATTTTATTTTATTTTGCAATTTTTGTGATGTTCCTCAAGTGACATTATTCATGAGTAGTATGTTTAGCTAAATTTGGCTCTATTCAAAATATGAAAGTAAAAATTCTTAAGCATCTTTTCACATTGTAGGCAATTGTGACAAAAATTTTACGCTTCATTTGTAAGTTTTTTTTAAAAAAAAAACATTTTTGACATTTCTACAAATAACATAATTAGTATCAAAGTTGCCAAGGTACTACGGAATGTGTCGCATACGTTACATTTGACACCCAATAGTTGTCAAAAAGTCATATGTACCAAGTAAGATAAATATCGTGTACTTGAAACAAATACACGATAGGTAACGGCATTCAAAAAAAAAGGATTGGTTGGAAAGCACTAAAGGTTCGGTAGGATATGCAATTATCTAGTTATTTATATTCAAGTACATGTTTTAAAAAGTCATACCTAACCAACATAGAACATAGATATTGGGCCCTAAACCAAAAAAAATAAGAAAAGAAAGGAGGACACTTAGTATGCCCCCTTGCCATTTAGCCTTGAAAAATTGGCTATTGACCATAGTGGGCTACATGTACACATACATTTGTCTTTGTATACATGAATGCCTTTGCTATTGGTTACAAAAGGACCTTCCTAACTTTAGGTTTTCAATGATGGGTGGGTACCATGTTTTGGAATTGTAATTGAGTTTGAATGATGTTATAATACAAAGGAACTTGAGTATATAGCCCAAGTGGTTCAGATTCATGTCCACCTTTGCAAGTAATGGTGGGGTCCAAAAGCATTCGGCCATGCTACACAATACATGTTACAACAAACACAAATTATCTCAAAGGCTATCATGCCATGTGGGGGCACTTGAAGGTTAAACTTTGCAATGGGCTTGTGTAATTTGCAAAAGTGAGTTTTGGAATGCAAGCAATAATCTTTTAAATGTGAAACATTGCTCACACATAATAGAGTTATCTCAAAAGCGAGCCAAATAAAAGATGAAACTATTCACAAGGTCCAATTGGGGTTTTCAAAATAAATTAAGCATTAAATTCATACATTAATCTTTCATCGAACCCCACATTTAGGACCAAATTGGTTTGAGCAAACCCTAAACCTTGCTCAAACCAATTTGGTCCTCATTGCAATGCCCAAGGCAAATCTTGATACGTGCAACCTTATTCCAATTGTTAGCACACCCTCAACAATCACATTAAATCATATGAGTTGTAATTTGATGACTTTGTTTCAAGTTTGCCCTAATTAACATGTAATGTCATGCATATGACGAAGTCAAATTGGAGTCCAAAATAAACACAACTTTGCAAAGAACTTAAATATAGTTGGAGAATTATTTGCCTTCCTCAATTGCAATTGATAATGAATTAATTCATTATATTTTATTTTCTTTGCTACAATAGATCCTTTTGAACATAGATATAGATTTGTATTGCAACAATAAATCATTTGTAAGATTTATCACTCAATCTAATGTCAATGGGTTCATAACATTCTCATGTTTGTTGGGTTATCCTCGAAGATGGACTACAAAAGTGTCACCTTCATGTTACCTAATCAAACTATTATATAATACAAGAATCTAAGCACATAAAGCACATGCATAAACATGAGAAGCAAATTATATCCACATGCATGCCTTATTTGTGTGACTTTATTAGTTTAAATAGTGTTGGCCACCAATAATACATTGTACAACACATGATTACACAAGTTCCTTAATTTGATTTGAATGTTTACATGTAAGCAACTCAATTTAAAGATGTATCTTTTATTTTATAATAACATTTTATCTAGGTGTTTCCCTACGAAATTCCTTGTCATGAATTCAAAACCAACATTATCCTCAAATAATTATTCTTATGAATTGTCTCATAATTTATTTGTATCTATCAAACTTTTTAAAAACTTATTCAAATTATGAATTTGGCCTCACTTAACATTAGGCACATGTTCAAGCATTTGGGGAATTAATTTGGACTCTAGCAACTTCCAAAGCATGATGAAATTCACCAAATGTCCTTAGTGAAATTATTTTTGACTCCTAAAAGGTGTGGAGTTTTGTGGATTCAATTTCATGAATCAAAATCAAAATTTTGAAATGTTTGACATGTACACCATGACATATTCACATTCATCAAAAGTCACCCCTCAAATATGCTCAAAAATGGTTCCAATACGAAAACCAAGGTTTATCCATTTGCATTTATCCCAACATTGTACCATGCTTGGCATCAAAAATTGATCTTTATTTCAATCAAAGTTATTGGTGTATGTTTATAATGGTTTAAAAGTGTCAATCGAATTTTCTTTTTGTGGAGACATGTATGAATAATGTTCACATAATATTAAACAATTGATCCAAAATTTAAACATTATGTCCATGCAATATTATAGACAAAGTTTTTTTTTTTTAATTCTCTATTATTTCATCATTTTGACGCATAGATGTTGGTTCAATGCATATTGCAAAAAATTAGGTTCTATAATGGTTAAGTGAGTTCTTAGTATTACTAATTCAACTTAAGATGTGCATTCAAACTTGAAATTGTTTAAAACATTAAATATGAATTGAATTCGAAATCAATTTCCAATGACCAATATTCATGTTTTAAAAACCCTAATAGAAATGGTCATCATGGATATCAATAAATCACTTTAAACTAAGAAAAGAAATCAAATTGGAATGTAAGGTTTTCATTCCTTGGTTTTTTAATTTTGATATCAAAGACTTATCGTTAAGAACAAACACCAAACTAATGGAAATGGAATGGAATCAATAGGAAAATTTATATTGGTGTTAAGTTGTTTGAAATTAAATAACCAAGTCATTGTCCAAGCCTAACTCTCAATGAAGCAATAAGGGCAATAAGCTCACATGGATGAAAATTCATGCAATCATGAACTTAGGTGGCAAACTTTCTTTTATTTAAAATTTCAAAAACATTGATTAATTTCATCTTGAAGACGAAATTCAACATAATTTTATGCACCCCGAGGTTTGTCAAGTGGTATCCACGATAAACAATCTTGTCAAATTTGAATTTTGGAACGGGATGCAAACTCAAGGCCAGTTTCCTAAATTCTTACAACAACAAAAAAAATGTGGAACCTTTGAAATAAAATTAAAACACACATTTATGTTAAATTCATGATCATCTCAAATTGCACAAACAAAGAAGAGAAGGTGACTAATGTAGTTTGGAATCATAATGGTGCCATAAAAAATCAAAAGCTATTAAAAAAAAAAGAGTTTTAAAAAGTAACTTTCCAATGTTGTATTAAGCTCCTCAATTGAAGTTGATTTGACATATTTGTTAATTGATTAAATGATCAAAAATCATTTTGACAATTTGATTCTCAACCCTTCAAATGAGAAAAAAATCAACATCTCGAAAAAATATTTAATTATTACCAAAATGGTAAAGGTGCTCAAATAATAATTTTCCAAAAAATCCAACAAGCTAGAAAGGGCTTGATTTTGACAAAGTTTGATTTTCCAACTATTGATCCAAGATTTAACATTTTTTATTCCCAAAGTGGAAATCCATTTAGGAACATTAGGACATAATCCGTTGCACTTTCTCACACTTGTGTTTGAATCAAAGGGTGCATTGGCCTCATTCTGAACCCATTTCCTTTGTCACCATGCCCACCCTTGGCCACAAGCCCAAGGTTAGGTTCACAACACAAAAAAACATGCATGATAAATAAAATTAAAATTGATTAGTTTGAATTCTAAATTCACTATTTCTAAATTCATATATTCATTGGCATTTTATGAAATGGATACAAAAAAAATGAACCAACCATGAATTGGTGGTTTGGGGTTTCTTACTCCATATTCTATTGTGGTCATGATTTTAAAAATAATAATATATACATACATAACCTTTAATCCTAATGCATAACAAAATGGTGTCAAGGTCAATTTTTTTGTACCATAAATGGCATGGATGATCATGTAATATACATATATCCAATGCTAGGAGGGTCGACTTTTTTTTCAATTGGAAAATTTACAAGTAAAAATATAGGATCCTATATTTTTGGATAAAATTGGCCCTACAATACAATCATGTTTATTATTAAATTAATATATAATTAACATAGGGAATGCATTAATCCCAAATAGTAGAAAAAATTAAAATAATATAGCATACATATTTACATGGGACTTAGATATTAGCTATAAATTAGTGTGTTTAACTAATATTATGTGATTAAAGTAGGGTCATTTAATTTTAACACATAGTGTCTTGCTTGGATTGAATGTAAATTTTACCCAAGGTTTAAAACACTTTTGAAAATGTTATGTATTCAAACTAATTGTTGGTCATTAATTTGTTGTCATTTTATTAACAAAGGTTTCAATTTGCAATCTCAGCTTCCAAACATTTGTGATTTGTTCTAGTGTGGGGTAATTGATTGATCATTAGATACTTTAGTACCTACAAATAAACCAATATTAAATTTGAAGAAGTTTTGATAAAACATTTTATTTATTCTCAACACAATTTATGGGGGATGAATTTTTTTAAGTAAATTATTTGATTAAAAGACATTATGATTGGCAATGGATTACTAAATTTATATATATATATATATATTCTTACTATGTAACCTAATATTTGATTAATTAATTACCAACAATTTTGAAAGGGAGATCAATTTTAGTTATTCCACAAGAGAAAGTCTATCTTTGATCATTGGTTGAGAAGTGAGAAGACCCCATTGAATTCAATGAGGATGGTGATTCAAACAAATTAATTTCAGATTCTTACAATTACATAAAAATCAAGATAACTAATATGCTTGGATTATAAATTAAACTAATATTAAACCAATAATTTATGTTATATACTTTATGTGTTAGATGTAGCATGTCCCATAGTCTTTGTTGAAGGTTGGATTGTTAGATCAATGTAAAACACTAGCAAACATGTTATCCAATTTGCTCCAAATTATTTGTTGTGATGTATAGGATGAAATTTGTCCAATTCCAATCAATTATAAGATATTTTGTTGCACACCAAGTCATGGTTATAGCTATTACCAAATGTATTTTTTTAATTGGGAAATTTCTTAAGAAGTTCAAGACAACAAATGCATGTAACATTGGGTTTGCTCAACTTATGATACTATAATCCAATTACTTTAAATACATAAGCAAGAAGTTATTATTATTTTCATTATATATTTTTTCATTCAAATTTGAAGTTTAATTCACATAGATATTAAAGAATTGAGTGTCAAGATTCGAACATTTCATTGCATAATATATGAAAAAAAGATTTGTAATAAGACTTCCAAGGTAGCATTTATAAAATGATAAAACCTTTTAGATAAATGTATTGGTCACAACATCTTTATGATATGGTGTGCAAATATAATGTTTATGACATCCTCATCACATTTTGTACAACCTTGAATGGTGTAGACATTAGTCTATTGTTGTTTGGTTAAAATTTACACAACCAATTAACAATTCAAACTTTGGATTTATTTTGTCTTCCCGCTCCAAGCTTTAATTCATATATGATTACATGGACATTTATAGTTAATATATACAATTCATATTTAAAAACTTACATTCATGGTAAAAAAACCTAACATTTTAACATTTTGTTTAAACCTAAACGTAATCACCTTCTTAACAAGTTCACATCTAGGAATTTCATTGTTTTGATTTTAAAATAGGGCATTATGTAACATGGAATTGAAAGAGCCAAATTCAACATATTACTCGTTAACATACCCATGAAATTAATGATTTAGAATCTTAATAGTGGTCATGGGAATGGAATCCAAAAGTAACTTCAACTAGTGTTGATTTGCTTTATTCTAAATATCAAATTTCAATATCTGAAATAGAACAAAATTTTCAATTTTTTAATTTTTGAAACATGTACATATTGGATCAATCAATCAAGCCATGATTAATATATATTGTTTGATTTTTATATTTTACACCATAAATGAAGCTATAGCTGGATCCAAATACAACAAATATTTTCGTAATTTTCATCCATATACAGATCTAATCATCAAATTTTAGACAAATTACACTAATAAATATAAAGCTTAATTATTATTACTCATATTTCTTGAATGTCCAAATGTGGGAACTCTCATTTCAAGCAAATCAATGCCCATATAACACATAAAATCATACATCCATTCTTTAAAGGACAAGGTTAACATTTTTATGTTTCATCTTGACCATAATGAACCAATAGGTCATGCCACCACTAAGTGACGCGCTCCCAAGTTCCTTGTAGAGCCACGTGAGGGTCCAAGTATGGGGCAATGTGGAAGCGGTTGGAACTTGGAGCCGCTCCCTAGCTCACAACACTTGGAAGGGTAGAGGGGCGTGTTGGAGCTCCGGGATGGGACTAGGAAGAATTGACAAGTTTATTCACTCACACGGACCCTCCATTAACCATACCAAGTGGTTGGTTCAAATTTGGAGCACATTTGGTGTTAGGGAGATCCACGGCCCGGACCTTGGGAGTAAGCCACCATCTTACTCCCTTTTTGAACTCATTCGGAACCCTTTTTGGTGTTGGGAGAGCCACGGGTGAACTCGGACTCACTTTGACACACTACACTCCGGGCTTGGGAGTAAGCCACCACCTTACTCCCTATAGTATACTCTGCAGCTCGTGGCCGAGCTTCCATCCAAATGGCTTTTCTCTCCCGGGACTCCCGGGACTCCCGCGTGGGAGTCCCGAAATCGCGCAACTTTGGACTCCCATGACTTTGAAGCCTTATAACTTTCAGAGCAGACTTCCGATCGAGTTGCCGTCTGAAGCGAAGTTGTAAGTCTTGTCGAGACCTTTCCAACGGTATGTCGCACGTTCTCTGCAGTCAAGTATTTCGGGTCGATTCCCGACTTTTAGTGGTCAGGAGTCAAAACTGACGGACTCCCGGGAGTTCGACTCCCGGGCCTTCTTTTGGCCATAACTTGTGTTTCAGATGTCCAAATGAGCAATGCGAGCCCATTTTAGACATCTACACTTCAAGAGCTTTCCATTGATATAAAGAGCGCAACAGGCCATGGAGTTTTCACCCCTCAAAACGCTCTCTGAAGTTTCGGGAGTCCTTTTGGGACTCCCACTCTCACCAACTCCCAACATGGGAGTTCACTTGGGAGTGTGAGGGTTCACTCCCTCACACTCTTTGCACTCCCGGGAGCATGTGATATGACTCCCGGGTCTACTTATAGGCCCGCAACCTTGCAACCCCCTTGCCTTGGTCGCAAGCCAAAGGCTAGGGTTGCGACAACTACATTGTCCATTTGAAGCGTGTTATGGCTCACAACTCAATTTTGGACAAACCCTAATGCAATTCAAGATGGGTTTTTACAAGGTGACCTATCATGTAAAAAATAGGTCAAGAAGGTAGGTTGGAAAACAACTAGCTACAAAATAATTATATGCATGTTAACGGTTAGCATGGAAGAAAGGGGCTAGGGGATAGGTAGTAAAAACAACAATTAAACTAATGATTGTTATCAACTAAAGACAAAAATTAAGTGAATTTTTTCATGTCTACCACCATATCACATCCAATGTGTTTTCTATACATTAAACATTATTTTTATAAGCATTAACAATGCATATGTCATATGGAAATTTTTATTCCACTGAAAAATACACAAACAAGTTTTAAATGTTATTAAATTTTTACTCCCTTCTTCATCAAAATGACATGGATAATTGTTAAGGTTGAAATGATAGATTAAGATCATGATAAGCCTTACATGAAATACATCATTCATGATGTGCCTTTTAATAATTGATACCATGTAATCAAAAGCAAATCTTCACATAATATCAATGTGGTCATAATTTGCTTACTAAAACCACCAACAAATCCTGAGCATGAACTTCATTGGCTCCTAATGACCACTTTCACAAACTTGACCTTCGCCAAAATCAATGTGAATCATGATGAATTAAAAGTCTTTATATGGTTTAAAAATAAAAGATGAATGAATGTGCATTTAGGTTTAAGGAATACAATGATGAAAAAGAAAAATAAGCAATGAAAAACAAAGAAGATGATGCTTGTGTTGATCATCATGTGGTGGTTAAAATTTCGAGTTTCAAAGATGCTCTCAATGCACTTGTGGTTTTGAAACAATTCTTGGAGCAAAGGCTATATGAAGCCATATCATTTATCAAAAGTCATGTTCATGCATTTGAGAAGGAACTTGAAATTTGGCGTTTAAAAAAATACTCATCAAACCATGTTAGATTCATTTTTCAAGTGTGCTTATGTGAATGTTAGAAGATCCAAATCCTCTAGCAAGTCAATGGTTACCAAGACATAATTGTAGCTTTTATATTCTTAATAAACATTCTTCATGTGGTTTGACAATTTGTGATTAAGATCATGTAATATAGTTCAAGTTAGGATCATTCTAATATTTTTGTATTGAGTATTATTACTACGGCATTGCAATTTTGTTAGTCATTTATTTTTTCAAATGAGGGTAACTTGATCATTAATGCATGAAGGATTATGTTTTGCAAGAGTATTAAATTGAAGAAATTATTTAATTATGAATGCTTATAACTTGTTGTGGGACTTGTATTTTAAGAGAATTATATTTCTCAAGTGGGGTGGTCATCTTATCTTTACATATGTACTTCATTTGCAACCAAGGATGTTTAAGTGTCATTTTGCAAGTGTGGCTTAAAAACATTCGAGTGTGTAATGGTTTAACATTCTACAATGCTCCAAGTTAAATGTAAATTGAATCCCATAATTAGGAAATGAATAAGGTACATAACATGCAAAAAACCAACAAATTGGTCACTATGCTAATTGATCATTGAAATTTTCATTTAAATTTGTTTATACACCACTATGAATAATTTTGAACACATAAAGAGGTAGGTCAATCTCACAATCCCCCAAAAAATGGTATTTGTAATATATGGACGTTCAAAAAACTTACGTCCAAATCCTTAACATCCTAATGGGTTGTGTATAATTTTATTTACGAAATAACAATTACTGAAAGATGAACATGAGTGTTAATTCTCAATGTTGTGATTTATACATCAAAGTATTTTGACATAATAGAAATATCATGTGTTGAAATATCAATGTGCAATTTTAGACAAACTAGTGTATGCATAGAATACTATCAAAATACAATATAAAATTATTTACATATAACTATTTCATCTTCTAGAGTTATGATTTATTTCTTCTATTCAAAACATTTTCAATTAACAATTTCATATTCAATTTAACTTTGTCGTATGTAATATTTTGCACCCAAAAAGTCATAGAATGTTAAAATGGACAACATTCTTGACACATTCTAAAAAATTGACACCCATTTTCAAATACTTGAAACACATTCATTGCAAGGATTAAGGAAATTAAAGAAGTTACAATACTCCAATTTATGACCAAAGATGTTTTCGAATAGTTGAAAGAGATTCATAATAAGGCTCAAGGAAATGAAACAAACTATATCAATCCTTGATTGATTACTTTTATAAGTTATAGATTTATCCTGAATATTTATATTTGTCAAAAATTGTAAACTTGTTATAAATTATCGATGCTAGATTGTTTAATTGCTAGGGTGTTAATATTATATATGTGATGCTTGTTTCCCTACTCCAAACCCCTGACATTAAGCTAGGTCCAAGTGCAGGTGAGAAATCAATTGAATTTAGTAAATTAGATACATCATTTTTACTTTGCTTTTAAAAATATTCAATAATTAATTTCAAATTTAGCCAAAAAGTCTTCTAATTATATGCAATCTATCAATTTGATTTGGGAAGAAAACAAATGAATGTCATTGAGAACTTATTATTATTTCCACCGTGGGTTTTTTCCTTATTGTTTGGATAATAAATTTGACGCCTCTAGAATTCAAACCATGCAAGGATGGCATCCAATCTTTGATGTTCATGAGGGTTTTACTAGTTGTTTAAAGATAAGAGAAAGGTGCCATCACCACTTGCACCATTTGTTTTTGGGCCATCACCGATTCTCATGTGCTAATAATTATAAATAATATTGTCAAATTTCAAATGTTAGACACACATGCCATATGGTGTATGCCAATTCTAACTTTTTGTGGGACATAATAATCATGCATACAAAGAGGCTATTCTCAAAGATTGATCAAGTTGTTTGTCTCATTATTAATGCCAATGGTTATATAAAGTCTCACCATTGTTGCCAATTGTAATTACTTGGTCTTAAAGTGGAAGTCACCATCATTGCCTTGTATTTTAACTAACTATAGATTGGAGGTGGAGGATTACATCCAATGGATTATTTAGGAAATTTTGTCCATAACCAAAATGTTTAATCACCCATAACAAAAAATGGTGAAAGAATTCATAGGAAGATGTAGCCAAATTTGGTTATAAATTAAATAAGAAGTACAAACCTTTAAGCATCAATCCTGCAATATATTTTTGGTTACGCTTTGAAACCCAAATATATAATTATCATATTTTTCTTTCTCCCCCTCAAATCATTTCATTTTAGAATTTCTAATTTTGTTTCTTGGTGAAATTTTGCAACAAAAAAAAATTTGATTGTTTTAGGGGACTTGATGAAATGGTCAAATTCATGTGTTATGGTTGTTATTTTTTCAACATAAGTTGAACCTAAAGCAATAATGGAAATTCCAACCCATGCTAGCAATGCATCTTTAAAATTGAAGGATTAGGAAAGAAATGAGGCCAATATAATATTTTAAAGCACTTGGATATCCAATTTATCATGTGAAAATATGATTTCTACTGATAGTGAAGTGTTACACTATGTGAAATCAAAAATATGTTCAATAGTAAAAGAAAGATAAAGTGTTACCCTAAAGTTGGATATATTTTCCAAACACATTGCGAGAAAAAATGGCAAGCATGATAATCATATATTTGAATTGAAAAAACACAATTGCATTATGTAGAAGACATTAAAAGCATGCAAAAACAAGGCATGTTTTAATGGTCACAATAAAATGTGGGTGATGGCAAAAGGGGTTAGTGTGTTAACATGAAAGCACATGCTTGAAAAAAGGCAACAATTCGGCAATATATTGCATCTCTCAATCCAACATGGCCTTCTAATGCTTGAATATGGAACTTTCCAACTATTATGTATTTTTTGGGAGGTTTTTAAGATGGCCAAAAAAATTAGGAAGATAATGCAAGTTGGATCATGGTCGAATTTGTGTATCAACAAGTGTAATTCAAGATTAGATACATGATTACACTAATTTTTAAATATCTTACCTGTACATAAGGTAAAAACTTTTGACAATTAAAGCTACATGTTTAAATTCGAGCATATGTGGTGGAGAATGCTAATCTTGTACCCATCTTGTTTTTTTCTTGAACAACTGGTAATTGAATGTGTAAGATCAAATAACCTAACCATGTTATGATGCAAGTGTTAAAGGTGGATGGGGTTTGTCACTATAGATATTTTGTCCAAACACAACAATATAATCATGGTTTTTTTTGTTTTTATGTTAATAACAATTGCAACTAAACTAGTTATAGACTCAAAGCTACTAATCTAAAATGTTTAATTATATTCATTTGGACTAGCAAAAAAAACTAAACATGTTTATTTATTATTAACAAGAAATGTATATTTTGTCAAATCGAACATAATGTTGTGCGTGTAGTGGATGCAATGCCCATATGAATTTTTTGAGCTTGATTATTATGACTAAAATGAATCAATCCAATTATGACGTTAGTTGCCACATTTCATATGTGACTACAATGCTATTTAAATTTGATGTTACTTTTAATGCTACTTATTTATGTGTATTCAAATGTCAAAAGAATGTAATTTTTTTTGCATTGAGTCACCCAAACAATTAAGAATAACATGGTTCTCATTTTTAAAGATTTTCATATGTAACTTATAAATGAAATTTAGAACATGCAAATTTGTAAAATGATTATGTAAATTATGAAATTACAAAACTACATTATATAATAAAAGACATTGCAATGACATTTTGGAATATGTTTTTCAACCCAATCTGATTTATTTAGATTTTGAAAATAACAAATAAAAGAGTAATTATGTAATTAAATAACATGAAATTTAATTATGATTTTACAAGTGTAATTCATTTTATATAAGTATATTTAGGAACATATTTTTCAATATAATAATTATGCTTGAATTTTTGGTCCAAAGAAAATTATTAATATTAGCATACTATCTTTTTTATGACTAAGATTTAAAGACATTACAATATTTCATGTAAATATGAGACTAAAATGTGAATTAAGGTAAAAAATGAAATTAAAAGGCATGTGTAATCAATTTCATTGAAATTACAGAATTATGCAATAATACTATAATCATGTTCTTTTCATATTTTCCTACCAAGCTTAGTGACGAAGATCTTAAAAAAAAATCTAACAATAGATGGTGATAGTTTTGTTTTTCAAAATATGTGTTACAACTGGTGAACTAACTACATCTTAAGTCTAGATATGCAAATTTTGATTTTTTTTTGAAATTGGTGATTGTTTTCCCCAAGATGTTAAGACTATTTTGAATTTCTTTTGCCAAGTTGTCATAATTTGTCAAAAACAAACAAATTATAATGCAAAACATTTGAAATATGTTTGTATATATATTTTTGTAATAACATTACTACTCATCATGTGATGTGGCAATTGGATGGTTAATTTTGGATAATGGCCAAAGAGGTGAAAGTCCATCTCTCATTTTGGACATTTTTTAGTGGTTTACATGATTATAGACAATCATGGTGACATGGCAAATAATAATTAAAAAAAATACACATCCATGAATCAAAGGTCCAATGATTTCTTGATGTTTTGTCCACATTATGGCAAAATAAATAAATAAAATTACATGGGTGTTGGAATTGCAATTTAGATGATAATTTTTTAGCAAATCATTTCACAAGTCTTGGGTCATTCCAAGAAAGGCCATTCTAGCTCATGGGTCTAATGCAGTATGACAAGCTTTCAACATTTTGACAAGGGTGATTTATGCATAATAAGTAAACCACAAAAGTGGTTTAAAATAATTTTGGGAGCAATTTAAAATCTAACATTCAAATGCAAACATGAAAGTAACTCAAAAATCCCTTTTATTATATGATGCAAAACTGTCCATCATCAATTGACTTCATAAGAACGTAAATTTCATAAGAATGAAAAGTAATTGCATCATAAAAATGTGTAAGAAAATTTCTTGAGAATAGAAGGTGTGAATGCGTTAAAAACTAACTCAATTCCAAATAATAATAATAATTGTAAATTACATGCTTTCACAAAGTCTATGGTATAATTTAAGATGCCAATTTTGATATATTTGATATAAAAATTGTTTTAATCTACTTTCACTGGCTTTTATTAAAATAAGTCATCTATTTGTAGCTATTTTTGTTAAAAAATAACCTACTTAATTACTAATTAAACATTTTTGTTCTTATATGGAATAAAGAACCATACTAATCATAATCTTTTAATTGTATCAAATTATGTGTAAGCATTTTGATTACATATTTTGTCAATGTCCTACTTTTGTAAAACAATCAATATTATCAATTAGGTTTCTCACCAAAGGTATTGACATCATTCTACTCAAAATCTTGGTTACAAATTAACATTCGTAGGTTGTTGAACATGCTATTATCATTTACATTGTGATGAGATTTAAAAAAAAAATCGTGAACTAGTTTGAGTATGGTTGCCCTAGATATGTAATCTTGTCTTTTCAAGGTGAGCATGAAGATAAAATATTATGTTGCTACCATTGAATGTGGACCTAGTGATTCATCTTTGGGTTAACATTGAATATGTTGAAATTTGTACCATCATGGGTATGGAAATACTAAAGCTAAGATAACATTCTTAATTGTCACATTTACAAAAATCTTTCCGTTTAAGTTGTTTCTAAATCCTATAGTTGTTGGCATCCGCTTGCCAATATCATTTTGTGATATGAGATTTTATAATTAGTTCTATGATGAATGGAAAATAGTTTGACCCTAAAAAGAAAATGTTTATAAGTTGATAACTATATTTAAAAGATTTGTCACATTCTTGGTCCATTGACCATATGATTTTATCATAGTTTTGAAACACGTTAAATTCTTGTAGATTAGCATGTAATTTTGAACAAAATTTATAAGTTTACTATTAAATGTGGTAATTGATGTTTTTATGTGAATCATGACAAAGAGGTCAACTACTTTGTGATTTATATAAATATCATGTTTCATCATATAGTGACTTGTTGAATTGTAATTGATAGTTGTAGGAGATTAATGATTTTCATCATTTTTGTGCAAGTTGCCTTTTTATTCAAGTTGTATTTTTTTTCATATTCATTTTTTTTCATTAAATTATAAACCTATTGTGACCAACCTTTTCTTTGTGAAATTTCACCAAAAAGAAAAAATAATCATTTGAAAATAAGTTGGTTTTGGAGGTTTTAAAAAAAAAAAAGTAAAAATCAGCAAATTTATTAATAGGATTCTAGTGTGTAGCCAAAATTATAGAAAGATGATTAAATATTTTTATTTTATATTTGGTTAACAATTGGATTTGGTTAAATCTTCCTTGTTCTTTTTTTGCATTTGGTTATGTTTGTTTGTTGCAAGTTAACGAGTTTGATGTTTTGTGATTCAATGGAGTGGCGTTGTTGAGTTGGTTTCAATGATGGAGCAATTTCCAAGCTACATTTGTTATTGCTATTGGATATGGTGAGAGAAGATCATGGAGCTAGGCAATGGTTGGTGGGAGAAAATTTTGATGGTGCGGATGTTGGAGGTTTTGGATTCTATAAGTGGGAGGTCTCTGTGTGATGAGGCAAGTAGTGGATGCAACAATCTAAGTTTTTTTTTTTCTAGTGGTAGTGATTGTGCATTTTTTAGTCTTGATCTTATCGTGTGGAACATTTGGGGAAGAATGCGCCATTATTGGTTTCCAACCTTTTTCCCTTGAGGAAATATTTCGTTGTGCTATGTGTTTTAGGGAAAGAATAGAAGACTTCGTATTAGGATTTAGGGGTCATTCCAATGGAAATGACAAATGAGTTTAAAGATCTTATGAACGATTGCAATGGCATGTTCAATCTATTGTGAATATCAAGGATCTTGGGGGAAACTGTGTAATGAGTTGAATGTGGAAGAGAGTACCTATGTTGTTGTAGGCACTTTGGGGAATTGGGGTTTTGAGAATGTTTTGTGCCTTAATTCTCCTTTGTCCAACTTCCAAAAGGAGAGATTTGATGGGAAGGAGAGGATCAATCAAAAATTGGGATTTGGTTGTTTAGTGAGGAGTTGCCACACTAGAACTAGTTTGGCTTTAGAGAGGAGATTATAAGCGAGCTGATCCCTTGAGGTGCATAGTTTCATGTTGCATTAAGAGGAGCAATAAGATTCAAGGCTTAGGAACTAGAGATGATGTAAACTTTCGATTAGTCTCGATTAGTCTGAGGTGATTATGTGTTCATTATGTTGAATGTTTTGCTTTCATAAGGGAGTGTCATATAGTTAAGACACCCCTCCCCTTTTCTTTGGCGACAAGCCCATTTCAAAATCACAACGATTTGTGCTCTTTGCAATGCTATCAATATTTTTTTTTTTGTGCAAAATTATGTTGTGAACCATTTTGTGTTTTCAAAATTTTCCTTTGGCTAAACTAGTACTCTAAAAAAGCCAATCTTGTTGGGCAACTACCTCAACTACTACTTTAAAGCAAGAAAATAGTGGGGGAAAATAAAAATAAAATGTACAATTCTCTTCTCAAAGGTATCAACCCAACTTCCCAAGTATGAAACCAATTGACTTATGATTTTGCATACACAACAAACCCAAAATGTACATAAAAACCTGTTCATGTTTTGCCTTTCTTATTTAGCGCAATTGCGGGGGCTAAATTTTGGTGATCTTGAGCATTCATTGCATGAAGGAGGCATTACATATGTGTAACCTACCTTTTTGGGGGATATAATGCCTCTAAGCCCCCCCCCCCCCCTTGAAAGCTAGATTACACTCCTTTAAACTAGTGTAAATAGGTTTTGAAAGAAGTGTAAGGATTTTAGGACCCCTTGGGTATAAGGAGATTACGTCCATAATGCCCTCATGATTCAAGAACTTTTATAGACATTTTTGCTAGGCAAGAAGATTAGGTAGTAATTACTAGATCAACTTTAGATGATTTTAAGTGTCAATTTCAATACAAATTGATGATTAAAAAGGGCACTCAAAATGTAAACCGACGATTAAAGATTGATTACGGTTTGGAATAGGCCCTAAAAGAACCCATTAGCACCTAACGGAATGGCAGCTTGTGTATTAAAGAGTTGGGCATGTTACTAGGTGGAATGGGGCTGTTCCATGATACATAACATTTTGTTTAAAATACCTAAAAAATTGATACTCCGAAAATTGACATCCACGTGATATAGATCCCTTTTAGGCAAAACAATCCTTGAATTGTTTTTTTTTTTTTTTTTTGGGTAAAATTTTGCCAAATTTCAACCTGAAAAATACGATTTCAACCTATAGAAAGGATTTTTTTCATGGAAAAAATGACCCAAATTCGCAAGATTCCAAATATATAAATAAAAATTCCATATTTTTATAATAAGTTCCAGTAGGTAGCCAATAATATAAAAGGATATTTCAGTTTTTTTTTCTACTTTTTTATCTAATCTGTAGCCAAATCTGGCAAAATCACCTTATTGATAATCGCCACTCCATCTACATCACAAATTTGGTAAAAAAAAAAAGAAAAAAAAACCTGAAATTTTGAATCCAAACATTCAAGGCATTTTTGCCAATTTGGATCCATTAATCAGATTTGCCATTTATAGGTGGATAAAGCCACAAAGAAGGTACTAATTCTGTAACTAATTGGGTACAAAATTAGTTAATTAGGTACTAAGGTACTAATTTTGTAACTAACTATTGGGGTTAAGCTAATCTGAGTGGTCGTTTCTGGGTCAGCCCCGGTTATTCAACCCAACCCACAGCAGCGTCTTGGAACGCCATATCCGCCATAGCCACGCTGCTCCAGCAAGCAAGCAAAGCAAGGAGAAAATCGGCAGATCAAGGCACACAGGGAGCTGTGGCATCATGCGGATCGTGCCAGTGCCATGCCTGGAAGATAACTATTCGTATCTGTGAGCTTTTCTCATCACTCTTTTGTTGCTGCTGTTTCCCCAATTTGCCATCTTTTTTTGCATGTGTTGTTCTTTCCTTGCTGTGTTTTCTTGTATGTGTACTTGTAGGTGTTAGGACACATTGGTCTTAGTTTTATAGGAGGAAGCTTTTGTAATATGTATACTTGGGAACAAGTCAGTAGTTTCCTGCGGTCTTTTGTAATTTTTCGGAATCTTCTTTATCAAGGGTTCAAGAATAAGGTGCAGAAGAGGTTCTATTGGTTTTTTGTTGTTGGTTTGGAATGATGAAACTTCTGTTTTTTTTCCCCCCTATTTCAGGATTTTCTTGGGTGAAGGGATTCTTTGGGTACCATGATTGAGAATTGTGTCACTAGATCCGATGTATGTCAAATGGTTTTCTTGACATACTAGGGTTGTGTATTCTATATGGGTGTGCTAGATTATGAACCAGATTTTAGTTTGCAAGATTGGTGGGTTTTTTTTGATCGGATGGCAAAGTTTCACATCAAACCCTGTTGGTTTTCTCCTTATAGATCATTCAAGACTGGGGCTGTAATGATGTGTTTTATGTTGTCAAGTTATTTGGATTGCAAGATTTTACTGGTTGAACCTTCAAGTTGAGAACAAGGGTTGGTGTGTTGGTGTGAAGTTTGCTAATTGAACTTTCAAGCACAAATGATTCAAGATTGTGACATGTCTCAGAAATTTGGGTTTCTTGGGTCATTTGGTGTGCCTCATTTGGTTTTTAGGTTGCAAAATTGTGTGTATGTCCTGACAAGGAGCTTTCTTGCCATTTCTGGTATCCTCTCTTGTTGGGTTTTATCAGGGTTTCTCAGTTTTCCCAAAGAAATTAAAATCTTTGAGGTGCAGGGATTGAATTTTCCTTGACTCTTGTTTTGGGATGCTGCTACCAGGATTATTGATGAAGAAACTGGAGATGCGGCAGCAGTTGATCCAGTGTGGCCAGAGCAGGTCTTGCAGGCTGCCCAGCTGGAAGGTGCCAATGTGAAGGCAGTTCTTACTACACATCATCACTGGTCAGCTTTGTCACATTCTCTCTTTCATGTGTTTCTTGATCTGCCAATGGTGTCAAGAAAATCTGTTGGTTTTTTTCTTGCCAGAATCCACCACTAGGAGGATACCAAAAATCTATACAATAGCTGTAGACACAGCATTTGGCATGGTTCTTAACCTAATCCATGGTGCTCTGGACAGGGACCATGCTGGAGGCAACAATGGTATGAAGAGACTGCTTAAGGATGTGAAAGTATATGGAGGTGTGAAGGACAAAGTTGAGGGATGCACACATCCAGTACAGCATCATGATGAGTTTCCAATAAGTTCCAGCGTCCAGGTTAAAGCACTTGAGACTTCTTGGTATGTTTGCCTCTTTCCTTGGACCATTCCCTTTACAGCACTTGTGTTTGTGGTCTAATCTTTTTCAGGCCTCACTTGCTTTTTGACAGTTTGGTGTGGATTTATGCAGTCATACTAAGGGGCACATCAGCTACTTTGTAACAAGCTCTGATCCTGATGACAAGCCTGCTGTGTTCACGGGTGACACACTGGTATATTTTTGATTGCATATGTCACTCAATGTTATAGTGAATTGTCATCACTCATCACGTTTGCCCCACTTCTGTGTGAATATTGCTGGAAATCATTCAGGATTGGAGAACAGACTTTAGTCAGATGGGTTGGTTATCACAATGGGCATTCATTGGAAATGCTGAAGTTCATATATCTGCAGGCATCATTCCCCCAGGTTCTAGAGAGAAACAAAGGGGATCAGGGTAAGGAGGGTGATCACTATTTTCTGACTGCCAGGTTTTTCTGGATCTTCCCAAGTGCATAATTGCTCATAGTGCATGATGTTTGTTTTCTATGTCCACAGTTTATAGGGGGTTGTGGCAGATTCTTTGAAGGAACGCCAGACCAGATGTACGAATCACTGTGTGTGACTCTTGCTTCATTGCCACCTGATACTCGTGTATACTGTGGGCATGAGGTACATTGAATCATGTTTCTGGATCCTGAAATGTTTTTGTAAACATTAATGTTGTCTTCAGTTATTTTCCAGATGCTCATACCTTGAACTTAGAAGCTTTAGAAATAAGAAATTTTTGTGAATTTGAACATGTGCAAACCTCTTATACCATTTCCACTGATAATGAGGCTCATGTTTGTGAAACTGATTCTAATGGGTCTCTTCTGATCAGTCTACAGAGGTGCATAGGTCATGATGTCAAAAGTGCTTGTTGTGTCATCCAGGACAAGAGCTTTGTGAACACATTGTGGAAGCTATGATATGAATGCGGATAGATCAGCTTTCCCTCTTTGTGCAAGATGCACGAGTTTTTCTTAACTGCTGGTCTTTATTTTGTCACAGTATACCCAGAAGAACCTTGAGTTTGCACTCACTGTAGATCCAAAGAATGAGGTACTTGTCAAGAAGATGACGTGGGTGCAACAGCAACGCAAAGACAAAAAAGCGACGGTGCCATCAACGATTGGAGATGAGCTGGAATTCAATCCCTTCATGAGGGTGGACAAGGAGTCACTACAGGTCACCGGTTTCTCTCAATATTTTCCTGCTGAACTCTTGTGGATTTCTCTTCTTTAGCAAAGAACTAAATCAGAGGCACTGCTAGACTCAATGATGGACCATTTGTTAAGCAACAGAACAGTCATCTCTCTTTCTGATCTGTTCCGACAGGAAGGCTTTTGCAGGTTATCTTCATCTCTGACCCCTGCTGTAGACTGCTCAAATGCTTGTTTGCTGGGACTCAAGACCCTGGGCATGGATGGATTAGATGCTGTCTGACATCAATCCCAGAGTCCACCATCTCTGTTAATAGTTCGTTGGGTTTGTGTCCATGCACAGGCTGCTACTGGCAAAGAATCACCAATTGACGTTATGGCAGCCTTGCGGCACATGAAGGACAATTTCAAAGGGCGTTGAAGCTTCTCATCTTATTGAAAGGAATCAGAGGTTGTGCTCTGGCAGTAATGTTTTTGGAATGAAGTGCATCTGGATTTTCTTGTCCAAACAGCCACTGTTCCTAACTTATGCGTCCTCTGTGTATATCGCTGTAAAGTGAGAGTTGTCTTACAAAGGGCCACTGCTGTTTACATCTTCAAACGAGGTGAAATCAGGATTCTCTGTGAAAAAAATTCCCATCTCGTTGTCTCTATGTGTATCTGAGGTCTATGCCCACAAGGCTATGGAAGGCAGAATCTGTTGAGGACAGTCTCTTGTATCAGACACTCGCTAACTGCTGAGGAGGATGTTGTACCATGTTGGATTGCAAGTTCTTGAGGTATATAGTATCCATGTGTGATAAATGCTATTGCAGTCTTAGTTGGCCTGAAATAAAATTGCTTGAATGTCTCATTACAAGTCATCCTGCTTGTGTGTGGATGTTATGAAGTCGAAGTGATAAACTGCAAGTTTATCTCTAATAAATCTGACAACTTTTGCGTGATGATTTTTTATTGAGCCCAATCTGCTACGATGGCCAGCTTTCAGGAGTATGCTCCACATCCATCTGGTGTGTGCAGATCAATGCAGCCTATAAACTAGTTTCGTAATATTGTAAATCTGGATTGGAAACTGGTGTAGCAAATGCAGGCATGCATGTGAATTGATCAGTGCTAAGAGTTATGTGCCACCTGCAATCCTGAGCTAGGAATGAAAATTTTCCAATTTCAAGCAGCTAGACATCTATTAAGAAGCAGTCTTTGCCTATATGGAGAATGTCCTAGGGATGCACTATAACTTCACTTGAAGGATTTCATCTGTTTTTTTGATGAGTTCCTTGCACCCGAGTGGTGAGATGTTATGAGCCACACAGACACTTGTTGGGAGAGGGCCACTTGACACTTGTTGGGAGAGGGCCACTTGAATCGGAATCAGCCAGCCCTTCAACTGTTGCAGATGTATTGTTCTTGTACATATAAGAGATACATGCGGCATGTGAATTGCAAGGTTGACAACACTGAGATCTGCAAGGAGCCAGTAAAAATGAGCCTTATGGCTTTTGTTCTGATCATCCCCTATCCAGCTGGCATTTGAGTTCAGTGTTAGGGTAGTAAAGAATTGAAGCTGTCAGCTGCCACAGTGCTTAACTAGAAGGTGAATGCATCTTATGGCTTTTGTTCAGATCATTCCCTATCCAGCTGCCATTTGAGTCTGGTGTTAGTGTGGTAAAGAATTGAAGCTGTCCACTGCCACAGTGCTTAACTAGAAGGTGGCTACACATTGAGCCAGGAGTGTAGTTCAAGAACTCTGTCTGCCCAACAGAGCTGAACACCTGAAGAGAAATCAAAAGTTGAGATGGGAGCTGTGCTGATTTATCTATACATGCCTGTTAACACATAATGGTGCAGGAGCCAAAATTATGAACAGGGACAAATGCCCCTTCAGAGACAGCTCCGAAGATTGGGCAACAAAGAGAACGGGCATCTCAAGCAGAGAAGAAATCAGGATGAGCACATTAGGTCTTCATAACAAATGAGGAACATGCCACAAGTTATGCTACAGCAGCTGGCCAGAGCACAATTTTGACAAGCTCTGCTCTGACAATTAAGTGCGTCTGTGGCTTTTAAGGTTAGGTGTTACAGCTGTCAGCTCCATATCTGAGGTACTCACACCAATATCCTCAAGGATCGGAAGCACCCATGAGTGCATTTGACAACCAGGATCTAATCAAGCTTGTATTCCATTCATATCCTTCGAATTAGTCAGGTGCTTGGGCCAAAATGTAGGTACTCCACGAGGGATGGCAATGGCTTCCAATATGAGAATTTAGAACTCTCCATATAGCTGTGCAAATGAAATGTGGTTTAAAATCCAGTGTTGGGTGGGCATGTGATTTTTTAAATAAACACCAATTCCAGGTAGTTGAGAAATTCAGACGCAAGGCGCCGGTTCTGGGGATTTGAAGGAATCAGAACCAAACAACCACGGTTCTGGGTATGTGAAATAAAATCAGGATGAAAGAACCACTGGTTTTGGTTATTTCAAAAACCTCAAAGAGCTGCTGGGTTTCATGAAGGAACCGGAAAAGAAGTGATGGTTTGTGGGCAATTATTGAACTTTGTGAAAGAATGAGAAAGGTGGTATATATCACAGCAGGGTATTTGATTTTTGAAGGGCAGCAAAAAAAATCACCCTTTTAAGACCCCACTTGCAAAGCAGTTGGGGCCCTCCTGCGGAAACCCCGTTCCTCCACTTGTTTTCGAATCCAAGCGACATATACTTTTGGTCGGGTAGCTGAATTGTTGACTTTGGGTCTGTCGGAGCCACCTTCTTCCTCCCCCATCTTCTGCCAAGCCTTTAGGTTGTCACATCGTCCCACCTTGTGCTAGAGAGATCGAGACAAAATTTAGCGGCTGTCGAGCATTTGCTCTGTCGACAAACTTTCATCCTTAGTACTTGGTTGCAGATTGAGTCTAGGCGGGATATTGGATTTTGTTTGGTCAGGTCGTTGGGGGATCAGCTGCTCTAAGCTGAAGGCGTGCCAGCCGATTGCGCGATCATGAGCAAAACCCCTTATGTGAGTTCTGGCTTCATTTTGCAAAGTGTTTTTTTTTGTGACTTTGGGATTGTTGAACAAGTCCCTGTGGAGTTCTTATTCGTCCATGCGATGTTCGGTGTGGAGATTTCAACAGCGCGTAAACTAATGTGTTCAGTTCTCCTAGAGGGCCAAGATGGGCTCTTGTTGTTTCCGACAGTTTTGGGGCTTTGGCACAGCTATTCTAGTGTTAGGGAGATGAGTTGAGTTGATAATCCCATTTGGCAAAGCTTTGTGTTTTTGGTTGCAGATCTTGCCGTGGGTCAACCAACTATGGCCGCCAGAAGGCGACAACAGGGTCACAAACATGGACGTCGTGTTCTTCAGCGACCTCGAACATGCAAGGACTGCACCACCGCTGAGGAATCTCGGGGAGACATGGGTGCAGAAAGGGTATCCAGAGGTGTGTTGGCCCCAACAATGGCTACCGGAAGACCTCGGCAGCAATGTGCGAATTTTTGAATTTCGACCTCGTGCTTATCTCCCGTTAACCAGGGTTTATCTCCCGTTAACCAGGGTTCTCAACAACCACAGCGTCGAAGAAGCAGCGTTGCGAGAATTGGACAGTGTTGCCGAAGGGAGGTAAGGAGCTGCGTGTTGGTTGTGCAAATGTAATGAATTTGGCTGCAAGTTAATTTGAGGAGCGTAGAAGATTGGGCTACACTTATTCCAAAAGGGGTGCACCCAGTTTGTAGTCTAAACCGCAAAGCAATCCACCCCTGATGGCAAAATAACGGGGGGGGGGGGGGGTGGTAATGAGGCGTGCATCCAAACTTGTGATTCAAGACTTCCTAATTTTTCCAATGCCTTGCTTATGAAAGATATGATGTGATAAGAATCACGCCTTTTGTTTCTACACAACTTGTCACTTCCGAATGGGTCATGGATGATAATGATGCATTGAAGGTGACATTTTTTTTTTTGGCTTACATCTTTTTTGGTGTGTCACACTTCTTTCAGTCTTGACGATTTGCGTTGGAGAATTTCTAGTGAAAACAAAGATGGACAAGGGCGCCCATTGGTGTTTGTGGGACATGGCTATGGAGGCTTGGTGCTCAAAAAAGCATTGGTTGAGCTTCATGATCAATTGGGTGCACAGAAAGACTTACGAAGCAATCTATGTGGCATAGTGTTTTATGGTGGAACCAACACAAAGCTCACAAACAAACATGATCCAATGTTCTTGGAGAACCAAGGCTGGCAAAGGAGGTTTTTAAAAAACTTCCTAAGCAAATTAGTCGACTTGAAGTTTGGAAGTGATGCTCTCTTGTTGGAGTTGTCTAAACGCTTTGAAGCTGCCTTGGATTTGAAGAAGGTCAAAGTGTGTGTTGTCAAGAAGAACAAGTCAATTATGCTGGTTTGTAATTTTTATCCATACTCCAATTGGTTCCTCAAGATGCGATATGTGTACTTTCTAATGTTAATAGATATTATTGCAAAGGAACTTTGAGTTTGGAGAGTGGGCCATGTTTCAAATTAGTCCATCACTAGCCTTTCCTTGTAAACTTGGTGGCCACACCAATTGATTAGGAGGCCCTCTCCAATTTAAATCTGCCACTTTTGGAAGGTGTTGCCCCTTACTTGATATAAGTTTTCTTTTATCTTTTGGAAAAACCCTTCGAAAACATCCTAAGCACAATCATTTTAGGATGCAATTGCTCGTTCCATATCAAATTTTGATCTGAAAAACTTTTTTTCTGTCTCATGAATGGGATGTAATTATTAGGAGACTAACGAGTGTGCATTTTGCTATCTATATTCATTATGATGGTCAAAAATGTCTTGTGTGACAAGATCTTTATTGGAGGTTATAGTAGTTGTTGACTAATAGGTTGGGTTTGTGGTTTTAGTTACTAATTCATCCCCATTTCCTTAGGCTATTTTGGAAACCTTACATGTATTTGCAATTAATTTATATTTTAGTCAAATAGTTAGTTAGCTAGGAGGATATTATATTGGCAAGCATTTTGCTTCAAGTTATGGAGGAAATTGATTTGTAGCATCTCCAACAATGTCCAAGGCAAGGAGTAATTGGTGAGTTAGCCTATTTTTTAATAGGTGAATGTGGTTTGGTTCAGGAAATCAAGGATTATTCTAATTTGGAATGCCAGTTAACTGATGTCATGGATAGGAATGACATTTGCACACCTACTTCCAAGGATGACCCAAGTTATTCTACACTACTGGAGTTCCTACAATAGTTTTTACCAAAAGGTCTACATGAAACTATTGATGACAAGAAGGTGATGATCTTTCCACATTGAATTTTGAACTTATAATCCAACTTCATGCTATTTTACACACATGCTTATGAACATCTTTTATATATTTATGACATAAATTTAGGACTTGAATTATATGCCACATGTGCCAACCAAATCTATGTGTTCTAGCTTTGAAATAAATATGTGCACAGGGTCAAGAAGTTCGACTCAGATTGAGTGAAACAAAAGGTAAAGAGGCACTGGGAGACATGGAAATTGCTAGCACATCAACAAGAGAAAACAGGTACTGAAAGTTCATGACTTGAGTTTGTTACACAAAGTCAAGTTGTTACATGATGGAAAAAACATCCAAGTCATTCCATATTTATTTGATCAAGTCAGACATGTGTGTCATATTTTGCTTTACTTGCCAACTATATTTAAACATTTAATTAAGTTCATTTTTTTAGTGTTATGTAGATACATTCCATATTTAAATATAACAAATGAAATTTGTGCTTGTATTGGGTTTCATTCGATTTTCTTTAATTTGTAACTAATCTTCTATGCACATCATGTTGGGTGAAATAGGGACGAGGAAATGGATGAAAGACAATGTGTTGTGCAACATGTTGTGCAACATGTTGTGTGCAATGTTGATCAAGACCATGATGATATGCTTACTGAAGAAGCCGACAAATTGCAAACATTCTTATGCCAAAAAATCGAAATGGCTCAAAGGCATGGAAGTTCAACAACTTTTCCAAACCTCCATGAACTTCATTCAAAGTTTTTGGAAGACACATCAATTTTTGCAGGTGCAAGAAAAAATGTTGAAATGGATTCCATTGAGTTCCTCTTTCTAGATGCACAATGTTTGAGCAAGGTGGTGGGAGTGGGACTGCACCTGGCCTTAGTTACAGTCACAAATGATAATGATGTGAGAGTGGAGGCCCTAAGTGAAAGTGCTTGGGAAAGTTTGTTGGCTTCTATGTTCACGGAAGTCCAAGATTCGGGAGCTTTTGAACTTATTGGTTTCAAGATGCCAAAGATGGAAGAGGACAATAACAAAACCATGAGGTTGCCATCAGCAGAACAAGTTGCAAAGCAATTTGGAGTGGGTTTGAAAGACTTCCAAGGAGATCACATCGTTACGATGAATAAGAAGGAAGAAAGTAGCATGTTTCTTCCTGTAATATTGAAGGTTGCTGAAGTATACAAGGCATTGAAAGAGGGTGATTCTCATGTGACCAAACGACCTTCAGGAGTTGGATCATCTTCAGGTGTTGCAGGAGCTTCAGCAAGTGGAAGCAGTGAACAGGGGAAGGAGGAAGGTAAAAGTGTAGAAAATTGGTCACTATTGAAGCCATCAACTTGGTGGAAACGGGGGAAGGGTGATGAAAAGGATGATGAAGGGAAACCATCTGGTGGGGATCCACCCCCTGATTTTGAATCTTCAAGTGAACCAGAAATGGTTCCTTGTAGATACACAGTGAAAGTCTATCCAGGGGCTGGGCAGAGATTCCATGATGCTAGTGAAATTCCAAGCCAAATCGAGACAACATCTATGGACCCAAAGTTGATGATTGTGTTTTTTCGAGACCAAACACAAGATAAATTCCTAGATGTTACAACACAAACACAATGCAATCTTGGTCTTAAGGTAGATACAAAACCTTACTTTGGGTGGTTCCAAGATGATATCAAGATTTCTTTTAAAGGGCGTGGGAAGGAGTGCGAAGGAGCAGAGCTAAAAGATTTTTTTGCAAGTGCTCAAAAGGGTGAGGAGGGTGAATTCATAAAAGAAATAACAACTGTAACTATGGGGCAAGATAGAAGCATTGCTAACTTAGAGTCAAAGGGGATGGTTGCTCAAGGTATGATTGCAAATTCTGGAATGCGACTTGAAGCTCACGAAGGCACAACAAATTCTTTGGGGGAGAATTCTTCAAGGGCTGAAGTCGAAGAAATAAGAGGTGTGAAACAAATTGAAGGCTTCAATGTCCATAATCGCAATTTTAAAGAACATCTGATTTATAAGTTTTGCATTCCAACAAGTACTAAGACTAGCAACAACCCTGGGAGATTGTCACGATATTGTGACACTTTCACACCAATAATTGTTGGCAGTTGGGATGTATCCAAGGAGAATGCCTCTGTGGCAGCAAACTACACTTTTGAGGTGGAAAGGCACTTGTTTCACATTGAACAAGGTGGAGTCATTTCTGTAAATGTACATCAGCAAGATTATCAGCTAGAATTGTTCATTAATCTTGCAATGACACATTTGAATGACTTGCGTTCAAATGAAACCATTGAAATTCGTGAACCAAACTATGTTGGACCAGCGATACACATGTTTCCTAGTTGGTAAACATTGCCATTGGACAATGAATGCCAACAACCCTATGTGGGGATGTAGCCTGAAAGGAAGGTATAAGGTCATCACTAGGATGATCACCTAATGATCAAAAGACCAGGCATCAAATTTTGGAAAACGACAAGGAGGTGTTAGTTGGTGTGTGTGTTTCTAGTGTTGTATGTTTGATGTAGGTGAATTGGCTCAGGAGTTTTGTGGTGAGGGCTTACTTTGCAAAAGTTGTGAACGGCGGTGTTAATGGAGTTTGTTTGGACACTCTTCATGCTTTTTGGCTATGGCAAGCACAACGGAAAAAAGTGGAGGGCAACATTGATGAGGAGGCAAGGGGCGCAAGGGGCCAAAAGGAGGAGTTCTTTTGAAGCTAAATATTTAGTACTTGATGTGTTGTTTCATAAGTGCATTTTTCTTTGGCTGCTAAGTAGAGAAAGCACATTAGAGCAAGTTTGTTTAGAAGTTTTTGGCTTCCGACAACCTGTCAAAGGTCTTTCGTCGACAGTAGTGTACATCTCCATCATCTTCGTGCTCTCGACTTACGTGGCCGTCGACTTCTTCAAACAACATTCTTCTGAGTTCCGCTCTGCCAGTTTGTCGGAAGCTGATCAAGCTCCATCAAAGTTTGCGGCGACAGCAGTTAGTGCAGCAACAGCAGCCTCGGCAGCGGTGTCCACGCAACCAGCTGAAGACGACATTTGTAGCTCAGTGTTTGGTCATCTTCCCGAACACCGATCATCGCAGCAGCAGGAAGCAGTTCCCTGGGATCAGATGAAATGGATAGGAAAACCGGCGAGATGTCGAGTCAAGGGGGAACTGATCGAAAATCTCGACGAACACTACACCTTCCGTTGCGGTTACTCGTTGAAGTTCACGGCAGATGTGGAAGACAAGAGCATCTTCTTCCCTGGCTTCTGGGAAGCAAGGTGAATCTGAATGCGCGGGGGAGACGCATGTACCTGGACCTGGGTGCGAACGCCTTCGAGACGAGCATTCAGTGGTTCATGCGCTGGTACCCTTGCGCCTTCACGGAAGTCCACGCCTTCGAGATCGACCCGCAGTTGTTCAAGCTTCCGGAAGTGGAGTTCGCGGAAGACGACAATGTGGAAGTACCGAATCCGCGTGCGATCGTCGCGAAGCAAACACCCGGAATTCCCAACTGGATGCTTCAGAGGATGACTGTCTACAACAAGTTTGTGTCGGATGCGGACGACGACGCCACGAAAGTTGTGAACATTACCAGATTCAGGAGAGAGACGCTGAACCTCTCCGCGTCTGACACTGTGGTCGTGAAGATGGGTATCGAGAGCACAGAATGGCCGATACTGCAAAGATGGTTGGAGGATCCGCAGATGGTTGACATCGTCGACGAGCTTTTCGTGGAGATTCATTACCAACATCCTTCCATGTCCGCATTCGGGTGGGATCATTTTGCTCCAAGTACTCGCGATCAAGTTTCCTACTTGCTCGCTTCCTTGCGCTCTAAAGGCTTCGTCGTGCATCCCTGGCCTTGATGCTGCATTGAAGATGGGTGGGTTTGTGGATCCGTGCTGCATAACTTGGAAGCTGCATTCATCATAACATTTGATCCATTTGAGCTACTGGAGAAGCTCAAATGGGTTTTTTCTCCAATTTGAGGTTTTCAGCTTGCAACAAGGGGCCTATCATGGGAAGCTCCCAGGTGTGAAAAATAAAGAGGTTTTTCTATTAGATTTCAGTTACACTAATCATGAATGCAGACCATGAAGGATCCAATGGCACAGTCCCATGTCGTTTCCCATTGACATTTGCAATGAGCTAGTACAGATCAGTAATAATTTCCCATGTAACGGAGTTATACATGAATTCACATGTGGGAACGGGACCAAATATGTCATGCATTCCACTAATAAAAACCATTGTAAAGAACACCAAATTTGTATGTAACAAAAGTGAGAAACATCAAAGCTTCATATCAGACCATAATTATCTGTATGTACACCATGCATGTCTACCATAACTAGGAACTCCATAGGAACTGGACTACAGAATGATGAATCTGTGGTCGGAAAAGATCTACTATGAATTGAGTATAGTATGCACATGTGGATTAACCCAAACTGCAGAAATGCTTCATCTTCTTGTAATTTAAGTACATCGCCATAGTTAGCTAAGTTGAAAGGTCCTACATACCAATCTACCTACTTACTTAATTCCATAAGCAAATAAGTAAGAAAGTAAAAAGGTAGGTGAATTCAAAAGTAGTCATATAAATGTTTTATTTTGTTATGTGTTTTGTTTTATGGTTAAGCTTTTATGAGTTCATCCCAAAATTGCATATTCATTTTAATGTGAGAATGCAAGAGGGAGCACCTCATTATATGGTTTGTGAAATGAAATATTGAAGGCAAAGCATATGGGTTAAATTTTTTAATTGTACCTTAATCACAAATTGAGTTACTACTACAAATAAAAAATCCCACATGTTTTGTGCTGGATCTTAATTTTGTAAATTATACAATTAAAGAGATAATTATTTTATAATTTATATATGTAAATTATTTATCAAGTAAATTATTATTTGTAAAAATATTTTAAATTTTAATTAACTTTAAAAATTAAAATAATTCAATATCAGCATAATTATCATTAATCAATTGACATAATTATTTCAAATTTACTTTTATGAAATAAATACCAGATGATTAATTATCAAAATAGCTATTGGATAATTAATTATCAAAATAATTATTTTGGTAATTGATGATCTGAATTCAAATAAAATTCAATAATTATTCACCTAGATTGATGAAAATGATGGTCAAAATTATTATTTTTAAATTTTAAATAATAGACATGAATTTGAGTAGGAAACATTGAAATATAAAGAGACATATCCATTTGTATACCCTTATTCAATGTTTAATGGAATATGTACATTGGCTTTAATTTCAATTCAAAAGTAGACTTTCACCTTCCATGAAATTTTATGGTTTGATATGTATGTATACCAACATGATATTATGAGTTGCAATGTAATGGAAGATCATCAATACAACAATTGAACTTTAGTCACAAAAAATAGGACTATAATATTTACATAGTGAGAACCTAATGGCATAATTAGTTGTACCAATGGAAATCATAGTTGAAACTAGTTGCAAGCAAGTTGAACATTTCATATGTAATGGGTGTGAAAATGCACACATGTGGCATGATCGTATGTATCAAGGCCATGCACTAGTTGCAACATTAGTTGCAAAATAATTATTGATTGGGAATTACATTTACACTAGTTGTAATGTAGTTATCACACACAACTAAAGTGTAACTTGCCAAAAAATCAAACATGGTTGACTATAACCATGTACACAATGTGTACATTCCATTGTATAGATGTCTCTCTTGCAATTAACTTGCAATTATAATGCAACTCCTTGATTCTAATGTGGAATTTATTTTATTGATTCTTCATATTTCCATGGGGTAGTTGTAATATAATTGTATATTAGTTGTTTTGGAGCCCTAATTGCTGGCTAGTGTAGTTGCAGTGGACATAATGTCTCATAGTGTTCATGGCATAACCTTACAAATTAAGGTTTTTAAATGTGCATCAATTACTTTTCTTTCAAATCTGTGTTAATGTTTTTTGAAAAAATTCCATTATTTTTTCCTTATGTTAGTATAGGTGGAATTTTTGGTACTATTATGGGCATGCACTTGAGATCTATTTTGTTGTCCATGGAAAGGAATTGCACATGAATACTTGAATTTTGTAGTATTTGAAATTTGGATGATTAATAATTATTCCTTAACCTAATGTGTTTGGTGTTTATGTTTTACAAGTCCCAATTATGCAACAAGAGCAAGGTCATTAACATGTGTAGTTATTGGAACACCAACATCTACAACATAGTGTTGCAACAACAAGCTCTAATTATCAATTTGCTAGCTTATTTAAACTAATTAGAGGCATGAAATTTTGTGGGCCTATCCGTAGCTTCTAAAACATGTTGACCTTTTAAGTGTTTCATAGTGTGTTCATGCTTCATGTATTACAAGTATACTGACATGATGTCAAATTGCAAATTTCGGCTTTGAATTAAATAGCACAACTAACTTGAAATGGGGTCCTAGGTCTAATTTTCTAAAAAGTAAGTACATACATGGTAAAAGTCCATCCACTATTTGATGTTAGCCTATTCAAATTAATTGGAGGCATCAAATTTTGTCTAGAGTTTCATGTTTTCAAACATGCCGACTTTCCCACAGTATGTTCATGCTCCATTGCAAGTAATGTACATCAAATTGCAAATTTCAACTTTGAATTAAACAATTCAATTAACTTGAAGTGGGGTCTTAATTAGTTTGAGTTTTGTTAAAAAGTATTTATACACATGTGATTAGTAAAAGTCCATTCATTATTTGATGTTAGCTTACCTAACGAGAAGAATGCACCACTAGGTGCTTATACAATGTGTATGTTGTCAACAAGGAAATAAACAAAATGTTCTACATTTATTATTTGAAAGATCAAAACTTGATTTTTTTTTCAGTTTGGAAATATTTTGTTCCTATATTTAATAATGTAATTTGATGGACGATATGGCTTAAGTATTGTATGGAAGGAGTTTTGAAATTAAGTGTGGAGTTTTCCAAAAACATTTAGTAAAAAATCATGGATAATCCAATGAGGTAATGTTTGGGCTCCTTTATTGAGGATATTTGTAGTTTAAGGGCATATTCACAATCAAAGTACCCTTTTTGGATATAGCATTCAAGGACTTTGTTTTTGTTATCTTCCAAATATAGAATCTAAATGGAATAAATTTAAGTGGGCGATATTGAATAATTCAAATTATGATAATTTTCATGGTGGTGGTGATTTTTTGCATGCATATGTAATTATGCACAAATATTTTGGTTAAAAATTTAAAATGTAGAAAATGAATACATAAGTTTTTATATACAACTTAACATATTTTCTTACATGAAAATTTCCTACACATTTGGTCGACACTTGGGGCCACAAATTCTAAACCTAGTGAATATAAAAAATCAACCAAATAGAAAAAAAGGAATCATTTTCTTTGTTGCCCTTTCAAAATGGATTCTGTAACTTTCAAAATTCTTATATTGTATATTATTTAATCAAATGCATTGTATGAAGATTGCTAAACATAGATGTATGCAATACTTATGCATGAAAGAAAATTGAAATCAATTCCATTATTTAATACATTCCTTTTGATTATTTTAAGATGAAAATCACATTTAATACAAGGACTCAAATTATTTTAAAGGATTCAAAAAGGCATCTACATTATATCCAATTTATTTTTGGATTTTTTTATTAGATTAACATGACATCATTTTAGTTATAATCATATACCAGTCAACTATAATAATGAAATATGATAATATCTTGGCCATTTCATCACATGTCCATCAAATAATGAATTAATTTTGAAATGTTCAATCCAAAAATGGAATATTCCTAAATATTCATTATTATCCTTCACAACATTTTTTGATTTGAAATAAATAATTTTTGAAAATTTCAACAATCTTCAAAATAATTTAATTAGTGTTGAATTGGCCAAGGTGCTAAGGTAATAAAAATCCAAATTAGTCCTTTGTAGTCCTTTTTGAGTACCTTGATTATGAATATGCCCTTAACATAAAAATGACATCCAATGGAGTTCCATGAAAGAAATATTGTTGTTGGGTTTTTTTCATGGTTGTATGCAATACAACATTTCATTCACATTATGTTGGTTTGTTTGATTCATAAAACATGTAAAATTGTGAACCATATGTGTTGGTGTGGCACTTTGGCCTTATATGTAAGATTTTCATGCATTTGATTACCTTTGGGTCAATACCATTTTTGGCTAGAGATTGTAAAATAGATTTACCACATTGTATACTACCATAAACCCAACCATACCCCCACCCACAAAACCACTTGTAACCTTGCCAATACCCTATGCATACCCCCGCAACTAAAACCTATGAATTCACCTTTCACAAATATCCCACCAATAAAACCATTGAAAAAACCACAACTCTTAAACCATTCATGAGGTCACTCAAGCACCCATTAATAAATAACTTGGCAACCACTATAAACAATTGACAAACTATTCCAATACCCATTTACAAACCACCCTTCTATGACAACAAGTTGCACCACCAAAAGTTAGCTCATGAATTTATTGACCCCCCACCCCACTTGCTTCTTCTTTTTTGTAATTGTAAAAAAAAATGAAATCAACACTTGTTTATAAATACCATGGTGCCCATTGAAACCATGTTTTAGTGGTTGTCCTTTGCCACATAGGATCAACCATTAGGGAACATCACAAACCATTGTATAGTGGTTTTGCTACATACCATTGAGAAAAAGGGTGGTATGCTTTCTAGTATGGCTAAATGTTTTCTAATAGTCTTTCAAATCAATTATGACCTTTTGATTTTAGATGGGCATGGCTCAGTTGTGCGATGTTAAAAACAATAGAATAAACTAAAGACTATGGATTAAACATGGAACTACTCTTTTTTAGCACACATTAATGCATGCCCTCCAACCTTTAGATGTAGCTTGTTTCAAACCATTCAAGACTGCATTTAGGAAAATGCAAAACAAACTCATGGTTATAAACAATTATACCTTAAACCAAACAAGGTGATGATGGTTACTTGGGTAAACAAAACCTTTGAACAAGTTTTGAGAAAAAAACCATAAAGATAGGGTTTAGGAATATAGGGATTTGGCCATTCAACCTTTATGAGATGTTTACAAACCTATAAATTATGAGGGTCATCCCTTAGGTCCCCCTAGGAATGTCCCCCAAAAAAGGACATGATTAAGGGATGTGGACAATGCATAAAATTATATTCTTGAATTTTTGAAAAATCACAAAGGGAGCACAATAATTTTGACTATCGAATGTTTGTGTCGAATAAGTCTATTAATAAAAAAGTCTTAATGATCAAAAATGGTACTTTTGCTTAAAACACACCCTGAAATTTCATAAATTTTGAGGCCAAAAAACATTAAACCAAAAGTGCCAAAATGTGTTATAAACAAGAATTTTGCGACTTTCAATGCATGTTATTTTTTTAATCGTCAATATTTAAACCCTCTCCAATTTAAAAAAAGGAATGGTGGGCATTTGATATAGGAAAAAGATGTTTGAAAAGAAAAAAATGTTCATAAGCATATTATGAGTGTATTAAATATGTAAAAAAGTTCTTGAAACATCATCAATTTGTATAGTGAAAAGTAGGTACATCTAACACATAGTTGTAAATTTGGTATGAGAAATGTAAAATTTGAAATAATAAACCAACACATGAATGTCACACATTAAGTGTAATCCTTGGAAAAGAACTAATTCAACCTTGGCTTCCTTGGTTCACTATATTGTAATTATTTTGCCCCATAATGCAACTATCACACTGAGCACCCCCAACACCAAATTTGAAGTCAATTCCTTGAAATAATAAAAGATTGAATGCCCATGGACCCAAAGGGAACAATGATTTAAGATCAAGAGGCAATGAGGTCAACATATTGTAAGTCATATGAAAATGTCAAGGTTGAACATGAACATGCTTTTAAAATACATCAGATAAAGAAAATAAATCATCAATAGAAAAATCAATTACATTTTACCTTTGGGGAGAGGGGGCATCACTATTTGTATTTGTTGTGTAGGTTTGAATTCAAAGGAAATTATTTTGCTACCTATTTCTAAATGGGATAAAAGTCAATGTTTAGTCTTTGCTTATATTTAATATCGTAAAAGATGACAATTGACAAATATGTAATTTTTTTTGTAAATTAAAAAATCCTTTAAGTATATTTTCGAAAGCATATTTTGAATGAATGTTTTCAAGATCATATGTGGGTTGAATTTCTATATAGTCATGTATTAAAAACATTTGCAAATTTATAAACAAATATCTTATTTTAAACTTGAATAAGGTGTGAATAAAATGTCAAGGAACATCTAAGGCAATTAAGTTTTTTCTTTTTATTAAATTTATTGTTAATATGATAACTAGTAAAATTCATTCACAAGAACTATATCCAAATCGATCATTCATTGATTTTATTTTTTTACCACAATGGTTGTAATCAATTGACAAAATCATATTGAATATAGATATTGTTGGTAGGAGAATGGGATATTAATCCACATGTATTTAGTAATTTCCCGAATGGTTGTGGGGGTCATGTGCCAAAGGTCATGAGACTTATATGATAGTTTAAGATTTATAGTTGTATGAAGTGAAATCACATGTTGATATAGGATACTTCTAAAAAATTGATGTCCAAAACTTTGAAAGTTTCTAAATGTTTAATATGTTTTAAATGTGTAATGTGTTTCTTATAAGAATTTAATATCCACAATTGAAATTTATTAAGCATTCATTAGATTTCAATGTTAGTAATATTATGTTCCTTTTAAAAATGTGATATCCAAAAGCTTGAAAGTTTTCAATATTTATTAAAATATAAATGTTAGCGACAATGTGCAACTCCCAACCTTGGTAAAACACTAAAGTAGTTGGGACACTAGTGGTGTAACAATCAATGAAATGTTGAAAATTGAATGTGATAAGATTAAAATGAAAAATAATAATTTTTTAAGTGAGATGAGATTGGGGTTGTAGGAATTAAACAAGTGTGTGTAGAAGGGTGCATGTAAGAAAGATGAGATGAAAAAAGAGCAATCAAAGTTGCAAAATATTATAGTTTGCAATCAATTGTCTATAGATCAATTCACAAGTTTTTTGTTAAATGAGGTTGGACTCAACATGTTAAGATAAATATTCAATCATTGTTCACTTGGAATTCATACAAGGTATATACAATTAGTTGTTCAAGATATGACTTCAAAAAACAAGGAATTATAATTGGTTTGACAAACTATGATAATTGTTTGATTTACAACTTCTTGTTTTTATTGTTGGTGTGTATGTAAATAAATGTTATAATTTGGTGAGTTTCAAAGTTTAATAATTTTTTTTTTCTTGCCTTAATTATTGTCCATGGTCCAATTTTTGAAATTTGGAGTTCACATGATATTAATATGATACTAAGTAACATCAATATTATGTTTTAAAATCTAGAAAAAATCTTGCTATCTACACAAAAATCTAAAATTAAGGGTATGTAGTGGTCAAGTCACTTTAATTTCACTTTCTTGAGTTCAATTAATCATGTCCGGTTTTCTCATTAATAACAAACCATAGCAACCCATGTTGAGTACTTCCCTTCACAAATCCACATTGAAAGCAAAATGGAACACATTCCTTTGAATCCCCTAAACACATGAGCTCCTATGACTTTTTCAACATGAGGAACACAACAACTCAACCACAAGAACAGATAAACACTAACCTAAATACAAACAATCTAAAGACTCCCATCCCACATAAACTTATTCACGAGCTTGACAAAGGAGAACCTAGTCCCTCAAATAACCATCACCAACAATTATGGACCTAAATAGACACAAATATTCCTTCAAAGTTCCCAATCTCGAAGGTACTTTCTCATGAAACTAAAACTACCACACTATATTCACACACAAAAGACGCTACAACATACTTCGAGATTTAGGATGACCAGTTTCAAAATCCTTCAAAATTTTCACCATCCCCTTGGTCATCAACCTTTAAAATTATTCTTACAACTAATGTCTAACTATTGAAGCACATGGCACAATGGAGATTACATTGCCTCAACACAAAGAAGACACATTGTACAATTTTACACTCTATATTTGTCAAAATGCAAGAAATTGCCATTTATATCTCCACACATCCCAAAAACTTGTAGAAGAAAAAGCCCATTCACTCCTCTTAACAACTCCTCCTTATCTCTTCGAGATCCTTGATCAATGTCCATCAACACACCCATGCAAACATAGCCACAACACAAGAAATGCACCTAATGAAAACACAATGACACAATAGGCACCATAAAAAATAAAAGCACATAGTGCATGTCGCAACCCTAGCTTTGGGCTCGCGACCAAAGCAAAGGCATTGCAAGGTTGCAAGCCAAAAGGAAGGAAGCCCGGGAGCGAAGGCAAAGGCATTGGAAAGGTGCAGGCCAAGAGGAAGCCCGGGAGTCATCACATACTCCCGGGAGTCTAAGGAAGTGCGAGGGAGTGTGAGGGAGTGAGCACTCACACTCCCAAGGCAACTCCCATTTTGGGAGAGGGAGTCTCGGTGGACTCTCGAAACTTCAGAGGGCGAGTTGAAGGGTCAAATCGCAATGGATTGTTACGCTCTTTAGACCATTGGAAAGCTCTTGAAACGTAGATGTCTAAAATGGGCTCGCATTGCTCATTTGGACATCTGAAACACAAGTTATGGGCAAAAGAAGGGCCGGGAGTCAAATTGGCAGTTTGACTCCCGACCACTAAAAGTCGGGAATCGACCTCTTCCCAACATCCGATTTGAGAATGCGACACGGCGTTGGAAGGATCGCGACGAGGGCTACAACTTTGCTTTAGACCTCGTTGTGATCAGACTCTATAGTCGGGAGATATGAGCTCCCAAAGTTCCGGGACTCTAACCAGGACGATTTCGGGACAATTTCGGGACTCCCACTTGGGAGTCCCGGGAAAAATAGCCATTTGGATGTAGCCTCCGTGAAGAGCTGCAGAGTATACTATAAGGGGGAAGGTGGTGGCTTCCCCCAAGTCCGGGCCGTGGTGAGTCTTGTGTGTCTGTGTTGCCCGTGGTTCGTCCTAGCACCAAAAGTGCTCCAACTATGCACTAACCACTTTGTGTGGGTTTTGTGCAGGCCCGTGTGAGTGAGTAAAGCTTGTCAAATCTTCCTAGTCCCATCCCGAAGCTCCGACACACCCCTCTACCCCTCTACCCCTCAAAATGCCGTGAGCTAGGGAACGTGCCCCGACTTTTCCTTTTTCCGCTGTTTTCATACTTGGGCCCACATTTGGGTCCTTTGAGGAGTTGGGAGTGCGTCAGTGCACATTATGGGTGCAAACAAATAAATATCCACAACACCAAAGATATTCTTGGTACACTTCACCATCAACTACCAAGAATATGTCGTTTCTACTTTCAACAATTAACAACACTATTCCATCCACATTACGGTTTCATCCCATATGTCTTCATCACATGTATGTTGCATGACAGTACCATGTAGCACCATAGTTTCCATAAACACATTGTAGTTTCTGTGGTGGAAATCACCATTGTATAACATTAATGAAATGTTGAATGTATTTGCATAGAATACATAATACCAATTTGTAAAATACTTCCATATGGCCAAAACGACAATGTATCTCTTGTGAGATCATAGATTTGAATACCAAAAAATGCAAAACACTACAAATAACTATTTGAAGTTTATAATACAATAGAATTTACTGGTCAAACTTTCATGAATTAGAATGATCAAGTTTGAGGATTGTAGTATTGAAGGATGGAATTCATAGTTCCAATTAAGTACCAACACTACATGTAGTCACATGTCCTTTTCAAGAGATACAACATGAGTTTCTTCAACAAAAAATATTCTTATTATCTTCAATTACAAGATTTGTTTGTTGAAAAGACACCCTACTTACAAGGTCACAATTTCAATAATGTAGAAAGATCTAAACCGTTGAAATAAGCTTTTGTTAAAAACAATTCTTGGTGAACTACCTTACACTCAATTTTTTGGCAAAAGACAAGAGGATTCAAAACTTGTTGCAAGTCTAATTGTAATTTTTGGATTTTTTTAAAATTAAAAAATTATTGGTAGATATCAATTGTTAACTTAATTTTGACATTGGCCTATTGTGTGAACCATGCCTTATCACCCTTAATCATTCATTGTCATTATCGTAATATGGAAAGGTCGACTATGTCATTAAAATAGAACCAATACCACATGTGTCAAAGGTTATGTTTTGCGTGACATTAAGTCATCACCATAAACTACATTCAATTTTTTCACATGTGAAAAATAGAGGGACAATGACAATTGTAGGTGCTTCTATTTCCAACTTAATTTAATCTTGATATTAACTTAGCCTAAGATAGGAGATATATTATATCCCTATGAACATGCTTTTAAAAACCTAAACCTTTATTGTCATTATCCTAATAAAGATAAGTATTTTTATTAAAAATCTATGACACATGTGTTAAAAGATTATATTTCAAGTCACATTAACTTGCCACAATAAAATGTTAATCATTATTTGAGGTGATGGGGAGGATTTAAAGGAGGTGCAAATGAGATAGATGAAATAGAACATTCAAATAGAATTTGAGGGCATATAAGCAAAGGGGTATAAGCGGATATAGTCATAATTCAATTAGTGAATATTCTTACAAAAGAATAATCAATTTTACATTCAAGGACAACCTTGTGGTTCTTGTCACCTAAAGGTAAAAAGTCACAAAACACCCTACAATCAAGGAGAAGTCATTGTAACTTGGTGAGGATCTTTTTGGCTTAGTAGCAATTTGGAGGAAATGATTTTGGTGATAAAGGGTTGTCCATCAAAATGGTTTTTCAACAAAAGGAATAGCTCTAGGTGGTGCTCAAAGAATTGTAGCTCAATTTCATTTATTTATTTCAACACAACCAAGAAAGGGAGGTGGATTTTTTCATCCTGGTCTAAACAACTCAATTAAGGCAGCTAGAGTGTTAAAGGATTTGAATAGAATAAGAGAAACCCAAAGGCAACCTATAATTGTTGGATTCATTTGGAGAGGGTGTTGGGGGAACATGATTACATATAAGATGAATTCAGTGAAAAACATGAAGATGGCAACAAGACGCAACAAGTTTTAGGCTCCATCAAGGCCAAAATCAATCTCTTCCCTTAGCTCATCCTGTGATATTTGGGGTTTTGGGAAAAATGTTTAAGAGCCTCAACAGGAAAAAAACTCACATATTAACTCCCCACAAGCGTAAAGGCTAAACATGAAGGTACACATGTTGTCCTATAATATTAAATGGCTCAACATGGATGGGGAGGTTCACAAGTTGGGCAATTATGTTAGAGGGTTTGTTTCACATGTGGACTTGATTTGTCTTCAAGAGCACAAACTTCATAAAGATAGGGCAACAAAAACTAGGAAATAGATCTGGCTTAGAGCATGCATGTGTGATGCGCTCCTAAGTCCCGGGGTGAACCCACTTGAATGTTTCACTTTGTCAAGTTGCGGAAAGTTGGGACTTGGGGCACGGTCTCGATTTCCAACACTAGAAAGGGGTAGAGGGTCATGTTGGGAGTCCCGGGATTAGACTAGGAAGAGGGACTAGCTTAGTTTGTGTGAATCTGCATCCAAAAACCAACCACGGGAGGTTAGTTTAGCATTCGGGACACCCTTGGGTGTTGGGACAAGCCACGGGCACTTGGACACACAAGACTCACCACGGCCCGGACTCGAGGGAAGCCACCACCTTCCCCCATATAGTATTCTCTGCAGCTCGCAATGGAGGCTACATCCAAATGGCACATTTTGTTGGGACTCCCGAAATGGAGTCCTGAAATTGTCGAGGTGGGACTCCCGGAACTTTGAACGGCCATAACTCCGGATTTCAGAGTCCGATCGCAACGAGGTCTGAATCAAAGTTGTAGCCCTCGTCGAGATCTTTCCAACAACATGTCGCACACTCAAATCGGATGTCGGGAAGAGGTCGATTCCCGACTTTTATTGGTCGTGAGTCAAACTGCCAGTTTGACTCCCGGCCTTTCTTTTGCCCATAACTTGAGCTACAGATGTCCAAATGGCCAATGCGAGGCCATTTTCGATATCTAAGTTTCAAGACCTTTCCAATGACACCAAGAACACTCCAATGCGAGGTGTTTTGGGCCTTTCTGTTGAGCTCTGAACATTCGGGAGTCCCGGAGGACTCCAAATCCCTAACTTTTCCAAGTGTTGGGCTTCACCCCCAAACTTGGCCAAAGTGGGGTTGTGACAATGTGGGTGGTAGAGGTGAAAGAGAGTTGCTCTTCGAAGCTCCAACAAGAGAAAGTTGGTAAAAGCAAAACCTAATCTTGATTGTGCCCAAACTTCTATGTTTAATTAAGATTCAAATTTATGTAATAGTTCATGATCCTAAGACTAACCAATGATGAATGCTTCATGATTAGTCCTTAAGGAATGGATGAATTGTTCTAGGGAAAGGAGTTTGAAAATATCTAGGATTGGACAAAGAGGTTAGAAATGGCATCCAAGGTTTGAGGTTATGACGAAATAAAATTTTCTAAGATTGCAAAGCTTGATTTGCATGGTAAAGCTAAAGACTGGTTCAAAAAGCTCCAAGCTTCTTTTGTAAATTGGAATGAGATGAAGACAAGCATGCAACAAAAGTTTGGTGATGTAGACCTTGATGAATTATCGGTGAAAATGGACTTTGTCAAGCAAGAACCCCAATAGAGTCCAATTGTACTATGACTAGTTGAATAAGTTTTTAGAAAAAGGAAGATAAAGGATGATGAGTAAAGGAGGTGCTTCCTTGCGCATAAATGCAACTTGAAATCGAAAGATTGTCGTGGTGAAAACATATGCCAATGTTGAGGAAATGCTTGTAGTTGCTTTGGATGTGGAGAAGGTTCTTGGTGAGCTAGGTGAAACGCCATTTGAACCTCTCAAAGAGAAATAGGAAGAAGGTATGACTACTGGCACAAGATTGGAAAAGCAAGTGTCTCCTCTAAATGATTCACTTATAATTTTTTTCAAGAGACTTTCAAATGATGTAGGGACCACACCACAAATTTCTAGTAGTTTTATAGTGTGTCAAATATAGTTCGTCAACAAAACTTACTTGGAGTGCCTATCTTGGTAATCATTGACATTGGACGATGAATACCAACAACCCTATGTAAAGACATCTATGGATTTTCACATGCTAAGTGTATGTATTAGAAGAAATCTTGTTATATGTAACCATTGAAACTGCAACTACATGCAACTCCATGTAACTACCTATCATTTGCAACTTTGTTTTATCATTTTTACAACTAGTCACCATCTCTTAAACTTACGATTATTTTTGTGACTATGGTGCGACCATTAAATTATACATCCTTCCATATTGAGTAGGGTATTTGATTTTGCATTCAAGAGTAGGCTTTTATGTTTTATTTAGTTGCAATTTAGTTACTTATTATGGTGTGTGTTTATACATTTATTAATGTACATTGAGGTTTTGTGAACTACATTAAAAATATATTATAAAGATTTTATTCAAGGTACATTAAGCATATTTGACACGTATTCATGGTATGTTAAGATATTTATTTTGTATTCAAAGTATATTAGTCACATATTTGACCATATTATGGGCATATTGAATTGCAAAAAAACCATTTTCATTTTGTATGGTGCATTTAAAAATATACCATCTTTATTAAGCTATAATTAAATCATATTATCGAGGTCATATTAGTATGATATAATTGTTGCATTAACTGAGCATTAATTATCTAACAATTATTATTTTCAAATAATTCATTAGTTGATATAAAGTATGAACTAATTTTTTTAATTTAATCATTTAACTACATATACCAATTAAAAGATCAGTTATTATTTATTAGTTACGTCAAAACTTTTTCTTGATTAATTAGGTATTAAATTATAGATTGATACAATAATTAGACATTATCCATGAATTATTCATATTAATTACTTGATTAATTAAGAAATATGAAATAATAGTTACTTGATTCAAAATTACTTTTATTTCTATAAACAAGTCATTTAATATATAAATAAATAATCTCCATTTTTCTTGCCAGAATCCAGCACTAGGAGGATACCCGAGATCTGTACAATAGCTATAGACACAGCATTCGGCACAGTTCTTAACCTAATCCATGGTGCTCTGGACAGGGACCATGCTGGAGGCAACAATGGAATGAAGAAATTGCTTAAGGATGTGAAAGTATATGGAGGTGTGAAGGACGAAGTGGAGGGATGCACACATCCAGTACAGCATCATGATGAGTTTCCAATAAGTTCCAGCATCCGGGTTAAAGCGCTTGAGACTTCTTGGTATGTTAGCTTCTTTCCTTGGACCCCAACATAATGGTTTGGCGCTTTACAGGGGCCCGGGTGTTTGTGGTCTAATCTTTGTCAGGCCTCACTTGCTTTTTGACACATTGGTGTGGATGTATGCAGTCACACTATGGGGCACATCAGCTACTTTGTAACAAGCTCTGATCCTGATGACAAGCCTGCTGTGTTCACTGGTGACACACTGGTATATTTTTGATTGCATATATCACTCAATGTTATAGTGAATTGTCATCACTCATCACATTTGCCCCACTTCTGTGTGAACAATGCTGGAAATTGTTTGGGATTGGAGAACAGACTTTAGTCCGATGGGTTGGTTATCAAAATTGGCATTCATTGGAAATGTTGAAGTTCATATATCGGCAGGCATCATTCCCCCAGGTTCTAGAGAGAAACAAAGGGGATCAGGGTAAGGAGGGTGATCAATATTTTCTGACTGCCATGTTTTTCTGGATCTTCCCAAGTGCATATTTGCTCATAGTGCATGATGTTTGTTTTCTATGTCCACAGTTTATAGGGGGTTGTGGCAGATTCTTTGAAGGTACGCCAGACCAAATGTACGAATCACTGTGTGTGACTCTTGCTTCATTGCCACCTGATACTGGTGTATACTGTGGGCATGAGGTACATTCAATCACATTTCTGGATCCTGAAATGTATTTTTAACATCAATCTCATATTCAGTTATTTTTTGGATGCTCATACCTTGAACTTAGAAGCTTTAGTAATAAGAAATTTTTGTGAATTTGAACATGTGCAAACCTCTTATACCATTTCCACTGATAAGGAGGCTTATGTTTGTGAAACTGATTCTAATGGGTCTCTTCTGATCAAGTCTACAGAGGTGCATAGGTCATGATGTCAAAAGTGCTTGTTGTGTCATCCAGGACAAGAGCTTTGTGAACACATTGTGGAAGCTATGATATGAATGCGGATAGATCAGCCTTCCCTCTTTGTGCAACATGAACGAGTTTTTCTTAACTGCTGGTCTTTCTTTTGTCACAGTATACCCAGAAGAACCTTTAGTTTGCACTCACTGTAGATCCAAAGAATGAGGTACTTGTCAAGAAGATGACATGGGTGCAACAGCACCGCAAAGACAAAAAAGCGACGGTGCCATCAACAATTGGAGATGAGCTGGAATTCAATCCCTTCATGAAGATGGACAAGGAGTCACTACAGGTCACCGGTTTCTCTCAATATTTTCCTGCTGAACTTTTGTGGAGTTCTCTTTCTTTAACAAAGAACTAAATCAGAGGCACTGCTAGACTCAATGATGGACCATTTGTTAAGCAACAGAGCAGTCATCTCTCTTTCTGATCTGTTCCGACAGGAAGGCTTGTGCAGGTTACCTTCATCTGTAACCCCTGCTGTAGACTGCTCAAATGCTTGTTTGCTGGGACTCAAGACCCTGGGCATGGATTAGATGCTGTCTGACATCAATCCCCAAGTCTGCCATCTCTGTTAATAGTTCTTGGGGTTTGTGTCCATGCACAGGCTGCTACGGGCAAAGAATCACCAATTGACGTTATGGCAGCCTTGCGGCACATGAAGGACAATTTCAAAGGGCGTTGAAGCTTCTCATCTTATTGAAAGGAATCAGAGGTTGTGCTCTGGCAGTAATGTTTTTGGAATGAAGTGCATCTGGATTTTCTTGTCCAACCAGCCACTGTTCCTAACTTATGCGTCCTCTGTGTATATCGCTGTAAAGTGAGAGTTGTCTTACAGAGGGCCACTGCTGTTTATATCTTCAAACGAGGTGAAATCAGGATTCTCTGTGAAAATAAATTCCCATCTCTTTGTCTCTATGTGTATCTGAGGTCTATGCCCACAAGGCTATGGAAGGCAGAATCTGTTGAGGACAGTCTCTTGTATCAGACAGTCACTAACTGCTGAGGAGGATCTTGTACCATGTTGGATTGCAAGTTCTTTAGCTATGTAGTATCAATGTGATAAATGCTATTGCATTCTTAGTTGGCCTGAAATAAAATTGCTTGAATGTCTCATGACAAGTCATCCTGCTTGTGTGTGGATGTTATGAAGTTGAAGTGATAAATTGCAGTTGATCTCTAATAAATCTGACAACTTTTGCCTGATGATTTTTTCTTGAGCCCAATCTGTGACGATGGCCAGCTTTCAGGAGTATGCTCCACATCCATCTGGTGTGTGCAGATCAATGCAGCCTATAATCTAGTTTCGTAATATTTTAAATCTGGATTGGAAACTGGTGTAGCAAATGCAGGCATGCATGTGAATTGATCAGTGCTAAGAGTTATGTGCCACCCCTGCAATCCTGAGCTAGGAATGAAAACTTTCCAATTTCAAGCAGCTAGACATCTATTAAGAAGCAGTCTTTGCCTATATGGAGAATGTCCTAGGGATGCACTATTACTTCACTTGAAGTATTTAATTTGTTTTTTCGATGAGTTCCTTGTAGCCTAGTGGTGAGATGTTACGAGCCACGCAGACACTTGTTGGGAGAGGGCCAGTTGAATCAGAATCAGCCAGCCCTTCAACTGTTGCAGATGTATTGTTCTTGTACATATAAGAGATACATGCGGCATGTGAATTGCAAGGTTGACAACACTGAGATCTGCAAGGAGCCAGTAAAAATGAGCCTTATGGCTTTTGTTCTGATCATCCCCTATCCAGCTGGCATTTGAGTTCAGTGTTAGGGTAGTAAAGAATTGAAGCTGTCAACTGCCACAGTGCTTAACTAGAAGGTGAATACATCTTATGGCTTTTATTCAGATCATTCCCTATCCAGCTGCCATTTGAGTCTGGTGTTAGTGTGGTAAAGAATTGAAGCTGTCCACTGCCACAGTGCTTAACTAGAAGGTGGCTACACATTGAGCCAGGAGTGTAGTTCAAGAACTCTGTCTGCCCAACAGAGCTGAACACCTGAAGAGAAATCAAAAGTTGAGATGGGAGCTGTGCTGATTTATCTATACATGCCTGTTAACACATACTGGTGCAGGAGCCAAAATTATGAACAGGGACAAATGCCGCTTCAGAGTTACCTCCCAAGATTGGGCAACAAGGAGAAGGTGCACTGAACCAGAGAAGAAACCAGGATGAGCACATCAGGTCTTCATAACAAATGAGGAACATGCCACAAGTTATGCTACAGCAGCTGGCCAGAGCACAATTTTGACGAGCTCTGCTCTGACAATTAAGTGTGTCTGTGGCTTTTAAGGTTAGGTGTTACAGCTGTCAGCTCCATATCTGTGCTACTCACACCAATATCCTCGAGGATCTGAAGCACCCATCAGTGTATTTCACAATCAGGATCTAATCAAGCTTGTCTTCCATTCATATCCTTCGAATTAGTCAGGTGCTTAGTCCAAAATGTAGGTACTCCACCAGGCATGGCAATGGCTTCCAATATGAGAATTTAGAACTCTCCATGTAGGTGTGCAAATGAAATGTGGTTTAAAATCCAGTGTTGGGTGGGCATTTGATTTTTTTAATAAACACCAATTCCAGGTAGTTGAGAAATTCAGACGCAAGGAGCTGGTTCTGGGGATTTGAAGAAATCAGAACCAAACAACCATGGTTCTGGGTATGTGAAAAAAATTCAGAATGAAAGAACCACTGGTTTTGGTTATTTCAAAAACCTCAAAGAGCTGCTGGGTTTCATGAAGGAACCGGAAAAGAAGTGATGGTTTGTGGGCAATTATTGAACTTTGTGAAAGAATGAGAAAGGTGGTATATATCACAGCAGGGTATTTGATTTTTGAAGGGCAGCAAAAAAAATCACCCTTTTAAGACCCCACTTGCAAAGCAGTTGGGGCCCTCCTGCGGAAACCCCGTTCCTCCACTTGTTTTCGAATCCAAGCGACATATACTTTTGGTCGGGTAGCTGAATTGTTGACTTTGGGTCTGTCGGAGCCACCTTCTTCCTCCCCCATCTTCTGCCAAGCCTTTAGGTTGTCAGTGGTCACATCGTCCCACCTTGTGCTAGAGAGATCGAGACTAAATTTACCGGCTATCGAGCATTTGCTCTCTCGACAAACTTTCATCCTTAGTACTTGGTTGCAGATTGAGTCTAGGCGGGATATTGGATTTTGTTTGGTCAGGTCGTTGGGGGATCAGCTGCTCTAAGCTGAAGGCGTGCCAGCCGATTGCGCGATCATGAGCGAAACCATTCCTGTGAGTTCTGGCTCCATTTTGCAAAGTGTTTTTTTTTTGTGACTTTGGGGTTGTTGAACAAGTCCCTGTGGAGTTCTTATTCGTCCATGCGATGTTCGGTGTGGAGATTTCAACAGCGCGTAAACTAATGTGTTCAGTTCTCCGAGACGGCCAAGATGGGCTCTTGTTGTTTCCGACAGTTTTGGGGCTTTGGCACAGCTATTCTAGTGTTAGGAAGATGAGTTGAGTTGATAATCCCATTTGGCAAAGCTTTGTGTTTTTGGGTGCAGATCAGGCCGCTGGTTAACCAAGTATGGCCGCCAAAAGGCGACAACAGGGTCACAAACATGGACGTCGTGTTCTTCAGCGACCTCGAAGATTCAAGGACTGCACTACCGTTCAGGAAGCCCGGGGAGAGATGGGTGCAGAAAGGGCATCCAGAGGTGTGTTGGCCCCAACAATGGCTTCCGGAAGACCTCGGCAGGAATGTGCGAATTTTTGAAATTCGAACTTGTTATCTTTCCTTAACGGGGGTTCTCGACCGTAGCGTCGAAGAAGCAGCGTTGCGACAATTGGACAGTGGTGCCAAAGAGTGGTAAGTGGTTGTGTGTTGGTTGTGCAAATGTAATGAATTTGGGTGCAAGTTAATTTGAGTAGCATAGAAGATTGGGCTACACTTATTCCAAAAGGGGTGCACCCAGTTTGTAGTCTAAACCCCAAAGCAATCCACCCCTGATGGCAAAATACCGGGGGGGGGGGGGGGTAAATGAGTAGTGCATCCAAACTTGCTATTCAAGACTTCCCAATTTTTCCAATGCCTTGCTTATGAAAGATATGATGTGATAAAAATTACGCCTTTTGTTTCTACACAACTTGTCACTTCCAAATGGGTCATGGATGATAATGATCCATTGAAGGTGACATTTTTTTTTTTTGGCTTACATCTTTTTTGGTGTGTCACACTTCTTTCAGTCTTGACCACTTGTGCTGGAAATGTTTTACTGCAAACAAAGATGGACAAGGGTGCCCATTGGTGTTTGTGGGACATGGCTATGGAGGCTTGGTGCTCAAAAAAGCATTGGTCAAGCTTCATGATCAAGCGGGTTTCTACAAAGACTTACGAAGCAATCTATGTGGCATAGTGTTTTATGGTGGAACCAACACAAAGCTCACATGGCTCAAAGATTCATTATTCGAGAAGCGCTTGCTGAAGTTGTCTGAACGTTTTCAAGATGCCTTGGATTTGAAGAAGGTCAAAGTGTGTGTTGTTAACAAGAACAAGTCATTTTTGCAGGTTTTTTTTTAATATCCATACTCCAATTAGTTGCTTATGATATGATGTGTACTTTGTAAGATCAATACATGTTATTGCAAAGGAACCTTGAGGTTGGAGAGTGGGCCACATTTCAAATTAGTCCATCACTAGCCTTTCCTCATAAACTTGGTGGCCACACCAGCTGATTAGGAGGCCCTCTCCAATTTAAATCTTCCACTTTTGGAAGGTGTTGCCCCTTACTTGATATAAGTTTTCTTTTATCTTTTGGAAAAACCATTCAAAAATATCCTAAGCACAATCATTTTAGGACCCAATTGCTCGTTCCATGCCAAATTTTGATTTGTAATTTTTTTTTCTTCTCATGAATGGGATGTATTTATTTGGAGACCGAGGATTGTGCGTTTTGCTATCTATATCTCACTATGATGGTCAAAAATGTCTTGTGCAACAAGTATCCTTGTTGGAGGTTGTAGTTGTCGACTAATAGGTTGGGCTTGTGGTTTTAGTTACTAATTCATCCCTATTTCCTTAAGCTATTTTTGAAACTTTACATGTATTTGCAATTAATTTATATTTTAGTCAACTAATTAGTTAGCTGGGAGGATATTATATTGGCAAGCATTGTGCTTGAAGTTGTATTGACGAAATGATGTGTAACATCTCGAACAATGTCCATTACAAGGAGTAATTGGTGAGTTAGCCTATTTTTTAATAGGTGAATGTGGTTTGGTTCAGGAAATCAAGGATTATTCTGATTTGGAATGCCAGTTAACTGATGTCATGGATAGTAATGACATTTGCACACCTACTTCCAAGGATGACCCAAGTTATTCTACACTACTGGAGTTCTTACAACAATTTTTACCAGCAAGTCTACATGAAACTATTGATGACAAGAAGGTGATGATCTTTCCACATTGAATTTTGAACTTATAATCCAACTTCATGTTATTTTACACACATGCTTATTCACATCCTTTATATATTTATGACATAAATTTAGGACTTGAATTATATGCCACATGAGCCAACCAAATCTATGTGTTCTAGCTTTGACATAATTATGTGCACAGGGTCAAGAAGTTCGACTCAGATTGGGGGAAACAAAAGTAAAGCAACACCGCTTTTTTAAAGATTTTTTAAAAGAGGCATTGGCAGATGTGGAAATTGCTAGCAAATCAATAAGTAAAAACAGGTATTGAAAGTTCATGACTTGATTTTTTACACAATGTCAAGTTGTTACATGATGGAGAAAACATCCAAGTCATTGCACATTTATTTGATCAAGTCAACATGTGTGATTTTTTGCATTACTTGCCAACTATATTTAAACAATTAATGAAGTTTACTTTTTTAGTGCTATGTAGATACATTCCATATTTGAATGTAACAAACGAAATTTGTGCTTGTATAGGGTTTCATTCTATTTTCTTTAATTTGTAACTAATCTTCTATGTACATCATGTTGGGTGAAATAGGGAAAAGGAAATGGATGAAAAACAATGTGCTGAGCAACATGTTGTGTGCAATGTTGATCAAGACCATGATATGCTTACTGAAGAGGCCCACAAATTGCAAACATTCTTATGCCAAAAAATTGAAATGGCTCAAAGGCATGGAAGTTCAACAATTTTTCCAAACTTCCATGAACTTCATTCAAAGTTTTGGAAGGACACATCAATTTTTGCAGGTGTAAGAGAAAATGTTGAAGTGGATTCCATTGAGTTCCTCTTTTTGGATGCACAATGTATGAGCAAGGTGGTGGGAGTGGGATTGCACCAAGCCTTAGTTACAGTCACAAATGATAATGATGTGAAAGTGGAGGCCCTAAGTGAAAGTGCTTGGGAAAGTTGGTTGGCCTCTATGTTCATGGAAGTCCAAGATTCAGGAGCTTTTGAGCTTATTGGTTTCAGGATGCCAAAGATGGAAGATGACAATATCAAAACCATGAGTTCGCCATTGCCATCAAAGGATGTTGCAAAACAATTTGGAGTGGGTTTGAAAAACTTCCATGGAAACCATTTTGTTACGAGGAATAAGAGGGAACACAACATGTTCTTTCCTGTAATATGGAAGGTGGCCAAAGAATACAAGGCATTCAAACAGGGTGATCCTCATGTGACCAAACGACCTTCAGGAGTTGGATCATCTACAGGTGTTTCAGGTGCTTCAGGAGCTTCATCAAGTGGAAGCAGTGAACAGGGGAAGGAGGAAGGTAAAAATGTACAAAGTTGGTCACTACAAGAGTCATCAACTTCGTGGGAATATGGGAAGGGTGATGAAAAGGATGATGAAGGCAAACCACCTGGTGGGGATCCACCCCCTAATTCTGGACCTTCAGGTGAACCAAAAATGGTTCCTCATAAATACACAGTGAAAGTCTATCCAAAGGCCGGTCGCAAATTCCATGATGCTAGAGAGATTCCACACCTAATCAAAACTGCATCTATAAAGCCAAAGTTGATGATTGTGTTTTCTCGAAGCAAAACAGGGGCTAAATTCCTAGATGTTACAACACAAACACAATGCAATCTTGGTTGTGATGCAAATACTGAACATTACTTTGGGTGGTTCCAAGATGATATCAAGATTTCTTTTGTGGGGTCTTTACCAGAATGCGAAGGAGTAGAGCTAAAAGATTTTAGTGCAAGTGTTCAAAGGGGTGAGGAAGGGGAACTCACAAAAGAAACAACAAACCTAACTTTGGGGGATTCTACAAGTGTTGCTAACCTAGAGTCTAGGGGCATGTTTGGTCAAGGTATGGTTGCAGGTTCTGGAATACGAGTTCAAGGTCGAGAAGACACAACACAAACTTTTGGGCAAAATTCCTCGAGGGCGGACACTGAAGAAATATTGGGTGTGAAACAAATTGAAGGCTTCAATGTCCATAAACGCAATTTTGAAGAAGATTTGATTTATAAGTTTTGCATTCCAACAAGTATAAAGAATAGCAACAACCCTACAAGATTCTTGCGATATAGTGATACTTTCACACCAATAATTGTTGGCAATTGGGATGTATCTAAGGAGAATGCCTATGAGGCAGCAAACTACACGTTTAAGGTGGAAAGGCACTTGTTTCACATTGAACAAGGTGCAATCACTTTTGGGAGAGGACGTTTGCAAGATTATGTGCTAGAAATGTTCATTAATCTTGCAATGACACACTTGGATGGCTTGCGCTCAGATAAAACCATTGAAATTCGTGCGCGAAGCTTTGTTGGACCAGCAATACAAGTGTTTCCTGTTCAATAATCATTGCCATTGGACAATGAATGTCAACAATCTATGGATTTTCATATGCTAAGTGTCTAATGTGTTTAAACCAAATTGGATTATTCCCTAATCAAGGGATATTAAATGCCCAACTTCAGCCAACTTTTGTGCATACCTTTGAATCAGACTTTGGAAACAAAACATACTAATTGGGTTTTGAGTTACTCGTGATAGCAACCTAATTTCAAATTTTGGTAAGGAAACTTCATTAGCTTGGAACAGACACGTGAACATTTAGCACCGAATACTCAAAGTAGCATTTGCCTTTGGGTCCACTATTGTTTCATGGGTTGTGGAGAGTGTTGAGTTATGCTTCACATAGGTCAATTAATTTGCATGGTAGCCAATGTTTGCCTTGATAGAGTCATTTACATGTGAACAATCTCTTCAAATTGCTTCCACACACAGTTGATGAGTATATTCACACCACCTATAAAATTAGGCTATTTTGGTGTGCAAAGTAGATATTTTTATTTAATTCCAAAAAAGATCTTAAAAGTATAACAATGGCCTTCTTCAACCACAAAGTACCCATCTTTTCAACTGGATAAATGTGGATATTGATGAGTGGTGGCAATTTACATTTCTTGGAATAGTTTTCATTTGTTTCACACTAAGTAAAATGTCTGAGTATTTGCATCATGTATCTTTGAGCTCATCACAAATAATTCTTCACTCAGACTTTAGGTGAGATTCGTCTACTCAGAAGGGTTTGGGCTCGTTTGTACACACATTAGTGTTCAATTAAGGTACTTTGTAGAGTACTTCTTGTAGGCAAACTAGATGAAAAATGTTGTGAAACTAAACTTGGTGGCCAATTCCAGTTTCAGCTAGGGGTAGCATACACCTACACACCATTCATTGCCCACATATGAATTTCAGCTGCAATCAAATTTGTTCCCAAGAACCTCACCACATGTTTGTCACAAAATAAATCCTTCTGAAGTGCAACTCTTTCCCAAAATTTCCTTCAAACTCTTTAGCATGTCTTTTCCACATCCGTATTTGGGGTTTCAAACTATGAGTACTGATCCATGGCCTGTATCAGGGGGGGATACCTTGAACATGAGTGTTCAAACAGTAAGGCTAATGGTATGCCTTTGGATGAGGTATCCTTGGTTGGCTACCTGATAGTGCAATTCAAAAGATACATATTACAATGTTTAACAACTGCATGCTAAAAACAAGTCATTTTTCATTTTAATAAGATCAGAGTAAGTATCAGAATCAAGCTTTGCATAATCCTATCATAACTAGTACATGCTTTGGAAACTCCTGGTCATGTTGGTTGAATCCTATGCCTTCGAGTCCCCTTTGAGGTCTGTGAGAGGTCTGGCCCCCTTTTCGACCTTACTGGAACTAGCCAAGCCCAGTGTAAAGAGATGGCTATATCAGAGTTGTAAAGCCAGTTTTTGAGGAGACTTGCTACAATTTCTCAGTTGACTTTGAAAATTTGTGTCACCAAATTTTCAAATTGCATTTCTTCATACTCCTTATGGTTTCATTATTTACTTCATTCTGTTTTTTATGTGAGAATTTGTTAACTGAAGGGGTTTTTGGCTACTGTAAATGAAAAATATGTATTGGATCCAAATTTTGTCCTTTCTTCTACAATGGTAGTAGATTATGTACTAGATTTTACTTTTGCAAGATTGCTGGGTTTGTGACTGAATTACAAACACTACTACATATTGTGCCCTTTTGCGAAAGGCCAAACAAAAAATCTGAAGGTTTTGCGAAAGAAAAACAAAAACTTGAAGGGTTTGCGAAGGAAAAAAATCTGCCAAATTTGCAATGCGGAACGCATCGCAAATTGTGGCGAACACTCATCGCAAATTTAGAATGAACCTTTAATCATCGCAGCACTTTTGCGAGATACACAACAAACAAAACTTTGCGATCCGCTCAGTCTCTGTCCACCGTAGCGATATTCCACCCTTTGCAACGTTTAATCATACTCAAAACATCGCAACCTTTACAATACATAAAGTATCGCTACAAACTTTGAGATCCACAACACATCGCAACGTGCGGTATGTGGTGCCTCGCAGTTTGCGTTTCAATATGTATCGCAGACCTCATCACATTTTTTTACAAAACTTTCCGGTGGTGGACGTATCGCAAGGTGCGATGTGAGTTAGCTCGCAAAGTAGTGAAAGGGTTACTGGAAAAGGAAGTTTTGCAAAAAGGTTTCGCAATGTCATCTAATTCTCAAAACGCCATAAAAAAATAAAAAATCTTTTAGACCAAATGGAAGCTATAAATCCACTTAACCATTATTATAATCTATATTGCCTTGGTAGACTGAGTGAAAATATCAATAAAGTACGCATAGCAGTGCTCCTATTCTTGAAAATAAAATTACACAATGGAGCAGAATAGGCAGAAAATGACACAATGAACATTGTGTAGTAATATAGAATCACAAACCTTAATGGCAATTTGTATAAAATTAATGAGTAGTACATTATACGTGGTCATCATCCACCTCAGAGGTTGTAAACATAACCTCTGGTTTCTCACCTAGAATAGAACGGGACAGTGGCACATATGTGACAACAAGTGACCACTCCTCTGGGTTTGGGGGATAAGGAAGATAAAAGCATTGTTTTACATGACTGGGAAAAGTAAATGGCTCTGAAGTTTGCTAATGAGATGGCTGATAACTAGTGGCAGATGTCTTTAATCGTGTGTGTCCGCACTCATCCTGAACTACAGTGCAATTTGCACCAGCAAGGTTCACTTTAAACCACTTGCACTTAAACACATACTCTTCAAACTTTGAATGTGCATCATAAGATACCACCAAGATCTCTTCCAGCTTTCCATAATGTGGCACAATATCTCGAACAATATTCCTGTCATGCCGACTGCTTCTAAAGTCTTGAATGAATTGCCCTTGCACTCCACAGTCAAAGGTGCGGCCCCTTTTTTCATCCAAATTGGAAATCCTGAAATTAATATTGTGTTAGGCATTGTGAGTCCTAAATTTATATGATAATAGAAACTTCATGCCCATAAAAATCATCCTAGAACATTCTAAAAAACTTGCCTGGAATATGAAGATGAGTTAATATGCCTAATGAAATAGAAAAAATGAATACCTAAAATGTCTTCCTTGTGTCCACATTGTTGAACGTGTTGTCACAACTCTCAGTGGTCCATGAACCATGGTGAGAACATCATCTGTGATCTCTGGAAAACATGCTATACTTTTTCCTTGTGCCAACAATTGATCCACTTCAACCAACTTCTCTTTCATGTACTTATGAAACGTAGGAAAAATCCTTGATCTCCCACTCATACTTTTGGCATTCTCATAGAAGTTCCTCCACTCTTCCATGACATTGCTATTATTCAACATGAATGTGGTCAGCTGAATTAACTCTGTAGGTAATAACATACGTGTTTTGATGGCACCAGTTAAACGGTCTTCCTCCTCTTCTTTTTCCTCCATCCAGACATGAGGACATGATGGATCTATAGTGGCCAAGATGTTGGTGCAATAAAACATGCTCTCTGCTGCCAAATGTCCTGCTGCCATGCTTCCCTCCACTCGTGCATGGTTATGGACATAACCTTTTAATACTGCCATATATCTTTCAAGCCAATACATCCACCGACAATGCACAAGACCAGCAATGGCTATCTCATCCACAAGGTGAACTAGTAAATGCACTTGACAATCAAATAATGATGGAGGGAAGGCCTTTTCCAACTTGCATACCACCTTTGTTGCTATTACCCTCATTCTTGGAATATCCTCTACAAATAACTCCTTTGAGCATACCCATCTCAATAAATTTCCCAATGACCAAAGAGCATCTTGTACTTCTGCACTAGCTAAGCCTATTATTGCCACAGGCAATATGTGTTGCAGTAAACGATGATAGTCATGTGTCTTGAGATACCTTGGCCACTTGTGGTCATCGTCCCTACCAAAAGTTTTTTGAAAATTAACTCCATAACCTGCAACAAGGTACCATAAAATTATACAAAAGTGTTATAGACATCCAACATATAACATTCTATATTTCAAACTCTTTTTCCAGTATAAGGCATACAGATTTAAATATAAATAAAAGCAATAGAGTACTTCTAAATTCAACCCTTGCCATCAAAATTCAAACCTGTAGGGAATCGCATCTTTCCTATGCGATTTCGAAAGTCTCTTCTTTCTTGTGTAGTAAGTGTCCATGGAGCTGATGGTCGATGCTCAATACCTGAGTTAGGATCAACAATAATCCACACATCGGGATGCCTCTCAAAATCCTCACAGGCCTCCCTAAAGTTATTGTCCTTCTCTCCATAGAGCTGTTTTATGATAGCCTTTCCCACATTTCCCTCAATGTGCATGGGGTCCAAGAGATGACGTATTTTCAGCTCACCCCAGTAAGGCAAGCTGTTGAGTATACCCCACCTTGTCAATCCACTACCCTCAAACACCATAGAATCATTTAGGTCAATAACTCTATTGGCCACATCCCTCCAATATGCAAAAGTGGTAGCTTCTGGAATATCACGCTCATCACCATAAGGCATGTCAAAAGATGAAAGTAAAAGTGGGTCTGATCTCATATCATGTCCCAGTGGAAGAAACTTTGTATGGCCAAGGTAAACAATTTTGCGAAGATGGCTTGAGTATTTAGCCATGTCCTCGAAACTTGGGCCACATGTAGAGCAGGCCTTGTAGCCTTGAGTTTGCAGCCCACTTACAAAACCAAACCCTGATTGTAAAAGAACAGAATATTAGAACAACAAATAATCACAAAACAGAATAATAAAGAAATATATAGAGGCATGTGCATGATTTCTTACCAGGATAATCATGCATTGTCCACATGCAGATTGCCCTCAACTAGAATACACGTGGTATTCCTCTAGTGGTCTTCTTCCCATCATATGCCCATACTCCATCCCACAATGTTTTGAGCTCATCGACCACTAGTGCTAAGTAGGTGTCTAGGTTTTTCACCTTACTTGGCCCTGGGATAATAAGAGAAAGCAGCAAAAATCCTTTTTTCATAGACAACCACGGAGGAAGGTTGTAATTCATGACAACAACTGGCCAAACAGAGGTAGGTCGTCCCTTTCTTCCAAGTGAATGTGGACTAACACCATCTGATGCTAACCCCAACCTCACATGCTTAGGGTCACGCTCAAACTCTGGCCATGTTGACTCCACATGCTTGTGAGCAGGAGAGTCAATTGGTAACCTCATAACACCAGGCTCCGATCGATGTTCCTTATGCCAAACCATTAACGTGGCCAAGTCTGTACATCGATACATGTGCAACAAGCGAGGAATAATGGGAAACCACCTTATTGATTTCCTGGGCACCTTCTCTGTAAGCATCTGAGGATCATATTGAGCCTCTTCACAGGTACTGCATTCCGTTAAATGGGCATTGTTCCCATGAAATAACATGCAGTCATTAACACATGCATGGACAATTTGATACTCCATGCCTATGGAGGATAAGATCTTTTTAGCCTCCTTCCAAGATCCTGGCAAAACATTTTCCTCAGGTAGCAAGAGGCTATGACAAAACTGGAAAATGTCTGACAACATAGTATTGCTTGCCTTGTGTTTTGCTTGGATGTTTAACAACCCCAGTATGGCTGCTAAACGGTTTAACTTTGCACCTTGAAAAATAGGTGTTTGAGCATGTGCTTTCGCCTCTTGCCACTGACGTTGTGCCTGGGCAGTATGTTGATGACGTGGATCATCTACATTAGCTCCTTCATCATGTGAGTTGCCAGACATATCATCAACTATGTCAAGTCTAAACCAGTCAACCATGAAGTCATCCATTGCTTGTTTTTGGTTTGTAGGCAGTGGTGCTTCCTGAACTGGTTGAGAGACACCTTCATCATGAACAGACAAGTCATTTGATGAAGAATGAGTTGATGAAGAGTCTGATTTGTCTGGCATGCCCATTTCCCGATATGTTGCTCTCAACCTCCGTGGCAACATGTCTTCAGAAGGCCGAATATTCTATGCAATACCAAATCCAGAAGATCTTAACTATATACCAAGCATAGTTGCATATTACATTATAAATAAAAAATGCCAAAATGCATGTATATAGATATGGTATGTTATGTCTTAAACAAAGTACATAGTTCAAAAATGGTGGAATCCTAATTCCACTCATAGTGTGTAAACAACTCATCTCCTGATCTGATCATCCTAGTAGCTAACACCAGGCAATGGTCTTCATGATAAGTCTCGCCATATGGTGCTGGAGGAGGTCCCTCAACAAAAACCCACTCACAATTAGCCCTACGCTTAGGCCGAGTCCCCACCGTACTGTTGATGAAACCAGCAATGTTTCCAGAACGTATGGGGTCTCCATCTATCACCCTTACATCACTATGCCTCCTAGTGCTACTAGCAAAGGTGTCCATCTCAAGAGCAAAGGTCTTCCACTCAGGATGTTGTCTGAGGATCATGTTCCAATGTCTTCTCTTATAGATAGGCCCACCATAAGGGAACAAAGTAGGACCCTCTCTACGACAACTAGTTGAATCCTCTACAATGATGTCCTCACAAGCATATACTCCATAGCCATGCCTCTCTCCAAGTGTAGAGGTCTTAACAATCCATCGTCTACCCCAAACCACAACCTCCTCATCATACGGCAAACTATCAAGCAACCCAAGAACTGCAGGGTTCCATGATTGGATAATATTGGCACATTTGCCAGTGAACTCACACATACCCCATCTGCCTTCAACAATAGTCCTAGCAGAACCCTCACTTGGACGTTGTGCTTTGGATCGCTGTCTAACATGGCCTTGCCTCATGATCTGGATTACTGGCCTCATGAGAGGCACCAATCCCTACAGCAAATGCATGCGAAAGTGCATTTCCTATGGCAACTAAAACCCCTTGTGATAGAACATAGGGTGGTGGTGTCATACGAGAACCCTATTACATTCAAAAAACCACAACAAACCATGGAAGTGAAAATAGTTTCAAAGAGGATTTCATGAAAAATAACATGTATCAAAGAGGAAAAAATGACAATGGTAAAATGACACTTACCACATGAGATGAAGAAGCTCCTGGGGTAAGACCATGATGACGCCCAAATCGCTGAATGTGTTGAGCACAAACATATGACTTTTGTGAAATTTGACCAACACACTTGGTGCATTGGCAAAGCTGCCGAGGTGGACCATGAGGAGAATGAGACACCTTTGCTTGCGTATGAGCTGATGTGCCTTCATTTGAGGAGGATGAGTCACTAGTGGAGACAACGGAGGAGGAAGACATATCATCTATCACATTCATAAGGCACAAATGTAAGGCAAAGACCAGATTAGACTTTCAAAAATCATGTGATACAACAAAATAAACCATTGACAACTCATAAATTGAGACTACCTAAACCAAAAAGAAATGCATACCTGCATCCAATGTGGGCTCAACAATGCCTATAGGATTGCACTACTAGAAATTCTGTCATATGCAACCACCATGTCTGCAACTGGGGATGCAACTGATTGTCGCATGCAACTATTTATGCAACTTCTTGGATTTCTACAACTTTTTTGGGTGTGTATGCAACTATGGTGCAACTATCATCGCCTTCATCCCAACCTTTGGATGATTTCTGTGGATATATACTATCATATATATACCTTTGGATGTATTCTATCGTTTATATTTGATATGCATATACTCATAGTTGCATGTGCAACCAAAATAGGCTAATTTTGGTCTTTTGGTAAGCTAGGTACACATTTTTTGTAGGCATGTCTAGGATTAGGGTTGCCTATAAATGACAATCCCATTGATAAGGTTTAGGATATAGGTGAAAAATAACCTAATCTATTTTGCCACACCTAAAATAGTGTATCTATTGTCAACTTTTAGTAGCTTGCTCCACAAACATTTAAAAGACAATTGACAATTGAAGATATCAATTTTACTTACAATAGTTTATCACTTGATGAAGCAAAACAATGTATATGTGTATTCAACAAGAAGGTCCAATTAATTCCCTCAAGATTACAATATGGCAGTTTGACATGTGGAAATAATCTATTTTATTCCAAGAATTATCCAGTACAAGTGAGGGTCTCATGGCACATATACACCTTACAGTCCATGTAATGCCCGAGTTGGTTCCAAAGTCAGCCCTGATAGTCCTGATGGGTAGACATGTGAATAAAGCACACATCAGGAACTAGACATGAAAACACATGCTATTGTCCCCCTTAACAACCATAACGAGACAATATGCAAACCCTGGAAAAGGTTACAAGTGGTGGTATATTCATAATGCCAGTCAAATATATACCTGACAACACATTACTTGCAAGTGGCAGATTCCACTGTTTTAGCCATAACAAGCACAAGTGGACAGAAAGAAAGAACACCATTGTGAGAGAAGTCAGAGTGTCTTAGAACAAAATGTCGCTCTCGAACAGCACCATCACCATACGTCTTACTGCAAGAATATCTCAGAATAAGAAGCTCTATCTGAACCCCAACTTCACTCAATACATAATTTCTTGCTCATAAATGTTATTACAACCAACTACAGAATGTCTAACCCTATACATACTTATGGTTCCAATTCTGTGCTATGGCTTCATATTTGGCCCTGTCAGTCTTGTATAGATGAGCGATTTCGGGTATAAGTGGATCGTTAGGATTGGGGTCAGTCAACAGTGAGCATATTGAGAGCAAGACCTGCCCCACATATCAAGACTTGTTAATTTCCACATCTCAAACATCAAAATTAAGCCAATCTTTAGAGGTCCAGGTCAGTCAGAAAAAAATAGGATTAAAATACAAGGTTCAGGGTTAAGCACGAAGTTCATACCAAATTTGCATGCTAAGTGGTAAGAGAAAAATATTTCAGAAGTATGCACTTGAATTGAAATGTGCCGACTAACCAGCACAGATCCAGAACAGGGCTTTCCAAACACATTAGAGAGCCCATAAGGAACATGAAGTCCAGTATTCCTGTTGACCCATCCAAATTCCAACAATCCCATAACAAAGTACTTACTCCTACATTAAAAAACTGGAAGAAACCCTGTTGAAAATTGCATAGGGACATTCTAGGTACAAATGTTGGAATAACAATTCTGGAAATACACCAGTGACCAGCAATGCTCACTGTTGATACACCTATTTAAAAGTGGTTGGGGATTGAATACTAATAACCATCTGAAATGCACGTCGACATGGATGAGATGAACAAAGAACCTTAGAAATTGTGGCTGCTCCTTGAGGATATCCAAGCAAATACTTCCATTGCTATTGATATTAGGATGAAACACCTTTGTTCTAAATGCAACCTGCACAGTTCCAAGGAACCAAGAACAAAATGATACATCTCTGTGGGTAACAACTTGGTCATATGGACTTCACCTGGAATAGTGACCTAAAATGGGCCACCTGGAAGTCCTTCAACCTCAAACCTGATACAATCTCACCTAGCACCTACCCACTCTCATAATGGTATGATTGCACTCATTGTCATGATACCTTCAAACTGACTGTTGTGGGAAATTCTCTGCAATTTCATAGATATGACGTAAAGTCAGATCCTTTCCATATGTTTTGGACATGTGGTTCATTGTACCCATTGACTAGACACTAAGAAGAGTATGTGGTGACATTTTCCATCTCTAGATTACATGACACAACTTATGGGTCATGGAGAGGTAGTCTGAGAGAAGAGTATTATTAGACATTTCCATCTGTAGATTAAAGGACAACCCTTATGAAGCATGGAGGGGTAGTTTGGGGGAAGAGTATGAACAGACATTTCCATCTCTAGATTGAAGGACAAACCTTAGGGGGCTTGAAGGGGTAGTCTGGAGGAAAATGCATCATAACCAAAAATACACCTCCAGCATAGGGACTATCAGGTGGACCCATGATTGTTGCTTGCCAATGGAACATATCTTCTGCCATAGGACCTGTCACACCCCCCCCCCACAACCATCAAGAAAACATCAATTTCACATAACTTCTTGAAAGCAATGGTATGAAAAACAGAGGCTGACTGAAACACTAGATTAGTCATTTCTGCCCAAAGGACCAAAAGCCACAATTAGCAATGAATGCAAATGCATTCACACAGGATGCTCTTAGAAGATCCCGGCATTCTTTATGTGTGCATGCATGAAGGAGGTCGAATGTATTAAGTTAAGGTGATGTTCTACCAAGAGATCATTACAGATATAACCAGAATATAGAGAAGAAGGAAAAAACCAATACTATACCATGAAAGTCCTGTTCAGCAAGAGTCAAAGGAGAGCATAATCCTGTCCTTCATCAAGCATCCTGAAACAAAGCTTGGTTGATGATGTTTCGTGATGGCTACTCAAAGCACAAATGACAAAACAAATAAGAAAGAACAGACCACAAATACATAAGCATTGTGAACTAAACCCTAGCAAAACAAGCTTGGTTGATGATGTGCCATGATAACTGCTGCCTAAAGCACAGTCACAAAAGACTGAAGACAGAAGAGACCAAAAGATACATACAGATTTTGAACCAACTAAACCCTAGAGAATGCAGCACCATGCAAAAGGCATTCTCTACACACTCACAAACTCTTCACCATATCACGCAGTCACGAGGTGATCAGATACGACCATTTCTTCAACAAAAGATTACACACAGGAAAAATAATACTTTCAGAACGACAAAAATAGTGGTGAGAGATTGGGACGACAAGGGTAAAAGGAAGGAGGATGAGCAACCAGCACTGCATGATGTAGGCGGGGCCTTTTGAAGATCTTTCAACTCCTTCGGAATTGTCTTGGAGGCCATATGGAAACAATAGTAATAACTTCAAGTCCTTCAAGTCTCAGGTGCAACAGCAAAAACGAAGCTGCAAATCTCAATGCGTGCATACAACAACAATAGCAGCAGGAGCAAGAGAGCCACCCCTACAACAACTGGGAGGAAGAGAGAGCTACGAAGAAGAAGAAGCTTTTGGAGAAACAAACCCTACCTTTCGGGGAGTTCTCGGCGGTTTCACACCGTCCATAGTCACACTTCCTACCCTCTCCTCCCCAAAATTGTAAACATGACCAACACTTCCCTTGTGCAGCACAACCTCAAACCCTTCAGCCACATCTTCATAGTACAGGTAGTTTCGCGCATTAGATCCATCTCCATGGATGGGGAGGGGCTTCCCCTGGCCAAAAGAATGAATTTGGGGATGAGCTTCTCTAGGAATTGGTTTGGTCCATACACATTATTGCCACGTGTGGTGATGACAGGCAACCCATATGAGCGGCCATATGCCATCACTAGCATTTCTGCACCAGCCTTGGTGGCTGAGTAGGGATTTGTGGGAAGTAGTTGCGATGCTTCATGGTTTCCAACAATTGCATCAGCCTCAGTCTTTCCATAGACCTCATCTGTGCTCACATGAATGAAGCGGTGGACAGTGCCTGTCACTTTGCATGCCTCTAGCAACACATGGGTGCCATAGATGTTGTTCTTTATGAACTCAAAACTGTTGCCAAATGAGTTGTCGACATGAGTTTGGGCGGCAAAGTGCATAATGGTGTCAATACCCTCAGTTCTTGTTTATATTTTTCATTTTCTTGCCTTCTTCTGTCAAAATAGAAACTACAAAATCTGCAGCTCATGGTAGTTGGTTCAGTTTCAACTTCAGCAACACAGAAGAGATACCATTTGAATTGACATCATTTTTTTGTATTTGTATGCAGTGTTTTATACGTGATGCATTAGAAGTTCTGAATTCTTAAGGTGCGGATCCAATGCGGGTCTCTCTTGCAATACGCACGATTGGGATACCTAATTCCTCCATGCAGAAGAAGAAGAGCTAGGAGTGGGTTTGGGGAAAAAATGGAGAAGAAGCTGGAGGATTGCTTATGTCTATCAAAGTGCTTCTTATGAAGTGCTTCTTTTTAAGTTTCTTGCCTTCAGAAACTTCTGATACATTGAATGGTTTGCCAGAAAAGGGATGAACTTGCAAGCAACAGGTTCTCACAGGAGGTAGCAGTTCGGGAGTCTTCACTCATCCCTCGAGCTATCCAGAGAAGGCAATCAAAATTGCTCGAAATACGTGAAATGGGTTTCAGTGCAATCTGCCTTCAAGGTCAACTATTCTGTACCATTTCCAAGGATCCTATTGTGGGATCACAGTATGTTCTCAAACTTTGGAGAGAAATTGGCTGAGTAGTCCATTCTTTTGAAAACTTCCCATTACATTGCATGCACCAGCTAATAGGGATTTCAATTCTTGCAAAAAAACAATTGCAGCTGGTGTTTTGATATATGTGAAATCAAAAAACTCCTTCAGGCACTGCAAAGATGGTGATGTATGGAGCAAGGAATTTGAGGGTGATGAACTTAGGGGCATTGAGGAAGGGGATGAGCACAAAGGCATCAAGGGGGGCTCGTGAGGTTAAAGGGGACTTGAAGTATTCACCAAAATGGTGGGGCAGCCAAGGGGGTGGCTGGGGCCATGATGCTGGTCTGGTGGTGTTTGAAGTGCAGTCAACCATGGACAATGGTGTTATAACAGTTACTTCACACACGGCTTCTACTCCGGTACATGCTGTTTGAAGTTTAGTGGCATTGCATTTTGGTCTGTCTCACTATCCCATACAGTGGATCCTCAGGTTGTTCACTTTTTATTATGTTTTTTCTCATGGTATGTGTGATACTCAAGCTGTATGGTAAGATGTCAAATGTCAGTTGTGTACAATATCAAATCATGAAGCTCATCTACTAGTCTTGTTGGTGGCATTGGAAAAGTGGCCAGAGAATTGGCCAAACATAGAGAGGGAGCTGCAACAAAGATGGGAGAGAGAAGTGAAAGCAGGAAAAGATGATGAGGCTTTTCGGGTGATGGGGTTTGAGTGGCGAGTGTTGCGTTTCAACACTGTGACACGCCAAAGTGTGGCAAAAGTTATGTTGGTTGCCAAAGATGGAGACCCATCTCAACTTTATTTCATGCAACAACCAAATTGTGTTGCATTTGAATGTGAGTACTATTTCTCCAGTGTAGTGTGGATTTCATTAATCGTTAAAGTGTCTGTTGAGATAGAGATCGGAATTGTTAAAGACCCTTTGTTGCACAGTTGCATTCATCTTGAACTGGAGAGAACTCCACATGGGCCATGGATGAGTATGTGCAGAGGATTTTGTACCCTTTGTGAGTGAGTTCAATGTAACTGTTTGGTAAAACTTTTTTACAGCTGAAGATTGATCCAAGCGTTATTGAGCATGCAAGTAAGTGCAGTGATTGATTGTAATTGTTTTGTGCATGCATAGCTTTATAGTATCTGGTTATTCCAGTTTTCTTCTATATTTTATGCACGGTTCAGTTGGTGATCTGTTCATGATGTGGAAACTTTTTCACATTTGTAGCAAATGACATGTGCTTGCAGATGTAAAGAGCATGCTTTCAGTGGGCCTGGCAACAGTGAGCCTCAGAGGCTTGAAAATTGAGCAGGTTGCAAATGGAACAACAAAGATGCGGGTTTTGTGTGTGGGACTTGGTGGTGGCCAGGAGTCTTCCACTTTTCCTTGCCCACAACTTACCTGGTGAGCTTTCATCTACTGCTGTTAAGAATGGTGTTCAAATTGTGACATCCACTCCATTCTTTACTCTCAAAATCTCTTTGGTTTTCCAACAATATCCAGGTAATCAATCTTAATTACCAGGCCTTTTTTTAAAGCACATTTTAGTCCTGTTTCCACTCACTTTTAGTTTTGCTTTGTTATGATATCCCATTCTACGTCTTCAGGTATGTCCATGTTTTCTGCTCCAACACCCTAACTAACAAATAGTCTAGGCTTCCTCATTCAATCACCTATCCAACTTTATCAGTTCCGATGCTCTGCTCACAGTAAATGATGGTGATTGTGGGAGGACCAGGTGAACCAACTCTTGCAGCTTTGTCTGGACACACTGGAAGCACAGTTACAACAACCCTCACACACGCTCCTGGCAGGAGCAATTCAGTGTCTTGACGCGCTGCTCACTTGGTTTGATGATGAACTTCCTGCAGGAGGTAACAATATGTGCAATTGGCAATTGGTGGTTTTATTTTCTTTTGGGGGGACATGGGGGGACATGATCACAGTTTTCCCTTGTGCATAGGGTGTTGGGGTTCTGTAGCTAGGAAAGTAGAGGTTTGTGTTTCTGCAAAGTTTATTTTCCTTGACAATTGTTGGTTGTTACTTTGAGGTAATGTCCCTTGCTTTATAGAATTGTTGTAAAGTAGTTTGGCAAGGCTTGAGAAGGGCCTGAGGTCTGACCCAGCTGCCAGAATAGTGTGTGGCTATGTTTTCTGTTTTGCTGGTCCCATGAAGCCTGCAGCAAACCCAAGACTCCTACTGTGTTCCATCCACTATTTGAAGTTGATGTTGCAGCTAAGTGCTTGTTCTGCAGTATTTAATAGATATTTCTGGTGGATTGCAAGTAATGGTGCCCTATATGTACGAACAGTTCATCAGCAACTTGACATATGAGGTCAAAAGCGGGAACATCCTAGTGTCACGGAGTGATGATGTTGTTGCCAGAATTCTTCAGGTCAAATTTGAAACAGGTCTCTTTGAGGACCCTTATGCCAACAAGGGGCTTAAATCATTTATTGGCTAGCAAGTAATCACCTGCCCTCATGATTCATGAATTCAAGGAATTGCAATAGTTTGTACTTATGCCCAACACTAGTCCACAATTGCTTAACCTTATCGTTGGAGTATGCAGAAGCACATAGATCATTAGCCCGTGCAGCTATAGAAGCAAAATTGGCAAGTTAACCCTAAAACCCTAAACCTTTGTGATCACCAAATGGAAATTACAATATGTTGAAGTTATTATGCACTCACATGCCACATACAATGCTGAGCACTAAATGATGTCTGAAATGGGTGAATGCAGAAATCCGTGCATTGTCGAAGCCCATCAATATCTGAGATGGCTGCTCAGGGACTAGATTCCATTGGCACACCTGGGTACCCAGTGAGTTTTCCTAGCTATTTCATTTGTCTTTCCCTGTCCTTTCCCTTTCTGTCTTTCTTTGTTTCTTTGTCTGATCTTTGTTGTGGTGTCTGTTGCTAGCCAGTAGTATGGCTGAGATTAGGTGTTTTTTCCTTCTGTGTGCAAACTCAAAGATGACTGAAAACTATAATACTGTGAAATAGACATGGCTTTTCCGATTCATAGCTTTTAGACCCTTTTTTTTTCCTGTGCTTCCTCCCTTTGATTTTATCTTTGCTGCTCTCCTTCCAACATCAATGGCCTTGAACTTTCCAAGAACCCTCTTTTCAAGCATCTAAGTGCTCTCTTGCTCAACTGCAGCTACTGGTCGTAGCTTTGCATCTTTCTCTTTCAGTTCACGCTCCATCTGTCTCACCCTGAATTGAAGCTCCAGAATTCTTTTTACTTCATCATTACCTTTTTCACCCTCTTTATGAGATCCTTGTGAGATGTTCTTACTGGTCTTGGCTGCTGTTGTTGAACACAAATGCCCTGTTTGACACAATGTTGTAACAAAAATTCCATTTTCCTAAATTGAATGAAGGTTCTTTATTGGTTGATGTGTAGTTTAAAGTAGGGGAAGCAATTGTCTTATGTAACCTTGATGCGGAGGTTGTAGCGAAGGGGCTGATAACAGGTGTTGGAGGACAAGGATGTGTCCACCATGGGGTGCCAGTCAAGGAGTCATGGTTCCGAGTCCAGTTAAGTGAAATTGTGGCAGGTAAAGGCAACACCCCGTTGTTGGTGCCAAATGAGAATGATGATCCCCCACAGTGTGTGTTAAAGGATGTAATAGGTTCAAGCACTGTATGGGAAGGTCGTCTAATGCGAAAGCATGCTTAAGTTAGGGGCACTATAGGTCGGGAGCTAGTTGATTTTTGAATTCTAAAACCCTAATGAGTAGTTATGGCCTTTTTTGGGTGTTAATGATATTTTAGACATTGTCAGGTTTAATAGACCTGATAGAATGATGGATTCCTGGTTGCTATAATTGGAACAATGGCCATTAAACCCCATTGGATGGAATTTCAATGTTATGACAAAGGGTAATTTGTTAGTTAAGTAACAGCAGATTTTTGACATGCAAAATTGCAAATCACAGATCTATGTGTAATATTTATTGGATGATTTTTCAACACTAGAGGAATATAATAGAGACCTGATATGTATAATGTACATTAGTTAAAGTAGGTGTATGACGCGCTCCTTGGTCCCGGGGTGAACCCACTTGAGGGTTCACTAAATGTCGAGTTGCGGAAAGTTGGGACCGAGGGCACGCTCCCGGCTTCCAACTCTAGAAAGGGGTAGAGGGTCGAGTTGGGAGTCCCGGGATTAGACTAGGAAGAGGGACTAACTTAGTTTGTGTGAATCTGCATCCAAAAACCAACCACGGGAGGTTAGTTTAGCATTCGGGACACCCTTGGGTGTTGGGACTTGCCACGGGCACTTGGACACACAAAACTCACCACAGCCCGGACTCGGGAGTAAGCCACCACCTTACTCCCTATAGTATTCTCTGCAGCTCGCCGCGGAGGGGCCATCCAAATGGCACAAATTCCCGGGACTCCCGAAATGGAGTCCCGAAATTGTCCCGACGGGACTCCCGGAACTTTGAACCGCCATAACTCCCGACTGTAGAGTTAGATCGCGACAAGGTCTGAACCAAAATTGTAGCCCTTGTCAAGATCTTTCCAACGCCATGTCGCACTCCCGAATCGGACGTCGGGAAAAGGTTGATTCCCGACTTTTAGTGGTCGGGAGTCAAACTGGCAGTTTGACTCCCGGCCCTTCTTTTGCCCATAACTTGGGCTGCAGATGTCTGAATTGCAAATGCGAGGACATTTTCGATATCTAAGTTTCAAGACCTTTTCAATGACACCAAGAACACCCCAATGCGAGGTGTTTTGCCCCTTGCTGTCGAGCTCTAAATATTTGGGAGTCCCGGAGGACTCCAAATCCCAATTTTTCCAAGTGTTGGGCTTCACCCCCACACTTGGCCAAAGTAGGGTTGCGACAGTGTAGGTGTGCTACTAATGCTAATGTGGCAATGGTTAATGCTACTAATCCTGCTACATCATAACCCTAAACCCTAACCCTAACGCTAAACCTTAACCCTAAACCTTAACCCTAAAACATGTTTAACATGTATGATGGAAAACCCTAACCCTAACCCTAAAACATGGGCCAGCAGTTGCATTTGTAACTAAATCTAACAGTTGTTGTGTTGCCATGTGGCGCACTATAAACGGTCTGATGAAAAACCCTAACCCTAATCCTAAACATTCCCCAATAGTTGTATTTGTAATTAAATCTAACAATTGTTGTGCTGCCATGTGGCGCACTATAAAAGGTACGATGAAAAACCCTAACCCTAACCCTAACCCTATCCCTAATCTTCCCCACGTGCACAATGACATAGCATGCGTGATCTAACATGTGTTCGCATTCCAACGGCTATGACATGGATGATCCAGATTAATTAAAGTATTCTTAAAACTAAATATTTAATTACAAAATAAAATTACACGTGTTCGCATACAATTGGGTTTGTACGTTCAATGGGAACGCAACCCGTGTAGTTGCATGCAGTCGCAATTACAACCGTTAGTATATATGAAACCGTATAACCCAACCGTATATACTTGTCATATACTGTATGTCGACTGACCAAATTGGTGGGATGCGACTTGTCGTTCGCAACTAGGCGAATTGTAGTTGCATATGTTGCATGCAACTAAAAACCAGTTGCATATGACAGTTGCAAAATGGCAAATTTCTAGTAGTGTTGGAACGGAATAAGGTGTCTGTCCAAGCTTTCTGGGGGTTTAGACTAGAGTACCACGGCGAGTGAATTTGAACTCATTCTCGACATTGCTCGAGAATTGTAGAAGGAAAGCTTGGGCAGACAGGAGGGTGCGGATTGCAATGGCTGGGACTAGTGGAGGGGGAAGGGGTTCTGGGTCTAGAGGAGGTGACAACAATGAGGAAAGGTTGAGGAAGATGGTTGTTGATCAGTTGAAAGCTTCAGAGCTGTTTGCAATCGATACTAGGACACCTGAAGGGCTCGCATCCTTGTCAGCCATCTTAGGTCAAGCATTGCAAGCAGGGCTAACTGCTGGGGAAGCATAAAGATAGGAGGAGGCAAGGAAGGCTGCAGAAGCCAAGGTAGCAGAGAAGAAGAGAAAGAGAGATGAGAGAGCAACAACAGGAGCTCTCTCACCTAGAGAGAGGGATGCCATCAGAAAGGAGAAGCTCGATCTGAAGAAGAAGGAGGAAGAGAGGAAGCAGCTCCCTCTGATAACATTGGCAGAGGAGGGAATTCCAACCGAGCTGGCATACACTGGGGCCAAGAGCACCATTAGGCACATTGTCTCCACCAACTTTGCACAAGGAGTTGAGTGGGGCACTCTCTCAAAGGCAGAGCAGAGGAGAGTGATAAATCAGGTCAAGGGAGCATTTCGAAATGGAGGAGAGCTTGATTCATAGTGGATTGCAGACATGATCTCCAATTCAATGTCTCAAGCAAGATACCATGATAGGATGAAGATTCGTGCTCACCTGAGAGACCTGAATGTGTACAGGAACTTGGAGAGGCCGCTTCAATTCTCAGAAGACATTTGGAATGCCTTCTACCAGTCTGAGGTGCAGCTGAAAGCAACAAGGCAACTGAAGGAGATCACAAAGCAGCTAACCAAGGCCAAGAAGGCACGAGAGTCTGGGAGGTCGGACCGTGACTTGAAGGCACTGGAGCTGAAGCTTGTTGAATGCCAATCAATGGTGGACGAGGTCGGTGATCCACCATTGAAGTTCCTCAAGGCAGCACAACGAGTGAAACTGGTTCCACCCACCACCCACAGGCTAGGCAAGGTGGCATTCCTGGCCTCAAAACAACATTTGTAAGTACACTCCCTACCCTCCATTTTTTTTCTGCAAAGATTCGTTTCTGTCGAGTCACATAAGACTGTTTGGGATACCTTTTGCGATGCGAATTGCATCGCAAAGATGTGTCAAATGGCGTTTAGTTTGCAAAGGTATGATGCTATTTGTTTCGCAAACTGCTTCGCAAGATACAATATGCGAAAGTCTGCGCTTCGCAAAAGAGTTCGTAGACTTGAACAAATCGCAAATTGCTTCGCAAGTTAAAATATGCGAAGTTCTACGCTTCGCAAATATGTGTTTTTTTTGACTTGTTGTTTTATGGGGACAGTACAAGAGGTACAAGAGGAAGATCATAGCTGCAGAAATGACAATGGGCCAGGAGCATGGCAAGGAGCATCTTTTTGAACATGTTGATGCACTATTGGTGAGTGGGTTTGGTGGGGATTGAATTTTTGTTTGTGTTGAGATTGTTTTCATTTGAATCAAGATTTTCATTATTGACTAAGCTTTGCATGTTGAAATGCAGGCATTTGAGGGTGAGAGTGAGAGCTTTCAAGGCAGCAGTGATGAGGAGGAGAGAGGTGCTAGCACTGCTCCCCCCAGTGTAGCTACCACTAGTAGTGGACCCAGTTCATTTGCTAGTCGAAATGCAGGTTCTACAAGGGGCGTGGGTAGGGAGGAGGATGAAGACGAGGAGGAGGGGCAGGGGGACGATGAAGAGAGGGAGGAGGATGAGCAGCCTCCCCCTCCACCAGAGAACACTAGGAAGAAAGATTCAAGGAAGAAATCCAAGAGGGGAAGGAGGTCTAGATAGACAGCTAGTGTGTTAGATACCCGAGACTTGCAAACCCTTTTACATTGTAACTTTTGAAATTTTGATATAGATTTTTTTTTTCGGCCCAAAGTGACTCCAAATGAATATAAACCCTACGTACAAAATAAGAATACAGTGCCATGATATTGCAATACACAGTCAATCTCAAAACTATTTGTGAGTCATATTTCTTCGCAACATTGCAAAAGCCAAAAGACCAAATATACCATTTCACAGACATCGCTAAACTCTGACGGTTAAAATCATTCTAGAACAGGTTTGCGAAATCCTACATTTCGTAAATGTTTAACAACATTTTGCGAATCGCAAACTCTTTGTGTTAGATATTATATCGGAAACCGATAGAGTTTTGAGTCGATTCGCTAAGTTGTAGCGTTGATGAGTTTGTTTCAAAAAGTTTCCGATGTTAGTTTTATTGCAAATTCGTAGCGGCATCCTAAACATCGCAAAACATTTGCGTTAGATGTTATATCGAAAACCGATAGATTTTTGAGTCAATTTGCTAAGTTGTTGCGATGTTGGGTTTGTTGCAAATAATTTTCAATGTATTGTGAATCACAAATCATGTATAGAAGACATTATAATTGGAAATGTTTTGCGATTGTTTCAGTTTCGAGAGTTGCGAAGAGCTTGCGATTGTACGGGCGCGAAGGTGAGGGTTTCGCAAAGGCTTAAGAGTTTGCGAGGAATTGTTGTTCGGAACTGCGGGTTTTCGGAAACTGTTTTCTTTGTTGTTTGCGATGATATTTGGATCGCAATATGCCCCTCTTTTGTTGTAGTGAAAGTTAAACATCTACTCCAGTTGGGTTTGTGGCTTTGGATCATATATTATTCATGATTAGGACTGTTGTCTTACTTTGGCAAGTTATTTTGGATTGCTGGTCCAACTTCAAGTTGGCAATGAGATTTGCTGGGGGATGCCTTAGTTTGTGTCCAGTTTCCTGTATGTTTTAAGCACAAATCATTGAAGTTTATGAAATTTCTCAGAGTTTTGGGTTTGCCAGGCCAGTTGGTGTGCTCCAGATTGATCTTACAAGGTACAGGCACCGATGATTGAAGGTACAGTTCCTGTCAATATTTGTCAAAAGGTTGTGAACACCTCTGTAGATAGATCAGCTTTTTCCTCATTATGAAGCATGCACATTGTGTGGTGCTTCTTGCCCCCCTTGTATTTCTTGAACTTCTTTAATGTTTGATGGGGCTGCTGCCTCCCTCCCCTGCTGGGGGTCTTTCTCTAGTCTCTCTTATAGTGGAAGCAATGTTGGTTTTTCTTTTGTCAAAGTATACCCAGAAGAAGCTTGAGTTTGCACTCAGTGTAGAAACCAAGGAATGAGGCACTAATCAAGAAGATGACATGGATGCGTAACAGCAAATAAAGACAAAAAAGAAATTGTGCCATCAACAATTGGAGATAGCTGGAATTCAAACCCTTCATGAGGGTGGAAGGAGGAGTCACTGCAGGTCAGTAATTTCTCTTAATATTTTGCTGCTCGAGCTTTCTCTGGATTTCTCTTCTTTAGCAAAGATTTGAATCGAAGGCACTCGTGAATCCAATGATGGATTTATCTTTATTGACACAACAGAACTCCAGTCTCTCTTTGGAATTTGTTCCAACATGAAGGCTTTTGCAGGTTATCTTCACTTATGACTCCTGCTGTACATTGCTCAAATGCTTCTTTGGAGGGACTCAAGACACTTTGCATGGATTAGAGGCTGTCTGACATCAATCCTTGAGTCCCCCATCCATATTAACAGATCTTGGGTCCAGTGTCCCTCCATAGGCTGCTACAGGCAAAGAATCATCAATGGACATTATGGCAGGCTTGTGGCACATGAATGACAATTTTGAAGGGTGTTGAAGCTTCTCGTCTTATTGAAAGGAATCAGAGGTTGTGCTCTGGCAGAAATGTTTTTGGAATCCAAGAGGATCTAGATTTTGTTGTCCAACCAACCACTGTTATTACCTTATCCGTCCTCCAGATGTGTGTATCTCTGTAAAGTGAGAGTTGTCTTGCAGAGGGCCAGTGGCGAAGGAGGAAGTCCACCTCTGCTAAAATGAGATGAAATTAGGAGTCTCTCTGAAAACAAATTCCCATCTCTTTGTCTCTACATGTGTCTGCATGTGTCTGAGGTCAATGACCACAAGGCTACAGTAGGCAGAATCTGTTGAGGACAGTCCCTTTGTATCGTACACTCACTAACTGCTGAGGAGGATCTTGTATCATGGTGGTATCCATGTGTGACAAATGTTATTGCATTCTTGTTGGTCTCAAAAAGTATTGTGGGAATGTCTCATCAGAAGTCATCCTCCTTGTGTTTGGATGTCATGAAGTTGAAGTGAAAACTTCAAGTAAAACTCTAACAAATCTGAGAACTTTTGCCTGCTGATTTTTGAGCGAGTCAATCCGCTACAATTGCCAGTTTTCAGGAATGTGCTGCCTGGCATGTGCAGCTTGATGCAGCCTACACTCTAATTGATCGAACCTAGCAACATGCCTTATTTTGATTCCTCAAGTGACAAATTTTTAGATTGCATTTTTCTTTGTCGACAATTCCTTCTCCACAAGCAAACTATTAAAAAATATTTCCTGTATACAGTGCGACCTAGTCCAGCTCTAAGGATAGATAACTTCGTAAGGCAAGGTAATGCTAACTGAAAGGAACCGTACCGACTCATTCAGCTGCACCTTCAGCTTGAGACTTTAACGATAATGGAAAGTAAATGGACCATTCAAAGCTGAAGGTGCAGTTAGTCAGTGGAAAAACATCCTTACTTTTATTCTTTCGCCGTCACTCTCTTCCGCCTCAATCTTCTTTCAAGGTTTTTCGTCATCACATCATCCCAGCTGGGAGAGAGATCGCGACTAGATTATCAGCTGTCAAGCATTTGCTCGCTCGACAAACCTTCGTCCTCAGTACTTGGTTGCAGGTTCAGTCTTGACGGCATAATTGGATTCTGTTTTGTCAGGTCAATGGGATCAGCTGCTCTAAGCTGAAAGCATGCCAGCCAATTGCGCGATGATGAGCGTCCGCATCCTTGTGAGTTGTGGGTCCATTTTGCAAAGTGTTTTTTTCTGAGTTTCGGATTGTTGAACGAGTCCATGTGGAGTTGTTATTCGGCAATGCGATCTTAGGGGTGGAGATTTTAACAGTGCGTAGACTAATGAGTTCAGTTGTGTGGCACAGTGTTTTATGGTGCAGCTCCACGCTTACGAACGAATTCTCCAGGCTCTCAAAACAACCCTCGCATTCATATGCCTGGTGATCTACATAGGTTTGGTTCATGCTTTATGATAGGTAATGCTCATGGGTGGTGGGGTGGGGGACATCCCAAAATGTGGGGCCGAACTTGGCTATCACCTCCTCCTAGGCCCCTTATTTTGAGAATGCCCCCACCCTAGGGCTTTACCCTAGTGCCACTTGAGCAAGCTTAGAGTCTGTGTTGTCAACCAGGGTGCATCCAATATGTAGGTTTGCAATCTCATCCATCCTCTACTAGGTAGTTACTTCCAACCTGTGATTTCTTTTTGGGAGAAGTGTTTTCATTTTTCTTTTAAAAGATTGGGAAAAATTTGGATCAAGTTGTTTTCTCAGTGAAAAGTCAACTAATTTTGCAATTTAAAAAAAAAAAACTCGCCAAATTTTGAATATCACAAATCGAAAAGAAAATACCCTGCTAAGTTTCAACATGGGTGCATCCTAAATTGGATGGATTTTATTGCAAAGGACCCTAAAGGATATTATGGGTCACCTTTGATCCAAGTAAATCACTATCCATTTCCCCCATAAGATTGATTAGTGAATTTGAAACTGAAATCTAATAGGGGATCTCTTTATTTTTCACATGTGGGAGCTCCTCATAGGCCCCTTGTACAAACTGAAGAACTAGAATTTTTCACATACAGAGACAGGAGTTGGAAAATCAGTGACACCCTTGATCTTAATAACATTGTTTGAAAAACATTGAAAATTTTCAAACTTGCTATAGTGATGCAGAGTCTAGATGCATGCTTGAAATTTTGTGTTTCCAAATATATTTTCTATATGAGAAGCACCAGTGTTGAGGTCGTTCCACGTCTTGGTTGGTTTAATGCCATTTCCTTTTTTTCTTCATTTCAAATTGAAGGGGACGACTTAAGATTTGTCTTACTTGTTGAAAAGTATCCTTTCGGACATTGGACTGCAAATTAGGAAGGTTAAAAAATTCCCAAGTTTTGAGACAGCAGGATGGAGCTTTGTAGCGGAAGGGGGCGAGGTGAGTGGTGTTTAGCATCTTCCATCACCCATGTCTTATTACTATTGAATTTTTTTTTTACATTTTTCCCCAGGCTCCCTAAGGTGGTTCATCCGTTCCACGTTTGACAGCACCAAACGTCACATGAACTAACATTAGCGAAACATGGGTTTTACACTCTGGACCAGGTCGGAGTTGAATCCACTACCTAAACAGCTTTGATACCAGGTCGGTAAGCACTGAAACTGGGCTTCAGTGGCCAAAGGAATTACGCACTCCAGCAAAACCCGGCCTCAGTGAACCATTTACCACCTAATGAAACCGTTACCAACACAGTGTACACTCCGGAACAGGCCCTGGCTACCACCAGACTGAACCGGTTTATGCCGGATGACGAACCTACTAGAACCGGACTCAACACACGACCTGACATGGTCAGGAACAAAACAGAATTTGCAATTCTTGCATAGCTTTTCTGAAATGGGTATGTGTGTGTTGGTGATCTGCATCTTCAGGAAAAAGAAGAAGATGTTCTGATGAAACCCTGGCAAACTTAAATAAACGAAGTACCCAGCAAAGGGGAGGAGGGGGGCAGAAGAAGGAAGAAAGACAGAGGACCCAAGTCAGAGCCAAAAGAGCAAACCCCAAAGTGAGTCACAAAGGGGCATAAGAACAAATCATGTGCTCTGAGCTTTGTTCTATTAGGGCTACTTTAGATGAGGGTCCAAGGTCTGGGGTTCAATGAAATAGAGCAATCCTCTTCCCTGAGAGTCTTAAATGGAACCCCTGTCCTTTGGATGAGGGTCCAAACCAAAAACTGGCAAACTGAAGCTAATACATGGCACGATTTTTGGGGGGAAAATCAATTGGTTCAGACCCTAATAAAAGACCTCAAAGAAGAGCTCATGTTTTGGAGAACCAAGATGCAAGTTCAGGTCCAAAGTAGTGTCGAACTCAAGGATTCAATTTGCTTCAAATGAGTCCAAATCGATTCCCAGGAATTTGGACACTATATACCATCTAAAGTGGGCCTTAATTAGAGATAGAGGTTTAGGGGATGCTTTGAGTTTTACTACTTTTGGAGGTTTTGCACAGTTTTCTCTTCCTATCCACTAGCTGCAGGTTCATGTGGATGGAACCGAACACACATGTGGATCCCCAGGACTTTTGGGGGTGTGTGTTTCCTAGACTCGCGCGCAAACGATGATGGTCCATGGCTTCTGCTAATTCAGGAAACAAGAGAAACTTGCTGTTCGATTTGCTTCGGACTTCTTCAATGCTGTTGAAGATAATGGATTTCAGACCTGGAGTTTTTTGTAGACTAGTTTGCAAGTTTGATCACAAGGTGTCGTCTGACGATGTGCGCGACAAGATTTGGATAGACTAGATCCAGGTCGAGCTGCTGCTGCTGGGTCGCGGGAGGTTTTTGGTTGTGGGTGGTAGTAGTACTAGTCTCGACGGCGTGCTTCAGCTTCCTTTGGCTGGGGATCGATCGCAAGCAGCTGTGGGAAACTTGGGTTATCAACCGATTTGAATTGTGAGAGAGTAGTCGCATTGCAGCTGGAGAAAACTAGTGGAGCATTGATCAATAGAGCGCGCTGGCGCTTTCAGTTGCATTCCTGTTCACATCCAGGTTCCGGCGGATTGGAGATCTGCTCTGTTGTACCCTAATGCGCCGTCTTCACGAGGAACTCAGGCGACGACGACAACGACGCGAGCTTTGCTCCAGCTTGAAGATCTCGGTATATATATATATAACTCATGATGTTGCATTGACGGTGGGTGGGTTCGTGGATCCGTGCTGCATAACTTCGAAGCTGCATTCATCCATAACATTTGATCCATTTGAGCTACTGGAGAAGCTTAGATGGGTTTTTTCTCCAATTTGAGGTTTTCAGCTTGCAACAAGGGGCCTATCATGGGAAGCTCCCAGGTGTGAAAAATAAAGAGGTTCTCTATTAGATTTCAGTTACACTAATCAAGAATGCAGACCATAAAGGATGAATGGCACAGTCCCATGTCGTTTCCCATTGACATTTGCAATGAGCTAGAACAGATCAGTAATAATTTCCCATGTAACGGAGTTATAAGTGAATTCACATGTGGGAACAAGACCAAATATGTCATGCTTTTCCACTAATAAAAACCATTGTAAAGAACACCAAATTTGTATGTAACAAAAGTGAGAAACATCAAAGTTTCATTTCACACCACAATTATCAGTATCTATACCATGCATGGCTACCATAACTAGGAACTTAGTAGGAACTGAGTAAGGTACTATGAATCTGTGGTCCAAAAAGATCTTCTATGAATTGAGTATAGTGTGCACCTCTGGGTTAAGCAAAACTACAGAAATGCTTAATCTTCTTCGAAATGTAAAATAAGGTGAAAGCACACTACATTGTTCATAAAATGTTGTTATAAAGTAAATTTTGCAAGATTTTGATGTTTGTAATTGACCATGTGATTAAATAAAAATGATTAGGCTAATAAAAGACTCAACACTACAATGTTATATATAATATAATCACATTGTATGAATTTTTTGAATAGTTTTTGAATTCTCATAATATAATTAATTTCTTAAAAAATACCCAAATTTTTTGTAACAATTCATAATGAAGGAATAAGGACTTCATGCATCTTCATATAATTTTTTTATGAAATAAAGGACTCAATGATAATATGGTGTGATAACAATAATATTATATAAATTTTTATGAAAGGATTTTGATGATCAATTTTTTTTATGTATCTTGGAAATTATGGTTTTTTTCCCTTAAATCTTTTCTTTAGTAGTTTAGAAATTCATATTTCAACTTTAAGTTTTTCATAAAATAAACTAAGGTTGAATTATTTTTAATAGTAAAATTTTTATGATAATTTGCAAAATGATTTGTGTGATTCAAGGTATCTTACCTTCACATTACTTCTATAGTGTTAATTTAAGTAATTATGAACTTCCACATGTGCCTAAAACTATTACACCTTAATGTGCTTTCATCCAACATGTTAATTCAAGTTAAGCTTCATGCACTTGAGAGTTGTTGCCATCGACAAATCCAACAATGTTAGTAAAATGTGTCGCTTTCTCGACAAAATTATCATTGCTCCAAATGTGGCTAGTCCCTATCACATTTGTGTTGTCAAAACTATTAGAAAACTAATATTTGTAAAGATTCATCCAAGCGTACACCATGTAGCAAAAAGCTTGAACGTTAGACTTTAAAACTGACATTCTAAAAACCAAACCAAACAAAGATTCTAAGAGCAAGAAGTAAGTACTACCATGTATTGGATAAACACACACCTTCCAATAATACCTTCTACACATTCTACAATTTCCAAAACTCCCAAAACCAAAACATTCACAAAATTTAACATGGCCTACTTTGAAACCAATTTTCTTTTAAATTTTCATATCTATTTTACATTTTCTTGAAAAAGATTTTGGATTCCATTCTTATCAGTTGTTGGCAAGTTTACAATTTTGACATAGAAATCCCTTAGTGCCCACCGAATCCCATATCTAATTAGTGCAATTTTGTAATTAGGTTTTTCTCTCTTTTTCCTTTGTGTTGAATTGGATTGGGAACAATTGTTGCAGCAAAACTTGAAATATTTGCAAAAACATTTTGAATGTTGTACAAGTTGATTTCCACCATAACAATTATCTTCTTAGTGTTTATTGAAAGTTTTTCAATAGAAAGCCCCAAGAGAAACAATTTCAAAATTTCAAACAAACATGTACATAACATGTATTTAATTAATTTTAAATTAAAATGTTAATTTCAGACTTAACTCAACATGGCGAGTGTTCAGGCGAACATTTAATGTAAAGTTTGGGATTTACGTGCGTCAAACAACCATTTTTAAGGAGGATATTAAATAATTGTCCAACTTATTTTTACCACCCTATTATTATCTAATTTTTTGATAGATGCATATTAAAGCCACCCTATTAATCATAATCCATTATTTTAGATTATTACATTCTGTATATTATAATTAAATTAATTATTTGAATAAAATGCACCTTATTTTAAAAGTAATTAACTTATAATTTTTACCCAACAACCAATATATTGCACCTTATATTTTTTCTCACATATTTTGATAAAACTTACAAAATTATACCATTTTTTGTATTTTTCTATAATGTTATGTGAGACATTGGAATAAGTTTAATTGAGATATATATGTTAATGGCAACCCCAATATAATCACGTATATAATGAAAGGTCATCAATATATAATCCTAGTTTAACATAAATATTCATCCTAAGAAACCAGGTCATAACTAATGACCAAAAAGTTTTTACCTTTAAATTTTGACATAACAAAACAATTTTTATACAAATCATTCTAGTACCTTGTGATCACTTGGTACAACTTATAAAAAAATCAATATATCAAGACATTAATCAATAACATAATTTGAACTGAATAAAACAAGAGGACTAAAAAAACTAGTGGGCACTATGTCATCATTATATACTAATTAAAATAAAATCATAAAACCCAACACGTTGGATCATTATCGCGAAACATAGCCCCAAATTGAAAATATTTCATGCTAATTATACATGCATTGTATGTGTTTTACACACACGACATTTATGTGCAAAAAACATGAACCCTTGAAATAACATATTTTGCAAAAAGATGGGGGGATTGGATTTATAGCCCTTGAAAAACAAACATATTAATTGGGTTTTGAGTTAATTGTGATAGCAACCAAATTTTATATATTGGTAATCAAACTTCATTAATTGGGTAAGAGACACTTGAACATTCAACACCTGATACTCAAAATGGCATTTGTTTTTGTCTTCATTCCTGTTCCAACAATGCATGGGTTGTTGAGAGTGTTGAATTATGTTTCAAATAGGTCAATTAATTTTCATGGTAGCCAATGTTTCCCTGGGTAGTGTCATTTGCATGTAACTAATCTCTTTCAATTACTTCCATAGCAAGGTGATGAGTATATGGATTCATACAACATACAACTTTTAAGCTGTTTTGGTGTAAATTGAGATGCTCCATTTAGAAAGGTGATTGTTACCTCGGTATGGCATATCCTGATGCTTTACCTGCATCTAGATGTTGTTCTCCCCTCCTCCAGGCCCTAATGAACCAGCACACAGCAGCGGACCATGAACGATGAATGATAACTCGTCAGGAAACAGTTTTCTGTTGGGTTTCAGTTGCCTAGTCAACCATGGTGATTACCTCAGTCATTTTATGTCCTCTACCTACCTACTAACAACCCACAAGCAAGTTGTTAGTAGGTAGGTAGTAAAACCAGCCCTTAGCTATGTATAAACCATCTACTTACCTAGTAGTTAACTATTTTCCTTCCTATCTACCTTTATATCAGACCTATTTCCTACAGAATTGGTTACCGAGGTGAAACCGAATATTAACTCAGTTGAGGTTCATCCACAACTGAGTAATAACGGGCATCCAGTGGATGGTGCGCTGGAGGGTGCTGGTTCGCTGTAAGGAAACAATTTCCAACCTCCCTAAAAGCCAAAGTTTAGTGGGTAGCAGGCTTGCAACAAACTGGAGAGGTCACTCTCCACTAACTCTTATCAACTCTCTATAGTGTTCATGGATGAGTGAAAAAGCAACTAGGCATACTGATGTAATAGATGGAAATTGATATTGGCTCACACTTATGTGTTGCTGAAAGACTTTGAAAGAGATTGAAAGAGTTCAATCTGAAGAAATAAAGCATTGAAAATATTGATATTACAAAAAATACAGAGCTTGAATCTAGAAATCAAACCAATTTTCAAACTCTTCACTCTATGTGGGTCACTCAAATATTTTTCATAACTAAATTTGTGATAACTGAGCAAGGTAGAAGTGACAGTCAAACTATATCCCACAAAGATAATGTTGGGCCCTCATGCCTGTACTTTGACAAGACGTGTGATGGTATTGAGTTAAGATATGGCTTTTGCCGACTTCTAGAAATACTGCAGCATGCAGATTTGGTTTACCCCAGATTATGCACTCAATTCCAACTCTACCAAAACATTTTTTATGGAGATGAGCTAGAGTTTTCAAGAACATTATAAATTTGATAAGAGTCCAATGCAAAATGAAGAAAATTTGATGGAAAGGTTGCCTAGTGACAACATGAGATCTTTGAAATTCTTGTAATCTGTCAAGATGGAAGTGCAATAATACTTACAAATACAAAACTAATTCATATCTGAAAACGGATGAGGTCGCAATAGTCACTCCAGACTACAAACTAATTTCCATGCAAAGTATAAGTACATCTATTTAATGCCAAAAAAGGTCTCAGAAGTATAGCAATGACATTCTTCAACCACAAACTATCAATCATTTCAACTGGAATCATGTGAACATTGACGAGTGGTGACAAAACATCTCCTGCACCATTTTAGATTAGTTTTACATTAAGTACATATCTCTCAATATTTGCATCATGTATCTTTGAGCTGATTAGGGTCCAGTAATTCCTTGATTGAAGACTTTAGGTGAGATTCGTCTACTCAGAAGGGTTTGGGCTTGTTTGTACACACAGTACATGTTCAATTAAGGTACTTTGTAGTGTACTCCTTGTAGGGTAAATAGATGAAAAAGGTTCTGAAACTAAAATTGGTGGCCAATTCCAATTTCAGCTGGGGGCAGCATACACCTACACAACATTCATTGCCCGCATGTGAATTTCAGCTGGAGTAAAATCTGTTCACAAGAACTTCACCACTTGTCACTCACAGAATAAAGCCTTCATGAAGTTCACACCTTTGCCAAAATTGCCTTCAGACTCTGTAGGCTCACGTCCTTTCCATATCTGTATGCTGGGTCTCAAAGTGCAAGTGCTGCTTCATGGCCTGTAGCAGGAGCGACACCTTGAACATGCATGTTGAAACAGTAGGCTAATGGTATGCCTTTCGCTGAGGTCCTTCGTCTGCAACCTGATGGTGCAACAATTGGCACAATAATTAAAACCTGCATGCAAAACAAGTGGGATCTCATGTTAATCGAGATGAGAGTAAGTACCACAAGCAAGCTTTACATAATTCTATGCCTTCCATTCCTCTTTGAGGTCCCCAGGAGGTCTGACCCCATTATTGACCTTTCTGGAACCAGCCAGGCCTAGTGCAAAGAAATGATTCTCTTACAGAATTGTAAACCCAGTTTCTGAGGAGACTTGCTATAATTTCTTAGTTCAGCTGGAAAATTTGTTACAAGATTTTAAAACTTCACTTCTTCATACTCCTTACGATTCTGTTAGTTACTTCATTCTGTTATTTTCCTTGGAGATTGCTCTTGACTGAAGGGGTTCTTGGTAAGCTATTTGGATTACAAGATTTGCTGGTCCAACCTTCAAGTTGACAATGAGATTTGCTGGGCGATGCCTTAATTTGTGCCTAGTTTGCTGTATTTTTCAAGCACAAAAGACTTGTGAACACTTGTGCAGATAGATCAGTTTTTTTGGTTTTTGTGAAGCATGCACTAGTCTTTCTTATAGTGGAATGAATGTTGCTTTTTCTTTTGTCAAAATATACCCAGAAGAAGTTTAAGTTTGCACTCACTATGAGAACCAAAGAATGAGGCAGTTAGTCAAGATGACATGGGTGCAACAGCAAAGGAAAGACAAAGAACACAACTCTGGCATCAACAATTGGGACTAGCTAGAATTCAATCCCTTCATGCTAGTGGACAACGAGTCACTCCAGGTCTGTAGTTTCTCTTAATATTTTCCTACTGAGCTTATCTGGAGTTTTATTTCTTTAGCAAAGACCTGATCAGAGGCATTGGTAAATGCAATGATGGATTAGCATGTATTGAAGGAACATAACACTAGTCTCTATTTCGAATGTGTTGCAACATGAAGGTTTTTACAGGTTCAGCTGTAGATTTCTTGAATTCTTCTTTGGAGGGAGTCAAGACCTTTGCATGCATTAGAGGGTGTCTGACATCAATCCCTGAGTCCCCCATCTCTGTTAACATTTCTTGGGGCCTGTGTCGCTCAACAGGCTGCTACAGGCAAAGAATCACCAATTGATGTCATGGCAGGCTTGCGGCACATGAAGGACAATTTCAAAGGACATTGAAGCATCTCATCATATCGAAAGGAACCTGAGGTTGTGCTTTTGCAGAAATCTTTTTGAAATGCAAAGTGCTTCTGGATTTTCTTGTCCAACCAGCCACTGTTCTTGAGTTATGCATCCTTCAGACGTGTATATCTCTGTAAAGTGAGAGTTGTCTTGCAGAGGGCCAGTGCAAGCAAAGGAAGGAGTCCACCTATGCTGTTTACAGGTTTAAGGAAGGTGAAGATCAGCCTTAATATCTCTGAAAACAAATTCCCCTCTCTGTGTCCTGATGTGTATCTGAGGTGTAATGGCCATGTGGCTATGGCAGGCAGAGTCTGTTGAGTATAGTCTCTTTGCATCGTAGACTCACAAAATGCTGAGGACGATCTTGTACCATGTTGGATTGCAAGTTCTCAAGTTTAATAGTATCTGTGTGTGGCAAATTCTATTGTGTTCTTAGAACTTTGGCCTTAAATGAAATTGTGTTAGTGCCTCATCCCAAGTCATCCTGCTTGCGTTTGGGTGCTATGAATTTGAAGTGCAAACTTAAAGTAAATCTCTAATAAATCTGACAACTTTTTCCTGCCAATTTTGGATTGAGCCAATCCAATATACCACTAGCTTTTAGTAATATGGTTCACATGCATCTGGTGGGGGTGGATTAATGCAGCCTATAAACTAGTTTATTAAAGTTGTAAATCTGCATTGGAAACCATTCTTGAAGATGCAATGGTCTTGTAAGTGCAGGAGAGGCATGCAGAATGTGAATTGCCTGGTTGACAACACCAAGGTCTACAAGGAGCCAGAAAAATAAGCCTTCTGGTTTGGTTCAGATAATTCGACAGATCATTCCCCATTTGAGTCCTGTGTTACCTTTGTAAAATTGAAGCTGTCCAGTGCCACAGTGCTTAACTACAGGGTGACTGCAAATTGAGCCAGAAGTGTAGGTCGAGAAGAACTCTGTCTGCCCAATGGAGATGAACACATGAGGACAAATCAAAAGTTAAGATGGGAGCTGTGCTGATTTATCTATTGATGCCTGTTAACACATACTGGCGCAGGAGCTAAAATTATGAACAGGGATGAATGCCCCTTCAGAGACACCTCCCAAGATTGGGCAACAAGGAGAAGGTGCATCTCCATCAAAGCAGAAACCGGGATAGACACAGAGGAGATCATGTCAGAAAATAATTACTAGACACACAGCACATATTGGTTGGTTGTGGCAGAATGTAGGACAACAAATTGTGGAATTTTATTGTGAAAAAGTGCAAATGTATTTTGAGATCAGTCATCACCGCATGTTAGAGACGCACCAGTGACCTGGGTCTCAAATCTTTTGGTCTTGAATGAAGCCAGGATAGTCACCATACAAAGAGGTAGGCTGGTACTGAACAGCATTCCACTGCTGAAAATTCTATCAAGATGAGCACAGATTCCATCCAAGCCTTGAAGAAGGATGACCACATCAGGTCTTCAAAACACAATGAGGAACATACCACAAGTTGTGCTACAGCATCTGGCCAGAGCACAATTTTGACAAGCTCTGCTCTGAGATTGAGTGCCTTGTGGCTTGCAAGATTAGGCCTTACAGCTGTGAGCTTCATACCTGAGCCACTCATGTCAATATCCTCAAGGATCTGAAGCACCCATTAGTGCATTTCAAAACCATGATCTAATCAAGCTCGTCTTCCATTCATATCTTTCTTATTAGTCATGTGCGTAGTCAAAAAGTTCAGTACTCTTCCGAACATGGCATTGGTTTCCAATATGAGAATTTAGAACTCTCCATATAGGTGTCCAGATGAAATGTGGCTAAAAACCCAGTGTTGGGTGGGCATTTGATTTTTCTAATAACCACCAATTCCAGGTAGTTGAGAAATTCAGAGTCAAGGATCTGGTTCTGGGTATTTGAAACATCAGAATCAAACAACCACCGGCTCTGGGTGTGTTGGAAAAATCAGAACCAAAGAACCACCAGTTCCAGGTATTTGACATATCAGAATAAAAGAACAGGTTCTGGGTATTTGAAAAAGATCAGAATCAAAGAACCACTGGTTCCGGGCAATTTACAACCCTCAAAGAACCATGGGTTCATTCTGGTTCTTTGACTATTTTCCCAATGCGGGGTTGGAGCCAGGGCCAGGCGTTTGGAATTTTTGGCCTCCACTGGTTATATGGATTGGTACCTGTGTGAATTCTGGTGGGGATTTGGTTCAGAGACTACCCAACTATGGCTTTTAGTCTGGAAGAGTACCAGAAAATGTAAGACTTTTAATCAGATTGCAATGAAGAATCTTCTTCTGGTATGCCATTCACAGTTTCCTCCAGCAATGTACAACCTATCTCATCAAGAACTTGTCTAAATCAGAGCTTCATCTTGATGCTTGGTACTTGAATTTGAAGATGGATCTCTAAAATTGAAAGTGTTTTATGCAAAATTCTTTCTCCACAAGAAAATCTTAAGTAGCTCTCCGATATACAATACAACTTCAGCCCACTTTAGATGGGGTCCAGGGTCCAAATTTGTAAGAACCAGTTTGGACTCATTTGAAGTAAATTGAATGCTGGAGTTGGACCCTGCCTTGCACCCCTGGTGTTTTGTGCTCTAATCTTTTTCAGGGCCCACTTGCTTTTTGACAGTTTGGCATGGATGCATGCAGTCATACTAAGGGGCACATCAGCTACTTGTAACAAGCTCTGATCCTGATGACATGCCTGCTGTGTTCACTGGTGATACATTGGTCTAATTTTGATTGCATATATCACTCAATGTTATGGTGAATTGTCATCAATCACCGCATTTGCACCACTTCTGTCTGAATAATGCTGGAATCATTTGAGATTGTATAACAGATGTTGGTCAGATGCGTTGGTTATCAAAATGGGGATTCATTGGAAATATTGAAGTTCATATATCTACAGGCATCATTCCCCAAGGTTCTAGAGAGGAAGAAAGGGGATCATGGTAAGGAGGGCAATCAATATTTTCTGACTGCCAAGCTTTTCAGGCTCTTCCCAAGTGCATATTTGCTCATGGTGCATGATGTTTGCTTTCTATGTCCACTGTTTATCGGGGGTTGTGGCAGATTCTTTGAAGGAACTCCAGACCAGATGTACACATCACTGTGTGTGACTCTTGCTTCATTGCGACCTGATACTTGTGTATACTGTGGGCATGAGATACGTTCAATACACATTTCTGGATCCTGAAATGTATTTTTAACATCAATCTCATATTCAGTTATTTTTTGGATGCTCATACCTTGAACTTAGAAGCTTCAGTAATAAGAAATTTTTGTGAATTTGAACATGTGCAAACCTCTTATACCATTTCCACTGATAAGGAGGCTTATGTTTGTGAAACTGATTCTAATGGGTTTCTTCTGATCAAGTCTACAGAGGTGCATAGGTCATGATGTGAAAAGTGCTTGTTGTGTCATCCAGGAAGAGCTTTGTGAAGACATTGTGGAAGCTATGAATGGAACGCGGATAGATCAGCTTTCCCTGTTTGTGCACGAGTTTTTCTTAAATGCTGGTCTTTCTTTTGTCACAGTATACCCAGAAGAACCTTGAGTTTGCACTCACTGTAGATCGAAAGAACGAGGCACTTGTCAAGAAGATGACATGGGTGCAACAGCAACACAAAGACAAAAAAACAACAGTGCCATCAACTGGAATTCAATCCCTTCATGAGGGTGGACAAGGAGTCACTATAGGTCATTGGTTTCTCTCAATATTTTCCTGCTGAGATTCTGCGGAGTTCTCTTTCTTTAGCAAGGAACTGAATCAGAGGCACTGCTAGACTCAATGATGGAACAATTGTTAAGCAACAGAACAGTCATGTCTCTTTCAAATGATCTGTTCCAACATGAGGACTTTTGCAGGTTATCTTTATGTGTGACACCTGCTGTAGACTGCTCAGATGCTTGTTTCTTGGGACTCAAGTCCCTTGGCATGGATTAGATGCTATCTGACATCAATCCCTGAGTCCTCCATCTCTGCTAATAGTTCTTGGGGTTTGTGTCCCTGCACAGGCTGCGACAGGCAAAGAATCACCAATTGATGCTATGGCAGCCTTGCGGCACATGAAGGACAATTTTAAAGTGTGTTGAAGCTTCTTATCTTAATGAAAGGAATCAGAGGTTGTGCTCTGGCAGTAATGTTTTTGGAATGAAAGTGCATCTGGACTTTCTTGTCTAACCAGCCACTGTTATTAACTTATGCATCCTCTGTGTGTATGTGTGTAAAGTGATAGTTGTCTTGCAGAGGACCACTACTGTTTACATCTTAAAATGAGGTGAAATCAGGAGTCTCTGTGAAAACAATTTCCCATCCCTTTGTCTTGATGTGTATCTGAGGTCTATTCCCATGAGGCTACGGCAGGCAGAATCTCTTGAGGACAGTCTGAGGAGGATCTTGTACCATGTTGGATTCCAAGTTCTTGAGGTATGTAGTATCCATGTGTGATAAATGCTATTGCATTCTTAGTTAGCCTCAAATAGAATTTGCATGAATGTCTCACAAGTCATCCTGCTTGTGTTCAGATGTTCCGAAGCTCAAGTGCTCAAACTGCAAACGTCAAGTGAATCTCTAATAAATCTGAGAACTTTTGCCTGCTGATTTTGGATTGAGCCCAATCTGCTATGATGGCCAGCTTTCAGGAATATGCTCCACATCCATCTGGTGTCTGCGGATTAATGGAGCCTATAGTCTAGTTTCATAAAGTTGTAAATCTGCATTGGAAACTGGTGTAGCAAATGCAAGTGAATTGATCACTGCTAAGAGTTATGGGCAACCCCTGCAATCCTGAGCTAGGAATGAAGTTTTTCCAATTTCAGGCAGCTAGCTGTATCAGACATCTATCAAGAAGCTGTCTTTGCCTGTATGGAAAATGTCCTAGGGATGCACTTTTACTTGTCTTGAAGGATTTTAATTTGTTTTTTAGAGGAGTTCCTTGTAGCCTAGCGGTGAGATGCTGTGAGGCACACTGAAACTTGTTGGGAGAGGCCCACTTGAATCAGAATCAGCCAGCCCTTCAACGGTTGCAGATGGATTGTTCTTGTAAGTACAGGAGATGCAAGCAGCATGTGAATTGCCAGGTTGAAAACAATGAGATCTGCAAGAAGCTAGTAAAATAAGCCTTCTGGCTCTTGTTCAGATCGTTCCACAGATCATTCCCTATCCAGCTGCCATTTGAGTCCAGTGTTAGCATAGTAAGGAATTGAAGGTGTCCACTGCCACAGTGCTTAACTACAGGATGACTGCAGACTGAGCCAAGAGTGTAGTTCAAGAAGAACTCTGTCTGCCCAATGGAGCTGAACATCTGAAGACAAATCAAAAGTTGAGATGGGAGCTGCACTGATTTATCTATTAATGCCTGTTAACACATACTGGCACAGGAGCCAAAACTATGAACAGGGACAAATGCCCCTTCAGAGACACCTCCCAAGATTGGGCAACAAGGAGAAGGTGCATCTCAACCAGAGCAGAAAGTAGGATAGACACAGAGGAAATCATGTCAGCAAATAATTACTAGACACACAGCACATATTGGTTGGTTGTGGCACAATGTAGGATGCCAACTTGAAACCCTGTTGAATGTTTTGCAAAGGAGCACCAGTGTTCAGGCATCACAACATGTTAGAGACTCACCAGTGACTTGGGTCTCCAATCTTTTGTCTTGAATGGAGCCATGATGGTCACCATATGAGGAGGTACATTGACAGTGAATTGTATTCCACTGCTGAAAATTCTAGCACGATGAGTGAAGATTCCAAGCCTCAAAGAGGGATGAGCACATCAGGTCTTCAGAACGCAATGAGATGCCACAAGTTGTGGGCCAGAGCACAATTTTGACAAGCTCTGCTCTGAGAATTGAGTGCTTCTGTGGCTTGTAAGGTTAGGCCTTGCAGCCGTGAGCTTCCATATCTGAGCTACTCATGCCAATATCCTCAAGGATCTGAAGGACCCATTAGTGCATTTGAAAACTATGATCCCATCAAGCTTGTGTTCTATTCACATCTTTCTAATTGGTCGGGTGCAAGGTTTAAAAGTTAGGTACTCTTCCAAACATGATATTGCTTTCCAATATGAGAATATGCAAATGAAATGTGGTTTTCCAAAATCTGTGTTGGGTGGGCATTTGAATTTTTTTAATTATCACCAAATTCAGGTACCTAGTTCAGAAATTCAGAATCAAGGAGCCAGTTCTGGGTATTTGAAAAATTAGTATGAAACAACCATCGGTTCTAGGTATGTGAAAAAAACCAGGATAAAAGAACCACTGGTTTTGGTTATTCCTATAAACCTCAAAGAACTGGCAGGTCTCATGAAAGGCATCAAGCAAGAACTGATGGTTTCTGGGCAATTTGTGGACTTCCTGAAAGAATGAGCAACGTGGTTATGTATCAGTACAGGGTATTGGATTTTTGAAGACCAGTCAAAAATCAGCCTTTTAGGCCCTGATAAGAGGACCAGGCGGGTATGAAAGTTTTTGTAAAAATCCAACACCAGTAACATTGCTGGTATAAATGTTCTAAAAAAAGTTCAGATACCAGTACCAGGCTGGTAAGAATTTTGAACACAAACATCCCAAAAGCAGCTGGTATGCTCAACAGTAGATACCCACCCTTGGCTGGTTAGATTAGTTTAGTTCCAGTGTTGGGTGGTTGAATTCTCTTTCAAAGAACCACCAGTTCCAGAATTTTGAAATATCAAAATAAAAGAACAGGTCAGTTCTGGGTATTTTGGAGAAAAATCAGAATCAAAGAACCGCTGGGTCTGGGTATTTTGCAACCCTGAAAGATCCACTGGTCCTCTTCGGAGCATTGGGACTCCGTCCCAATGCTGGGCTGGAGCCAGGGCCAGGTTTTTAGAAATTTTAGCCTCCACTGGTTATATGTATTTGTACCTGGTGTGATGTCTGGCGGGGGTTTGGCTCAGGATCTAAGGGTCACTTTAGACAAGGGTCCAATGAGCAGGATTCAATGAAATAAAGCATTCTTATTGGTCAAGAGCTTTAAATTGGTGCAAGGCTTTTAAACAAGGGTCCAGGATCAAGACAAATCAAATGGTGATTTCGCTTACATCGCATCATTTTGGAATCATTTCGGAAGGAAAACCAATTGGTCCAGACCCAAAAAAAAGCTGAAAGGAGAGCTCATAGTTTGGAGAACAAAAGTGTATGCAAGAGTTCAAGGTTACTCATTTTTAGTTTTATTTTATTCTTTTTCATTGTTCGTCGAGGTAGGCCTGAGGGCTCAAAACGCAATTTGAAATTTCACAGTGCCATGTGGTCACAAGCATCTTCACAATAATATTTTATTTTTTTTTGTGACCTTCCTTTTGCAGCCCTTGAATTGTTGTGACAGTCATTACTTACATGACAATAAAAGGAATTCAATAGATATTTGTTTTTGCATGTTGTCATAAGTACATAAGGTGGTCGGGGTGGGTTTGTTTTTTCTTGCTGCCATAATTACAAGAAAGGAAGGTTTGGGTTCATTGTTTTTGCCACAAGTATAGTATAGTAGGTGATGGGATTTATGTGCATTTTCTCTCACGGTGCAGTGATGAAGAAGATCAATAATTCTTTGAAAAATGATGAGATTCCAACGTTCTACAGGTTGCTTACTTGCTGTACAAGCAATCTTTCCAAAGGTTTTTGTACAATCTTTCCAAAGGTTTACAAGAGGACTACAACAAGTTCAAGCAACTATTATTGTGCACATTAAATAGATGATAAAAACTTTCGAAAGTAAAAACTAGGTCGAAATAACACAAAAAAAGAAACCCTTTGATTATGTACATGATTCTTTACATCAACAATGTAATGCTCATAACTAATTTATGTGATGTTTGATTCCATGACTATGATGGATGGAATGGCAGTGGATCATCATTATTAATGATAGCAGCAGTTTCGATTGAAGTGTCAAAACAAGCGACAAAGGAAGTACAACAATGCACTACAAGCAACCTAAACTAGTATGTTTCATGAACCATTGAAAAAAACAAACAAACAACCTTCCTTCATGTATATAAATATTTTTAAAATTCATTTGAACTTTTATTTGCTCATGATTGTTATAAAGGTTAGTTTTTTAAAGAATTAATGTAAGATGTACCACATTTAATCAATAAAATCAATAATAAACAATCCAAATTCCAATGTTAATTGAATTTTGATGTTTCAATTTCCAAAACCAACCAAAATATTTTAACACACATTATTTTTAAAATCATTAAACACCTTATAAAATTTTGATTAAAAAAAAAAAGAATTGAGATGCCCCTCACGCACTTTATAATTGTTTATTATAATTATTGAACAGCAATTTAAAAAGGTTTTGAAACAAAATTTTGTTTTGTTCCTTCTTGACTATGACTATGCATTGCACATCCAATTTACTTGGTAAAAAAAAGAAAAAAAATGACCTAACAATTGAAAAAGAAATATGAATACCCTAAATAAAATTGGGTGTTAAGCCTACCTCCATTCCTGGTCCCAAAAGGGACCAACTAGTTTACTTTTGTTGTTCAAATTTGAAAAGCTATGGATTGAGGTCATTGTTGAAAGCATACTAGGTCACCCATTTTTGACCAATTTTAGAGTTGACATGACTAGTTTTGTGAATTTTCACATGATGATTTTTAAAAGAAGTGCATTTTAAGCTTTTGCAAGTGCACAAAATGAAGTTGAATCAAAAGGTGGGCATAAAGTGACAAGTTACAAAATGTTAATTTTCACAAGTGGAAGAGGGTGTGTATTTATAAAGAGATCCTTAAATTAGTGTCCATTCCAAACAAGAGGGCATCAAAACAAAAGATGAATGTGGTGAAAAATGAAGATAAAAGAAGGTGAAAAAGGTGGAAAGAAGATCATTTATGTGTAGTAAGAGTATAAAAATAAATTTAAAAAAATTAATGAAAAAAAAAACACTTCAAATTAACGTAATCCTCTCACATGTTAATCACACATTTTTGATATTGGACCCTTGAATTGTACCCCAAGCCTTTAGACACACTCATTGTACCCCAAAAAAAAAGTTTTTTTTAAATGAGGAAGGTCTGATTCAAGGGCTTCTGGTCCCTGGACCCTTCTCTAAAGTGGTCGTAAAACTACCTAACTATGGCTTTTACTCTAGAAGGGTATCAGATAATGCAAGACTTTTAACCCATGAAGAATCTTCTTCTTGTATGCTTTCATTGTATCCACAATTCCTTGCAGCAATGTATACAACCTCTGTTATCAATTCTTTCTTTGCAAGCAAACCTTAAATAGTTGTCCCTGTATGCAATGCATTAGGTCTAGTTTAGATGCAGTCCAGGCTCCAAATTCTTTGGAACCAATTTGGACTCATTTGAAGTAAATTGAACCCTTGAGTGGACCTTGCCTTGGACCCCTAGCTTGCATCTTGGTTATTCAAATCATGAGCTCTCCTTATTAGCTCTATTTTTTTGTTTGATCCAATTGGTTTTCCCTCCAAACTGGTGCCATGTAGATTTACCCTCAATTTGTCACTTTTTGGTCTTGTATGGCCACTACATGGGTCCGATTTATGGGTCTCATCCAATAAGATTGCTCTATTTATCCGTACCGTCTTGCTATACCCATTCTTTGTTTTCCAGGAAGAAAAGAGAACAAGGAAAAAAACATTTTATGCATTTTATTTTGATGTTGCAAGCAGTGTGTTAGGCCAGTTTGGCAATTGTATTATAAGGGGTTGGAATGAACCAGCAGCCACCAATGCACCAGTTGAGGATGAGGCCGTTGAATGAACCAAAACCACATCCTCCCTACCCAAATTTATATATTTTTTCCCGCCCATCCTCTGCCCCCAAAACATTTCTCTCCTACCTACCTACCTACCTACCTACCTACCTCCTACCTCTTACCTACCTCCCCCGTCCTACCTCCTACCTACCCCCTCCTACCTCCCACCTACCTCCCCCCTCCTACCTACCTCGCCCCTCCTACCTCCGATCGCCATGCTAGAGCCGAAGGGGGAGCAAGAGCGCTAGAGCCCAAACTTCCACTTCCAAGCTTCAAGGTAAGCTTTCTTACCTTCTTTCAACTTTATTTTTTGATGTAGCAAGAAGAAGAAGAAGGCGACGTTGCCGTCGCCTTTTTTTTTTTTGCATCGTAGAAGGGGACGACTTGCTCCCGTCCCCTTCTTTTTGTTTTGTTTTGTTGCAGCAAGAAGAAGAAGAAGGCCATGACAACTTTGCTATTGTGCCTTCTTCTCTAGGTTTTTTTTGGAAGGCAAAAGGGGACAACAGCTGTCGTCCCCTTCTTTTCATTTTTGTTTTGTTGCAGCAAGAAGAAAAAGAAGGTGACAGCAGCTGTCGTCCCCTTCTTTTTGTTTTGTTTTGTTGTAGCAAGAAGAAGAAGAAGGCGACAACAACTTTGCTACCGTCGCCTTCTTCTCTGGTTTTTTTTGGAAGGTAGAAGGGGACGAGAGCTGCCGTCCCTTTTCTTTTTGTTTTTGTTTTGTTATAACAAGAAGAAGAAGGCAGAAGGGGACAGCAGCTACCGTCCCCTTTTTTTTGTTTTATTTTGTTACAGCAAGAAGAAGAAGAAGGCGACAACAACTTTGCTACCATTACCTTCTTCTCTGGGTTTTTTTTGGAAGGCAGAAGGGGACTGCAACTGCCATCCCCTTCTTTTCTTTGTTTTATTGCAGCAAGAAGAAGAAAAAGGTGACGCTGCCGTCACCTTCTTCTTCTTCTTTTTCTTTTTTTTGCATCGTAGAAGGTGACGACGCCTTCTTTTCTTGTTTTTTTTGGAAAGCAGAAGGGGACGCCAAGTGCCGTCCCCTTCTTTTGGTTTTGCTTTGTTGCAAGAAGAAAAAGAAGGCGACACTTCTGTCGCCTTTTTTTTTTTTTTTTCTATTCTCGTGCAACAAAGAAGGCAACAGCAACGCTGCCATTGCCTCCTCTTTTTCTGCATCGAAGAAGGCGACGCCAACAACGTCGCCTTCCCTTTAAATTATTTTTTATTAGAGCTGAAAAGTCGATGGCACCAAAGCGAGCAGGGAAAAAAAAAAAAAAAAAAGCAACGGCACCTTTTGTTTTTTTCTTTTTGTTTTTTTTGTTTCAGCGCAAAATTAGTTCTAGTTTTGTTTTGCTTAGGTTGCATTGTAACAAAGAAGAAGAAGACGACAACTATTCGTCACCTTCTTTGATGGCTTTACCGCAAAAAATTGGTGACCGGCACCTTTTTGTTGGTTTAGCTGCGAAGAAGGGGACGGCAACAGCGTCGTCACCTTCTTCTTTAGTGGCTTAGATGTGAAGAAGGCGATGGTAGCGAAAAAAAATTTATTTTTTATTTTATTTTTTGGGTCTTTATGGTTTAGTTTATTAGAATTGATAATTAACAATACAACGGTTGTTTTTTTGTTGAGGTTGAAGGTTATAATGGCTCGGAGAAGGAGATTAAGGAAAACTAATGGCGGTGATTTGGAGGTGCATAAGCAAAATGTTGTTTCATCAAATCAAGTGGTTGAGGAGGAAATTGTTGTTTCATCAAATCAATTGCAAATTGTTATTTTTTTCACATCAAGCAACTATTGAGGGTATTATTGCTTCTTTGGATCAGCCAGTTGGTGAGCAAAATGTTGTATCAGAATTGAGACACCAAAAGCAAAATGTTGCTTCATCATATATGAAAATTAGAAAATTGATGTATCAAGCAATCTATGTGGATTAAAAATGTTACTGCATCATATATGAAAATTAAAAATTGACATATCAAACAATTTATATGGTTTAGAGTTAACAAGCATGACAATGAGTAATGTAGATTGAAAATTTCAATGGAAAAATGATGGATTAGATTGATTTAAAATTTACATATATTAAACTAAATGTAGGAAAAAAAACATTATACAAGTTGCTTTACATTTAATTATATCTGCACCTTCCATCATGTGATGGAAGGTGGGGGATTTTTTTTGTCAAATTTTTTTATTGCAATACTTGAAAGCAATTAAAGTTTGCAAGAATTATACTTGATTGTGTGATTTTGGTTTGCAATACCGGCATTCTATTTATGTGTAAAGTTTTAGGGTCAGGATTTTTTAATTACAAAGTAATGATTACTTTTTGATATTTTTTAATTTAGGTCTAGAACTTGAAATCGACCAGGTTTCTTAACCACCAGCACCCCCTTGTCCACCTAATTTGGTTCAGAAAGACAAAGAATGGACAAAGGTTGGGTCGAAATGGAAGCGCAAAGTTGGCACTTGCACTATCGCATATTGTGCCAAATGGTTGTTGACTAAGCATTTGAAGGAGGTGCATGGCTTGGTGGTAGAAAAGGCCAAACCTAGGAGGCCTTCAACTTCTACAGGAGGTCCTCGACATCAAGACCATGCCAAATTTAATGCTCGCATCTTGGGAAATGCAATGGCTATGCAAAGGCGAAATGATCAAAAGGTTATTAGTCACATTCGTGCCAAAGCATAACGCAAGTGGAATCACCTCGTAGCTGTTGCAAAACAGTGTCCACCATTCCCAAAACTAGCTTTGGTCAAATTAGCTTCAAAGCAATTATTAAAGGTGTTGGGATTCAATGCCTGGGTCGTGGGTAATGTGCCTCGAGATGCAACATCACGAATGGAGAAAGATGAATACTTATAAGGGATGATTCGATCCACTCGTTGTGTATATGCACAACAATTGAAGACGACATGGGATGTTAAAAATTGGGATCGAGAGTCTAATAAAACAAGTCGGACAAAACAATTAGCAGATGTTTAGATTTTCATGAATCCAAAATGATTCATGGAAGGTAAGAAACAATAATAAGCAATGTTTATTATTTTTTTATTGCATTTCATCCAAGGTGTGTTAGGGTTTAATTTGGTGGTTTTTAGTTGTTTATAGGGTTCAAGACCAAAACACACAAAAAGTTTGTTACAAATGCAATTCAGGTTGAGATGCAACGCCGCCATTTTTACACTATTCGTCATGCTACAAAGGTTACATATGTAGCAGTTGCATACCAAGCTAAACATAGGATTATAAATATTGATATGGGTTAGTTAGGTTTTGTAGCCCTTTTATTTTTTGCATTACCTAATTTTGAATTTCGATCCTTTTATATGTTATAGAGAACCAACGTTTTTTTCCATTGGGTTTTTTAGTAATTTTTCATGCACCCATTTTTATACATCTTTTATCAATATAATAATATCTTCTACTCACACTTGTTTTATGGGTATATGGTTAATCATAGATGTCTTCTTTGTCATAATTTTCTTAGTACTTGAGATGTAAGAATCAAATCAAAGATCAAAATGAACATTGTGCAATACTTACATCTAATATAATAGGATTCATATCACCTGAAGACTTTTAAAATAATACACACATTTTAAACATATAATACCTACATGATTTTCTATTATAAATTCCATAAAGAAATTTTCAAATATGCAATACCCGCATATAAGTCTTAAAATAGTCGCAAGCATTTTGCATTCATTGCAATACCTGCATATAAGTCCCATAATAGCCACTAACATTTTGCATTCCTTGCAATACTTGCATATAGTTTCCATAATAGTCACTAGTTTTTTTTACATCTTTTACAATACCCGCGTATAGGTTCCATAATAGTTGTTGGTTTTTTACATTCATTGCAAAACTTACATTTTGTCATAAAATTAATTCATGGTAATAATTAATTTAGGTATATAAAAAGACATATTTTGGGTACTTAGAACACTTGTTAGTTATTTTGAAATGATGTTACATGCGGGTACTACATTTAAGGTTTAAGGTCTTCACATAAGGTTTGCCTTAGTCAATTACGGATTATTTCAGTATGAACTTGCATGTAGATATTGCATCTAGGCCTTGGTTTTCATTCAAAGGCGCACCCAAATTACATATTGGGTATTTCAAAACGACTTTACATGTGGGTGTTACATTTAAAGTTGCCCTTTCATTGTAGGTTTTACCTTATTCACCTATGGGTTATTTTGAAATGAACTTGAATATGGCTATTGCATTTAGGGTTAAGGTTTTGTATAATTTTGCAATATCCACACACATATTTACTTTCACCATTTACAAATTTAACTTTAATGTTTTTAATAATTAAATAAAATTTGTAACAAAACACAAAAGAAGGTATGTCTTTTACCATTTGTTAATCTCCAAGCTAATTTCTTTCAATTTCTTAAAAAATATGTATTGCATTGTTTTGCATATAAAATTCCCCCTATAATGCACCGTAAACTTATTTTATTTACTATGAACTTGTTTCCCAAAATCTAAATTTGAATCATATTTCAATAATATATACTTATAACAATTCTATGGAAAAATAAGCTTTCTTTTTAATAAATTCTTTTAGTTCAAATTTAGAATGTTATAATACAATAAGGATTAGAAATTAAATTATCATAAATGCTTATTAGGCTTACATGACCTAGGCTAGTATATTACATATATAACTAGTATGTTTACTTAATAAACTCAACCACCTTTAATACCTACATAAACCATCTAAGATATTAACCTAGAAAGCTTACATTAATGAATAAACTACATAATAGGCCTATATTACCTAGGTAGCCTATTAGGTAGTTAATTAGGTTACTTAACAAATAACTTATTAACCTATTACTCACGTTTAGGCTAGGTTGTTTAGTTTGGTCAATGTTGACACTTTAGTCAATCTGACAACCTTAGGTTTGAGCTTTTGTCGAAGCTAATAATTTGTCAAGCCTATAGATTCTTGGTTGTTTTTTTATGAACACTATTGTGATTTTTGGATAGTAGAATCATGTTTCAACTTCTAAAGGTGTCGAAAACATTACATAAAAATTTTGCCCTCACAAAGCTTTTAAAATCCACACAAATTCTGGTATGATGTTTAAAAACTTATGAACATTTTCATACCTAGCTATTAATCTTTTGAAAATTTTTAATTCACATTAAAAACACAGTTCATTAAAAATAATTGCAATATACGTAACCACACATATATATATATATATCAATTTTTATTTTACTATAAATAAATATGAGAATATTATAAGTATTAAAATGGATCAACAGTATAATTCCATAATATCATTATTTATATATTAGGTGTTATAAATAACAATATATTTGGACCAATATTTAAACCAATATTATACATCATAACAAATAAAGTTTACATAAGGACTTGTGTTGTATATCTATAAAATATAAAATATTTTTGACCCACTATATGATTATTTTAACTAAAAAATTATTTACTATATATCAAAAAAATATAAAATAAAATTTCAATTAAAAATAGGATTAATATATGGGAGAAATTATTTTTATTATTATGTAAAAAAAAAAAGTAGAAAATTATATGCTTTGATTTTTTTTAACATAATTAAAATTCTATTAAATTAAAGACTTTATATTCATGTTTTTAGTATGAATATACAACTTTGAAAGGGAAAAAAAAAACATGAATATCTTTGAAAACAATTTAAGCTTAAACTTTTTATTTTTTGATCTTGACAAACTTTGTATTGCATTTACTGTTGGGTTTTCGCATAAGGTTTGCTTCTTACCTTTGTGTGATAACTCCAACCTAATTTTCCCAATCTCTTTGAAGAAGATATAAAATGAAATTATATTGTTTCACATATACCTAAACCCAAAAAATTTCCCCCCAATATAATATAAAATATTTATGATAATTAATGAATTATTAATAAAATTTGTCATATAATTAAATAATTAATAGACCATTATTTCAGATTTAGATGATTAATTATCAAGAATTAGATAATCATTTATTTATTTAAAATAATTAACTAATCATTTGGCTTAAGTTTATTTACTTGAAAATAAAAAGTTGGATCTAATCAGATTAATTAATTTGATATTTGATTGATTAACTTTAGTATATTTTTGTTTTAATAAGTTATTCAAATCACTATCTAAAATAATTATTCCATGTTATAGATTGCAAGTTCAATTTTTCATGAAAAATTCTTACACCAAAATAAGTTTGATCACAATTGTCATTGTACTATTTGTTTTAAAAACAATACAACCTCTTTTCAAATTCATGAAAAAAAGTAAAAATCATGGAATTCCCGATTAACAACCCCAACCATTATACACATTTTTGTTAGCATATGATTTTGGAATTAACTAATTATTTTAGAGTGACCCAAAATGCAGGTATTTCATTTAGGGTGGGATCTTCGTATAAAGCCTTAAACCTCACATGTGTACTTTTGGAGTGACCCATAATGTAGGTATTGCATTTAGGGTAGGATCTTCATATAAAGCCTTAAACCCCACATGTGTACTTTTGGAGTGACCCACAACATAGGTATTGCATTTAGGGTAAGATCTTCATATAAAGAAACTTAAACCCCACATGCGTACTTTCGGAGTGACCCACAATGTAGGTATTACATTTAGGGTGGGATCTTCATATACAGAGACTTAAACCCCACATGCGTATTTTCAGAGTGACCCATAATGCAAGTATTACATTTAGGGTAATATCTTCATATAAAGAAATCTTAAACCCCACATGTGTACTTTTGGAGTGACTTAGAATGTAGGTATTGCATTTAGGGTAGGATATTCATATAAAGAGGCTTAAACCCCACATGCGTACTTTCGGAGTGACCCAAAATGTAGGTATTGCATTTAGGGCAAGATCTTCATATAAAGAAAGCTTAAACCTTACATGTGTCCTTTCGAAGTGACCCAAAGTGTAGGTATTGCATTTAGGGTTGGGTTATTTCAAAGTGACTTTGCATATGCATATTGTGTTTAGGGCTATGTCTTCACTTAAGGGTATCCAAACCATTTAGATGGGTTTTTTTAAAACGTGGGTATTGCATTTAGGCTTGTTTTTTCATTTCAACTTGAAATACCTAGACTTATACTTACCTTTACCAACTAGAATTTTGGGGTTTCGTTGCAATATTTACACCCGTACTTACCTTTACCAATTGGAATTTTGGGGCATAATTGTAATACTTGCACTTGTACTTGCTTTTACCAACTGGGATTTTGGGGCTTAGTTACAATACCTGCATTTAACACTAATGTTATCATTATTTTGTGGTTTTGCATTTCACACATTTTGTGCTTATTACTTGGAAACAATAATAACCTTTGTGCCATATTAGACTTCAGGTGTGTGTTGAATACATGATGTTCAAAGAATTTGGGCTATGGTTTCCTCCATACAAAATTGATTCTAAAACAAAATTCTTAGTGACAATGGTAACAATTTGATTAGTAATTGAGACATTTATTAAGGTAAAATATTAGTTTTGAAATATATGAACCAAAATTCCTATACACTAAATCATAAAGCATAACCCTACAAATCCAAATGATATTTTGTCATAAGCCTTATTACAACCCTAACTATACAAACCTTAACAAAAAAACGTATATGCCCGAAACCCAAAAAACTATACAAGCTATACAAATCATATAATGCAAAATAAACAAATTAAAAAAAACATAGGAAAAAAATTAGAAACCAAAATTCAAAGGTTTTAAACTATAAATATTTATTAACTGAAAGAAAATATGTTAATCTTAAAAAATAATCAAATAAATTTCATACAAAATCAAAAGAGAAGATATGTCTTTTACCTGTGTGATCTTTCCAACCTAATTTTTCCACTCTTTTTGAAGAAGATATAAAATGCAATTGTATTACTTCACATATGTGTAAACCCTAAAATTTTCCCCCCAAATTTAGCCTACTTTAGATTAATTACTATACATTTGTGAAAAAACTTATTACTTAATTTATGTGTTTCAACCCTAAACCTAATGGTTAAGTTAGTAGGGTATGTAATTAATAGAGTAGCTAGGTTAGTAGGGTAGGTGGTTAGTACAGTAGCTAGGTCAGTAAGATAACTAGTTATTAGGGTAGTTGTGTCAGTAAGGGATAATAAATAAGGTACCAAGGTTGGTGCAATACTTATGAAGGTAGGAAAGTGAGCAGGGTAACTATGTGTGAGGTCAGGTCCAAGAAAAACGGCCAAGAACCAAAAATAAATAAATAAAAAGTACAGTGGTCAGCAACAAAAAGAAATGGACTGTGATGAACCCCATCCGGCGCCAAATGAAAAAACGCAACCCATCCAGTGGACAGAATGGCCAACTGGTGCATTGGTGGCTGCTGGTTCACTCTGGCCGTATTATAAGGGGTGCAGACACCAGTTCTAAGGGTACCGATTGCTTGTGCAAATTGCCTGGCACGGAGTCCATTTGCAAAAGGGTGGGGGCCTGCTGCGAGAATCCCATTCCACCAATTATGCTAAATTATTCGTCCAGTTCAACTGGTTCAAATCATTGTATTCTTCCAACAAGGAATCTGCCTTTCTTGCCAGCAGCATATACTTTTGGTCGGGTCGGTGAATTGGTTACTTTCTCGAGCAGCGCGTTAGGCCAGTTTGTAATACCGCGTAGTGGAGCTGAAAGGCCTGATAGAATCCTAAATTAAGAGTCTTTCGTGGGGTGGCGTGTGTTACGAGGATTCTCGCTTTACCAGGCAGAAAAGAGGAGAGCAAGAAAGAAGAGCATTTTACGCATTTTATATAAATTTTTTGATGCTGTAAACGTCAACGCCTTAGCTCAGTTTGGGGATGGCGTGGCCAGGGTGCAGAAACGTGTTCTTTAAAGCCGGTTGACTTGCGTAAATTGCTGGGCAAAGGAGTCAGCTTGCAAAGCAGTGTCGGATGGTTTTAATATATTTCAAAGAACCACCTGTTTTGGGTATTTGAAAAAAAAAATCCAGAATCCAAGAAGTGATGATTCGGGGTATTCCCCCACTCCGAAGGAAGCATTGGTTCTTTGACTTTTGTGCCGTGTCTGGGTTGGAGGTGAGGCCGGGTCTTTGGAATTCTTGGCCTCCACAGGTTATATGGATTTGTACCTGGTGTGACCTCTGGTGGGGGTTTGGTCCAGAATGTAGGACTACCCAACTATGGAATTTTTACTCTGGAAAAGTACCAGAAACTGTAAGACTTCTAATCAGAATGCAGTGAAGAAGCTTGTTCTTCTATGCCTTCATTGTATCCACACTTTCCTCCAGCAACGTGTAACATATCTCATCCAGAACTTGTCTAAATAGGAGCTGGAGCTAGATGCTCGATACTTGAATTTAAAGATGATTCTCTAAAATTGCTTGAGTGTCGTGCAGAATTCTTACTCCACAAGTAAACTTTTAGGAGCTCTCCTTGGATGCAATACCGCCTAGTGGAGCTGAAAGGCCAGATAGGTTCCTAAATTAAGAGTCTTTCGTGGGGTGGCGTGTGCTATGAGGATTCTCGCTTTACCAGGAAGAAAATAGGGAAGCGAGAGGAGCATTTTACGCATTTAATGTAATTTTTTTGATGCTGTAAACGTCAACGCGTTAGCTCAGTTTGGAGATGGCGTGGCCAGGGTGCAGAAACGTGTTCTTTGAAGCCGATTGTTTTGCGTAAATTGCTGGGCAAAGAGTCCACTTGCAAAGCAGCTGGGGCCCTCATGGCTTTTGTTCAGATCATTCCACAGATCATTGACTGTTCAGCTGCCATTTGAGTCCGGTGTTAGCATAGTAAAGAATTGAAGCTGTCCACTGCCACAGTGCTTGACTACACATTGAGCCAGGAGTGTAGTTCAGGAACACTGTCTGCCCAACAGAGATGAACACCTGAAGACAAATGGAAAGCTGAGATGGGAGCTGTGCTGATTCATCTATAAATGCCTGTTGACATATACTGACGCAGGAGCCAAAATAGGGAATAGGGACAAATGCCCTTTCAGAGACAGCTCCGAAGATTGGGCAACAAAGAGAAGGTGCATCTCAACCAGAGAAGAAATCAGGATGAGCACATCAGGTCTTCATAACAAATGACGAACATGCCACAAGTTATGCTACAGCAGCTGGCCAGAGCACAATTTTGACAAGCTCTGCTCTGACAATTAAGTGCGTCCGTGGCTTTTAAGGTTAGGTGTTACAGCTGTGAGCTCCATATCTGATCTACTCACACCAATATCCTCAAGGATGTGAAGCACCCATTAGTGCATTTCACAACCAGGATCTAATCAAGCTTGTCTTCCATTCATATCCTTCGAATTAGTCAGGTGCTTAGTCCAAAATGTAGGTACTCCACCAGGCATGGCAATGGCTTCCAATAGGAGAATTTAGAACTGTCCATATAGGTGTGCAAATGAAATGCGGTTTAAAATCCAGCGTTGGGTGGGCATGTGATTTTTTTTAATAAACACCAATTCCAGATAGTTGCAAGGAGCCGGTTCTGGGGATTTGAAGAAATCAGAACCAAACAACCACGGTTCTGGGTACAGTATGTGGAAAAAATTCAGAATGAAAGAACCACTGGTTTTGGTTATTCCAAAAACCTCAAAGAACTGCCTGGTTTCATGAAAGAACCAGAAAAGAAGTGACGGTTTGTGGGCAATTATTTGAGTTTGTCAAAGAATGAGAAAGGTGGTATATATCACAGCAAGGTATTTGATTATTGAAGGCCAGCAAAAAAAATCACCCTTTTTAGACCCCACTTGCAAAGCAGTTGGGGCCCTCCTGCGGAGAGCTCGTTCATCCACTTGTTTTAGAGTCCAAGCGGGATATACTTTTTGTCGGGGAGCTGAATTTTTCACTGAGTCCGGCGGAGGCACCGTCTTCCTCCCCCATCTTCTGCCAAGCCTTTATGTTGTCACATCATCCCACCTTGTGTGAGAGAGATCGAGACTAATTTTATCCGCTGTCAAGCATTTGGTCTATCGATAAACTTTCGTCCTCAGTACTTGCTTGCAGGTTCAGTCTAGGCGGGATTGGATTAAGTTTCGTCAGGTCGTTGGGGATCAGCTGCTCTAAGCTGAAGGCGTGCCAGCCGATTGCGCGATCATGAGCCGTAGTGTGAGTTCTGGCTCCATTTTGCAAAGTTTTTTTTTGTGACTTTGGGATTGTTGAACAAGTTCATGTGGAGTTCTTATTCGTCCATGCGATGTTCGGTGTGGAGATTTCAACAGCGCGTAAACTAATGTGTTCAGTTCTCCTACACGGCCAAGATGGGCTCTTGTTGTTTCCGACAGTTTTGGGGCTTTGGCACAGCTATTCTAGTGTTAGGAAGATGAGTTGAGTTGATAATCCCATTTGGCAAAGCTTTGTGTTTCTGGTTGCAGATCTGGCCGTGGGTTACTCAACTATGGCCGCCAAAAGGCGACAGCAGGGTCACAAGCATGGACGTCGTGTTTTTCAGCGACCTCGAAGATAAAAGGACTGGACCGTTGTACCTGGAGCCCAGGGAGACATGGGTTCAGAAAGGGCATCCAGAGGTGTGTTGGCCCCAACAATGGCTACCGGAAGACCTCGGCAGCAATGTGCGAATTTTTGAAATTCGAATGCGTAACCAGTCAACAGGGGTTCTCGACCGCAGCGTCGAAGAAGCAGCGATGCGAGAGTTGGACAGTGTTGCCTTGTGCAGGTAAGGAGCTGTGTGTTGTTTGTGCAAATGTAATGAATTTGGCTGCAAGTTAATTTGAGTAGCATAGAAGTTGGGCTAGACTTATTCCAAAAGGGGTGCACCCAGTTTGTAGTCTAAACCCCAATGCAATCCACCCCTGGTGGCAAAATACCGGGGGGAGGAGGAGGGGGGGGTGGGGGGGTAATGAGTCGTGCATCGAAACTTGCGATTCAAGACTTCCCAATTTTTCCAATGCCTTGCTCATGAAAGATATGATGTAATAAGAATTACGCCTTTTGTTTCTACACAACTTGTCACTTCCAAATGGGTCATGGATGATAATGATGCATTAAAGGTGACATTTTATTGTTTTGCTTACATCCTTTTTGGTGTGTCACACTTCTTTCAGTCTTTACGAGTTGGGCTCGAAAATTTCTAGTGAAAACAAAGATAGACAAGGGTGCCCATTGGTGTTTGTGGGACATGGCTATGGAGGCTTGGTACTCAAAAAAACATTGGTCAAGCTTCATGATCAATCGGGTTTATACAACGAGTTACGAAGCAATCTATGTGGCATAGTGTTTTATGGTGGAACCAACACAAAGCTCACAAACAAACATGATCCAATGTTCTTGGAGAACCAAGGTTGGCAAAGGAAGTTTTTTAAAAACTTCCTAAGCAAATTAGTCAACTTGAAGTTTGGAAGTGATGCTCTCTTGTTGGAGTTGTCTAAACATTTTGAAGCTGCCTTGGATTTGAAGAAGGTCAAAGTGTGTGTTGTCAACAAGAACAAGTCAATTATGCAGGTTTGTTATTTTTATCCATACTCCAATTGCTTCCTCAGGATGCGATACGTGTACTTTTTAAAGTCAATAGATATTATTGCAAAGGAACCTTGAGATTGGAGAGTGGGCCATGTTTCAAATTAGTCCATCACTAGCCTGTCCTCGTAAACTTGGTGGCCACACCAATTGATTAGGACGCCCTCTCCAATTTAAATCTGCCACCTTTGGAAGGTGTTGGCCCTTACTTGATATAATTTTTCTTTTATTTTTTGGAAAAACCATTCAAAAATATCCTAAGCACAATCATTTTAGGACCCAATTGCTCGTTCCATACCAAATTTTGATTTGTAATTTTCTTTTTTCTCATGAATGGGTGTATTTATTTAGAGACCAAGGATTGTGCGTTTTGCTATCTATATCTCACTATGATGGTCAAAAATGTCTTGTGTAACAAGTATCCTTGTTGGAGGTTGTAGTTGTCGACTAATAGGTTGGGCTTGTGGTTTTAGTTACTAATTCATCCTCATTTCCTTAGGCTATTTTGGAAACCTTACATGTATTTGCAATTAATTTATATTTTAGTCAACTTATTAGTTAGCTGGGAGGATATTATATTGGCAAGCATTGTGCTTGAAGTTGTATTGACGAAATGATGTGTAACACCTCGAACAATGTCCAATGCAAGAAGTAATTGGTGAGTTAGCTTATTTTTTAATAGGTGAATGTGGTATGGTTCAGGAAATCAAGGATTATTCTGATTTGGAACGCCAGTTAACTGATGTCATGTATAGTAATGACATTTGCACACCTACTTCCAAGGATGACCCAAGTTATTCTACACTACTGGAGTTCCTACAATTTGTACCAAAAGGTCTACATGAAACTATTGATGACAAGAAGGTGATGATCTTTCCACATTGAATTTTGAACTTATAATCCAACTTCATGCTATTTTACACAAATGCTTATGAACATCCTTTATATATTTATGAAATAAATTTAGGACTTGAATTATATGCCACATGTGCCAACCAAATCTATGTGTTCTAGCTTTGACATAAATATATGCACAGGGTCAAGAAGTTCGAGTCATATTGAGTTCAAGAAGAGGTAAAGGGGCATTGGGAGACATGGAAATTGCTAGCACATCAACAAGAGAAAACAGGTACTGAAAGTTCATGACTTGTGTTTGTTACACAAAGTCAAGTTGTTACATGATGGAAAAAACATCCAAGTCATTTCATATTTATTTGATCAAGTCAACATGTGTGTCATATTTTGCATTACTTGCCAACTATATTTAAACATTTAATTAAGTTCACTTTTTTAGTGTTATGTAGATACATTCCATATTTGAATATAACAAATGAAATTTGTGCTTGTATTGGGTTTCATTCTATTTTCTTTAATTTGTAACTAATCTTCTATGCACATCATGTTGGGTGAAATAGGGACAAGGAAATGGATGAAAGACAATGTGTTGTGCAACATGTTGTGTGCAATGTTGATCAAGACCATGATATGCTTACTGAAGAGGCCCACAAATTGCAAACATTCTTATGCCAAAAAATTGAAATGGCTCAAAGGCATGGAAGTTCAACAACTTTTCCAAACCTCCATGAACTTCATTCTAAGTTTTTGGAAGACACATCAATTTTTGCAGGTGCAAGAGAAAATGTTGAAGTGGATTCCATTGAGTTCTTCTTTTTGGATGCACAATGTATGAGCAAGGTGGTGGGAGTGGGACTGCACCAGGCCTTAGTTATAGTCACAAATGATAATGATGTGAAAGTGGAGGCCCTAAGTGAAAGTGCTTGGGAAAGTTTGTTGGCCTCTATGTTCATGGAAGTCCAAGATTCGGGAGCTTTTGAACTTATTGGTTTCAGGATGCCAAAGACGGAAGATGACAATATCAAAACCATGAGTTCGCCATTGCCATCAACGGATGTTGCAAAACAATTTGGAGTGGGTTTGAAAAACTTCCATGGAAACCACTTTGTTACTAGGAATAAGAGGGAACACAACATGTTCTTTCCTGTAATATGGGAGGTGGCCAAAGAATACAAGGCATTCAAACAAGGTGATCCTCATGTGACCAAACGACCTTCAAGAGTTGGATCATCTGCAGGTGCTTCAGGAGCTTCATCAAGTGGAAGTAGTGAACAAGGGAAGGAGGAAGGTAAAAGTGTACAAAGTTGGTCACTACAGGAGTCATCAACTTGGTGGGGATATGGGAAGGGTGATGAAAAGGATGGTGAAGGCAAACCACCTGGTGGGGATCCACCCCTTAATTCTGGACCTTCAAGTGAACCAAAAATGGTTCCTCATAAATACACAGTGAAAGTCTATCCAAAGGCTGAGCACAAATTTCGTGATGCTAAAGAGATTCCACACTTAATAAAAACTGCATCTATAAAGCCAAAATTGAAGATTGTGTTTTCTCGAAGCAAAACAAGGGCTAAATTCCTATGTGTGAAAACACGAACACAATGCAATCTTGGTTGTGATATAGATACTGAACATTACTTTGGGTGGTTCCAAGATGATATCAAGATTTTTTTTGAAGGGTCTTTACCAGAATGCGAAGGAGCAGAGTTAAAAGATCATATTGCAAGTGTTCAAAAGGGGGAGGAGGGCGAACTCGCAAAACAAACAACAAACATAACTTTGGGGGGATCTACAAGTGTTGCTAACCTAGAGTCCAGGGGCATGTTTGGTCAAGGTATGGTTGCAGGTTCTGGAATACAAGTTCAAGGTCGAGAAGACACAACACAAACTTTTGGGCGAAATTCCTCGAGGGCAGACACTGAAGAAATATTGGGTGTGAAACAAATTGAAGGCTTCAATGTCCATAAACGCAATTTTGAAGAAGATCTGATTTATAAGTTTTGCATTCCAACAAGTATAAAGAATAGCAACAACCCTACGAGATTCTTGCGATACAGTGATACTTTCACACCAAAAATTGTTGGCAATTGGGATGTATCCAAGGAGAATACCCATGAGGCAGCAAACTACACGTTTAAGGTGGAAAGGCACCTGTTTCACATTGAACAAGGTGCAACCACTTTTGGGAGAGGACGTTTGCAAGATTATGTGCTAGAAATGTTCATTAATCTTGCAATGACACACTTGGATGGCTTGCACTCAGATGAAACCATTAAAATTCGTGAGCGAAGCTTTGTTGGACTAGCAATACAAGTGTTTCCTGTTCAATAATCATTGCCATTGGACAATGAATGTCAACAATCTATGGAGTTTCATATGCTAAGTGTTTAATGTGTTTAAACCAAATTGGATTATTCCCTAATCAAGGGATATTAAGTGCCCAACTTCAGCCAACTTTTGTGCATACCTTTGAATCAGACTTTGGAAACGAAACATACTATTTGGGTTTTGAGTTACTCATGATAGCAACCTAATTTCAAATTTTGGTAACGAAACTTGATTAGCTTGGAACAGACACGAGAAGATTTAGCACCGAATACTCAAAGTAGCATTTGCCTTTGGGTCCACTATTGTTTCATGGGTTGTGGAGAGTGTTGAGTTATGCTTCACATAGGTCAATTAATTTGCATGGTAGCCAATGTTTGCCTTGATAGTGTCATTTACATGTGAACAATCTCTTCAAATTGCTTCCACACACAGTTGATGAGTATATTCATACCACCTATAAAATTAGGCTGTTTTGGTGTACATTGAAATGCTCCATTTAGAAAGGTATTTGTTGCCTGAATACTGGATATCCTGGTCCTTTACGTGCACCTAGATATTGTTCTCCACTGAGTAGTCCTTGCATTCTCTGGAGTGGGGTTCAATCCCCTTCATGGGTGCCATATTCCCATTACCAATGCACATCCCCATAATTGATCTGATATTCTCGTTATCATGATCTGTTAAAGCTAGGCTTACATCCATAGCTGAATTCTTTTTGGGTGTTCAATTGGTGACTTAGTGCATGTTATGAAAAAAATTTGACTCTATTCAAACTGCTATCCAGGTTGTCCACTCTCCATTCCTAAAATTATGCAAGTGAGTTTTTAACATGTTTCCAACTGCTACTGATACTAGTGCAAGGTACTTGTATGTTGCATGATCTTGCAAAATCAACCTGCACCCAACAATAGCATTGACCTAAAGTCAGGAAACATATTTTGGTTTCTAGAAAGCTAAGGCCTAGTAGAAAACAGGCTTGCAGCAAACTGGAGATCGCTCTTGACCAACTCATCAACTCTCTATAATGTGCATAGATGAGTGTAAAAACCAGGTGTACACTCAAGTAGTAGATGAAAATTGATATTGGCTCACACTTATGAATAATTGAAGAAAATAGATACTACAAGAATTGTGGAGCTACAATCGAGAAATCATACCAATTTTCCAACAGTTAACTCTGCATGGGTGAGTCAAATATACTCCATAACCAATTTTGTGATTAATAAGCAGTGTAGAAATGTTAGTCAAATTGTATTCCACAGAAACAATGTTGTGCTCTCACAGCTGCGCATGCATGTGAATTTCTTTTACAAGACCTGTGATGGTATTGAGTTAACATGGCCTTTGCCAACTTCCAGAAATACTGCAGCGTGGAAATTAAGTTTACCCAAGAGTATGCATTCAATTCAAGCTCCACCAATATACGGTTTATGGGGATGCAGTAGAGTTTTCAAAGAACATTGTAAGGTTGATGGAGTCCAACCAAAAATATAATGAAAGTTTGATGGAATGGATAGCTAGTGACACAAGATCTTTGGGATTCTTGTAATCTATCAAGATCGAAATGCAATACTTACAAGTACAAAACTAATGCATTTCTGGAAATGGATGAGATTGCAAGAGTCAATCCAGAACTAATTTCCATGCAAAGTAGATATTTTTATTTCATTCCAGAAAAGATCTGAAAAGTATAACAATGGCCTTCTTCAACCACAAAGTACCCATCTTTTCAACTGGATAAATGTGGATATTGATGAGTGGTGGCAACTTACATTTCTTGGAACAGTTTTCATTTGTTTCACACTAAGTAAAAATGTCTCAGTATTTGCATCATACATCTTTGAGCTCATCACAGATAATTCTTTGCTCAGACTTTAGGTGAGATTCGTCTACTCAGAAGGGTTTGGGCTGGTTTGTACACACATTAGTGTTCAATTAAGGTACTTTGTAGAGTACTTCTTGTAGACAAAATATATGAAAAATGTTGTGAAACTAAACTTGGTGGCCAATTCCAGTTTCAGCTAGGGGTAGTGTAAACCTACACACCATTCACTGCCCACATATGAATTTCAGCTGCAATCAAATTTGTTCCCAAGAACCTCACCACATGTTTGTCACAAAATAAATCCTTCTGAAGTGTAACTCTTTCCCAAAATTTCCTTCAGACTCTTTAGCATGTCTTTTCCACATCCGTATTCGGGGTTCCAAACTGTGAGTACTAATCCATGGCCTGTATCAGGGGGGACACCTTGAACATGAGTGTTCAAACAGTAAGGCTAATGGTATGCCTTTGGATGAGGTATCCTTGGTTGGCTACCTGATAGTGCAATTCAAAAGATACATATTACAATGTTTAACAACTGCATGCTAAAAACAAGTCAGATTTCATTTTAATAAGATCAGAGTAAGTATCAGAATCAAGCTTTGCATAATCCTATCATAACTAGTACATGCTTTGGAAACTCCTGGTCATGTTGGTTGAATCCTATGCCTTCAAGTCCCCTTTGAGGTCCGTGAGAGGTCTGGCCCCCTTCTTGACCTTACTGGAACTAGCCAGGCCCAGTGTAAAGAAATGGCTATATCAGAGTTGTAAAGCCAGTTTCTGAGGAGACTTGCTACAATTTCTCAGTTGACTCTGAAAATTTGTGTCACCAGATTTTCAAATTGCATTTCTTCATACTCCTTATGGTTTCGTTCTTTACTTCATTCTGTTTTTCTGTGAGAATTTGTTAACTGAAGGGGTTCTTGGCTACTGTAAATGAAAAATATGTACTGGATCCAAATTGTGTCCTTTCTTCTACAGTGGTAGTAGATTATGTACCAGATTTTACTTTTGCAAGATTGCTGGGTTTGTGACTGAATTGCAAAGTTAAACATCTACTCTGGTTGGGTTTGTGGCTTTGGATCATATATTATTCATGATTGGGACTGTTGTCTTACTTTGGCAAGTTATTTTGGATTGCAAGATTTGCTGGTCCAACTTCAAGTTGGCAATGAGATTTGGTGGGGGATGCCTTAGGTTGTGCCCAGTTTGCTGTATGTTTTAAGCACAAATGATTGAAGTTTATGAAATTTTTGAGAATTTTGGGTTTGCCAGGCCAGTTGGTGTGCTCCAGATTGATCTTATAAGGTACAGGCACAGATGATTGAAGGACAGTTCCTGTCAATTTTTGTCAAAAGGTTGTGAACACCTCTGTAGATAGATCAGCTTTTCCCTCATTATGAAGCATGCACTAGTCTTTCTTATAGTCAAAGCAATGTTGGTTTTTCTTTTGTCAAAGTATACCCAGAAGAAGCTTGAGTTTGCACGGAGTGTAAAAACCAAGGAATGAGGCACTAATCAAGAAGATGACATGGATGTGTAACAGCAAATAAAAGACAAAAAAGAAACTGTGCCATCAACAATTGGAGATAGCTAGAATTCAAACCCTTCATGAGGGTGGAAGGAGTCACTGCAGGTCAGTAATTTCTCTTAATATTTTGCTGCTCGAGCTTCTCTGAATTTCTCTTCTTTAGCAAGGATTTGAATCGAAGGCACTGGTGAATCCAATGATGGATTTATCTTTATTGACACAACAGAACTCCAGTCTCTCTTTGGAATTTGTTCCAACATGAAGGCTTTTGCAGGTTATCTTCACTTATGACTCCTGCTGTAGATTGCTCAAATGCTTCTTTGGAGGGACTCAAGACACCTTGCATGGATTAGAGGCTGTCTGACATCAATCCCTGAGTACCCCATCCATATCAACAGATCTTGGGTCCAGTGTCCCTCCATAGGCTCTTGCTACAGGCAAAGAATTATCAATGGACATTATGGCAGGCTTGTGGCACATGAATGACAATATTGAAGGGTGTTGAAGGTTCTCGTCTTATTGAAAGGAATCAGAGGTTGTGCTCTGGCAGAAATGTGTTTGGAATCCAAGAGGTTCTAGATTTTCTTGTCCAACCAACCACTGTTATTACCTTATCCGTCCTCCAGATGGGTGTATTTCTGTAAAGCGAGAGTTGTCTTGTAGAGGGCCAGTGGCAAAGGAAGAAGTCCACCTCTGCTATCTACATTGTAAAATGAGGTGAAATTAGGAGTCTCTCTGAAAACAAATTCCCATCTCTTTGTCCCTACATGTGTCTGCATGTGTCTGAGGTCTATGACCACAAGGCTACGGTAGGCAGAATCTGTTGAGTACAGTCTCTTTCTATCGTACACTCACTAACAGCTGAGGAGGATCTTGTATCATTCTGGATGCAAGTTCTCATGCTATCTAGTATCCATGTGTGATAAATGCTATTGCATTCTTAGTTGGCTTCAAATAAAATTGTGTCAATGTCTAATCACAAGTCAGTCTGCTCGATAACTTTGTAAGACAAGGTAATGCAAACTGAAAGGAACCGTACCGACTCATTCAGCTGCACCTTCAGCTTGAGAATTTAACGATAATGAAAAGTAAATGGACCATTCAAAGCTGAAGGTGCGGCTACTTAGTGGAAAAACACCCATACTTTTGTTCTTTCGCCGTCACTCTCTTCTGCCTCTATCTTCTTTCAAGTCTTTTCGTCATCACATCATCCCAGCTGTGAGAGAGTTCGAGACTAGATTATCAGCTGTGAAGCATTTGCTCGCTCGACAAACCTTCGTCCTCATTGGTTGCAGGTTCAGTCTAGACGGCATAATTGGATTCTGTTTTGTCAAGTCAATGGGATCAGCTGCTCTAAGCTGAAAGCATGCCAGCCAATTGGGCGATGATGAGCGTCCGCGTCCTTGTGAGTTGTGGGTCCATTTTGCAAAGTGTTTTTTTCTGAGTTTCGGATTGTTGAACGAGTCCATGTGGAGTTGTTATTCGGCAATGCGATCTTAGGGGTGGAGATTTTAACAGTGCGTAGACTAATGAATTCAGTTGTGTGGCACAGTGTTTTATGGTGCAGTTCCACGCTTACGAACGAATTCTCCAGGCTCTCAAAACAACCCTCCCATTCATATGCCTGGTGATCTACATAGGTTTGATTCATGCTTTATGATAGGTAAAGCTCATGGGTGGTGGGGTGGGGGACATCCCAAAATGTGGGGCCGAACTTGGCTATCACCTCCTCCTAGGCCCCTTATTTTGAGAATGCCCCCACCCTAGGGCTTTACCCTAGTGCCATGGACTTGAGCAAGCTTAGAGTCTGTGTTGTCAACCAGGGTGCATCCAATATGTAGGTTTGCAATCTCATCCATCCTCTACTAGGTAGTTACTTCCAACCTGTGATTTCTTTTTGGGAGAAGTGTTTTCATTTTTCTTTTAAAAGATTGGGAAAAATTTGGATCAAGTTGTTTTCTCAGTGAAAAGTCAACTAATTTTGCAAATTAAAAAAAAAATCGCAAAATTTTGAATATCACAAATCTAAAAGAAAATACCCTGCTTTCAACATGGGTGCATCCTAAATTGGATGGATTATATTGCAAAGGACCCTAGAGGTTATTATGGGTCACCTTTGATCCAAGTGAATCACTATCCATTCCCCATAAGATTGATTAGTGAATTTGAAACTGAAATCTAATAGGGGATCTCTTTATTTTTCACATGTGGGAGCTCCTCATAGGCCCCTTGTACAAACTGAAGAACTAGAACTTTTCACATACAGAGACAGTAGTTGGAAAATCAGTGACAGCCTTGATCTTAATAACATTGTTTGAAAAACATTGAAAATTTTCAAACTTGCTATAGTGATGCAGAGTAAAACGCATGCTTGAAATTTTATGTTTCCAAATATATGTTCTACTAGTGGGTACCTTTGACCTTCGGACACTGTGAAGTCCCCCGGTTTCTTTAAACCAAGAGAGACGTACACAAAGGCACAAAGCAGCTAATGTTATTTTTATTTTATTTATTTTTTGTGATGAAAATCCGTTAAAAGTCCCCCATGAAAACATACATGGTGAAGCGAGCATTTTCGAAAAGTTCCAAAAAAAAATCTAAATCGCAACATTTCTAGGAGGGGAAAAAAAAGAGTTTTGAAATCGCCACATTTTGAGGAGAAAAAAAACAGGTTTTGAAATCACTGAGATTTGTGGAGGATTTGGGCAGATTCCAAGCTTTCTTCTTTTGAAACGTGTTCATGAAGGGCGTGCGAACCCTAACCCCCTTACCCCCAAGGAGGACGACTAGATGGACAGACACCTAAAATATTATATATAGTGGGTACTCGTGACCTTCGGGCACTGTGAAGTGCCCCAGTTTCTTTAAACTTGGTTCATGTTTTAGTTTTTTGTAGAAACTTTTATCTTTTTTATTTTTTATTTTTATGTGTTTTCTGTTTTTATTATTATTTCATATAATAAAAATAAAGTGTTTATTTTTCACTTTTATATTTTTGTTTATTTGGATGCAAGTTTGAAATTTGGAGAAAGAAGACACACCTCATTCTTTTTCAAGTAAGGTTTTTCTTCATTATTATAAGTTTTATTTTTTCTTACTTTTTATTCTTTATTTGGTTTCTTCATTTTTGTAAAAAAAATTCTTTTAAAATTATTTTACTGTATTTCCCTTTCCTTGTTTCATGTTTTCATTTTTTCAATTCTTATTTTGTCTATCTTCATTTTATTTTTATTTTTATGCATTTATTTATTTATTTAGTTTCGATTTTCTTTTTCAAAAAAATTCTATTTTTTCTAATGAAAATAATTTAAAAAAACCTTTGTATTTTTGTTTGATTAGATGCAGGTTTTAAATTTGGAAAAAGAAGGCAAACCTCATTTGTTTTTTCAAGTATGGTTTTTTTTTCTGTTTCTTTTGCTTTTTGTTTTGTTTCTTATTTTTTGTGATCTGCTTTTTAATTTTCTTTTAAGATTATTTTACTATATTTCCCTTTTTTTCATGTTTAATATATTTATTTTATATTTTTTCATTTTGTTTCTATTTTTAAGTGTTTTACAAAAGTTTCTCATTGTTAAAATGTTTTTTGTTTTTATTTTTTTTCTAGTTTTTTTCCCTTTTAAAAATATATATTTGTTCGGTTTTTTTCTTTTTTGTTACAACTTTGTTTCATTTTATTTATTTATTAATACTTGTTTTCTTCTTTTTTAATTTGAAATTTCTTGTGTTGTTTGAAAAAGATTTCTTCTCTTGTTTCTCATTTTTTTTCAACGATTTTTAGTTTTTTAAAAATTAGTTTGTAGCTTTTGGCAAATTGCAAGACTACAAGAGCTTTTCATAAACTACAGGATTGGATCACATAAACATTTGCATAAACTGCTGCTGCCATTCGTACTCCTCCTTCCTCCTCCTCTTCCATCTTCTTCTTCCGGAATGAGGAACTTGGATGGATGGATGACGGGACGGATGGATGGAAAGGACGACCACCCAAGGATATTATATAAGCAGACGAGTGAGTAAACCCATTTACACATGTAAATGAACGTGGGTGAGTGAGTGACTGTGTGTCTTGAGTGTGTTTGTGTCACATTTCGGACAATCTTCTAGTCAATAGGATATTGGACGGACGGACAGACGGACACACACGATTCAGTGCAGAAACCCTAAACCCTAAACCCGGACACACCCAAGAGGATACCCTGACAGTGAGGGATACCCATTACGGACACACCCAAGAGGATACCCATTACACCGAGTGATACCCATACCCGGAGTTCTCAGAACCCACCCAAGAGTTCACCCATTACACTGAGGTTTTAGCCAATAGGATTTGGCTGGGAAAGGACTGCTGTTTGGCAGAGTTTCAGCATTTCATACTGAGATGTATTAAAATTTCCCTTCTCTGTGGATACCACTGAAAGAGGGGATAGGGAGTGGAAGCAGGCCCAAAGACAGGGTGACTTTCTGGATAACTCCAGTACACAGAAAACAAAAGGGGGACCAAAACTGGTTTTGTCACCTAAAGGCGTCACTGCACTTCGACCCCTAAAGGATCGCCACCAATTCTTTTATATAGTTAGATATGAGAAGCACCAGTGTTGAGGTCATTCCACGTCTTGGTTGGTTTAATGCCATTTCCTTTTTTTCTTCATTTCAAATTGAAGGGGACGACATTAAGATTTGTCTTGTTGAAAAATATCCTTTCGGACATTGGACTGCAAATTAGGAAGGTAAAAAAATTCCCAAGTTTTGAGACAGCATGGAGCTTCTTAGCGGAAGGGGGCGAGGTGAGTGGTGTTTAGCATCTTCCATCACCCATGTCTAATTACTGTTGAAAATATTTTTTTACATTTTTCCCCAGGCTCCCTAAGGTGGTTCATCCGTTCCACGTTTGACAGCACCAAACGTGACATGAACTAACATTGGCCAAACATGGGTTTTACACTCTGGACCAGGTCGGAGTTGAATCCATTACCTAAACAGCTTTGATACCAGGTCGGTAAGCACTGAAACTTGGCTTCAGTGGCCAAAGGAAGACACTCCAGCAAACCCAGCCTCAGTGAACCATTTACCACCTAATGAAACGGTTACCAACACAGTGTACACTCCGGAACAGGCCCTGGTAAGTAGAACACGCTACCACCAGACTGAACCGGTTTATGCCCGATGACGTACCTACTAGAACTGGACTCAACACACGACATGACATGGTCAGGAACAAAACAGAATTTGCAATTCTTGCATGGCTTTTCTGAAATGGGTATGTGTGTGTTGGTGATCTGCGTCTCCAGGAAAAAGAAGAAGATGTTGTGATGAAACCCTGGCAAACTTAAATAAACAAAGTACCCAGCAAAGGGGAGGAGGGGGCAGAAGAAGGAAGAAACACAGAGGACCCAAGTCAGAGCCAAAAGAGCAAACCCCAAACTGAGTCACAAAGGGGTATAAGAACAAATCATGTGCTCTGAGCTTTGTTCTATTAGGGCTACTTTAGATGAGGGTCCAAGGTCTGGGGTTCAATGAAATAGAGCAATCCTCTTCCCTGAGAGTCTTAAATGGAACCCCTGTCCTTTGGATGAGGGTCCAAAACCAAAAACTGGCAAACTGAAGCTAATACATGGCACGATTTTGGGGGGAAAATCAATTGGTTCAGACCCTAATAAAAGACCTCAAAGAAGAGCTCATGTTTTGGAGAACCAAGATGAAAGTTCAGGTCCAAGGTAGTGTCGAACTCAAGGATTCAATTTGCTTCAAATGAGTCCAAATCGATTCCCAGGAATTTGGAGACTATATACCATCTAAAGTGGGCCTTAATTAGAGATAGACGTTTAGGGGTTTGCTCTGAGTTTTACTACTTTTGGAGGTTTTGCACAGTTTTCTCTTACTATCCACTAGCTGCAGGTTCATGTGGATGGAACCGAACACACATGTGGATCCCCAGGACTTTTGGGGGTGTGTGTTTCCTAGACTCGCGCGCAAACCATGATGGTCCATGGCTTCTGGTAATTCAGGAAACAAGAGAAACTTGCTGTTGGATTTGCTTCAGACTTCTTCAATGCTGTTGAAGATCATGGATTTCAGACCTGGAGTTTTTTGTAGACTAGTTTGCAACTTTGATCACAAGGTGCCGTCTGACGATGTGCGCTACAAGATTTGGATAGACTAGGTCCAGGTCGAGCTGCTGCTGCTGCGTCGCGGGAGGTTTTTGGTTGTGGGTGCTAGTAGTACTAGTCTCGACGGCGCGCTTCAGCTTCCTTTGGCTGGGGATCGATCGCAGGAAGCTGTGGGAAACTTGGGTTATCAACCGATTTGAATTGTGAGAGAGTAGTCGCATTGCAGCTGGAGAAAACTAGTGGAACATTGATCAATAGAGCACGTTGGCGCTTTCAGTTGCATTCCTGTTCACATCGAGGTTCCGGCGGATTGGAGATCTGCTCTGTTGTACCCTAATGCGCCGTCTTCACGAGGAACTCAGGCGACGACGACGACGACGACGCGAGCTTTGCTCCAGCTTGAAGATCTCGATATATATATATATATATATATAACTCATGAGGCTCAGCTGCTGATCTCTTAGATTCTGATCTTGCAGTTCGCGAATCCGTTGGCTTCTGAGGATTTGCGGTGCCAAGCTGTAGCTGGGCACAAACACAAAGAAACATTTCGAGGTTTCTGACTGGCATTGGTGCAACAGCTTTTGTGATCATGTCTGTCAGGATCCCCGACAGTACGTAGATGCTATGAGTCCCGGCGGCAGTAATTTGTAGTACGTCAGGTAGACTGAGAGGAGCTTCTTCTTCTTCTAGTTCGAAATCTTCAAGTTGCAGACGGAAGAGTTGTAGAAGATCATGACGTTCAAGAATCGGCTGGTTCCGGCCGCACCACCTCGAGGTCTTTCGTCGACAGCAGTGTACATCTCCATCATCTTCGTGCTCTCCACTTACGTGGCCGTCGACTTCTTCAAACAACATTCTTCTGAGTTCCGCTCTGCCAGTTTGTCGGAAGCTGATCAAGCTCCATCAAAGCTGGCGGCGATAGCAGTTAGTGCAGCAACAGCAGCCTCGGCAGCCGTGTCGACGCAACCAGCTGAAGACGACATTTGTAGCTCAGTGTTTGGTCATCTTCCCGAACACCGACCATCGCAGCAGCACGAAGCAAATCCCTGGGATCAGATGAAATGGATAGGAAAACCGGCGAGATGTCGAGTCAAGGGGGAACTGATCGAGAATCTCGACGAACACTACAACTTCCGTCGCGGTTACGCGTTGAAGTTCACGGCAGACGTGGAAGACAAGACGCATCTTCTTCCCTGGCTTCTGGGAAGCAAGGTGAATCTAAATGCGCGGGCGAGACGCGTGTACCTGGACCTTGGTGCGAACGCCTTCGAGACGAGCATTCAGTGGTTCATGCGCTGGTACCCTTGCGACTTTACGGAAGTTCATGCCTTCGAGATCGACCCGCAGTTGTTCAAGCTTCCGGAAGTGGAGTTCGCTGAAGACGAGAATGTGGAAGTATCCAATCCGCGTGCTATCGTCGCGAAGCAAACTCCCGGAATTCCCAACTGGATGCTTCAGAGGATGACTGTCTACAACCAGTTTGTGTCGGATGCGGACGACGACGCCACGAAAGCTGTGAACATCACCAGATTCATGAAAGAGACGCTGAACCTGTCTGCGTCCGACACTGTGGTCGTGAAGATGGATATCGAGAGCACAGAATGGCCGATACTGCAAAGATGGTTGGAGGATCCGCAGATGGTTGACATCGTCGACGAGCTTTTCGTGGAGATTCATTACCAGCATCCTTCCATGTCCGCATTCGGGTGGGATAGTTTTGCTCCTAGTACTCGTGATCAAGCTTCCTACTTGCTCGCTTCCTTGCGCTCTAAAGGTTTCGTCGTGCATCCCTGGCCTTGATGCTGCATTGACGATGGGTGGGTTTGTGGATCCGTGCTGCATAACTTGGAAGCTGCATTCATCATCACATTTGATCCATTTGAGCTACTGGAGAAGCTCAAATGGGTTTTTTCTCCAATTTGAGGTTCTCAGCTTGCAACAAGGGGCCTATCATGGGAAGCTCCCAGGTGTTACTAACACCGTTGGATTTGCCGATGGCAACAACTCTCAAGTGTATGAAGCTTAACTTGAATTAACATGTTGGATGAAAGCACATTAAGGTGTAATAGTTTTTGGCACATATGGAAGTTCATAATTACTTAATTTAACACTACAGAGGTAGTGTGAAGGTAAGGTACCTTGAATCACACAAATCATTTTGCAAATTATCATTAAAATTTTATCATTAAAAATAATTCAACCTTAGTTTATTTATGAAAAACTTAAAGTTGAAATATGAATTTCTAAACTACTAAAGAAAAGATTTAAAGGAAAAATACCATAATTTCCAAGATACATAAGAAAAATTGATCATCAAAATGCTTTCATAAAAATTTATTTAATATTATTGTTATCACACCATATTATCATTGAGTCCTTTATTTAATAAAAAAAATTATATGCAGATGCATGAAGTCCTTATTCATTGATTATGAATTGTTACAAGTTTTTGGATAGTTTTTTAAAAACTCATTATATTATGACAATTCAAAAACTATTCAAGAAATTCATACAATGTGATTATATTATATATAACATTGTAGTGTTGAGTCTTTTCTTAGCTTAATAATTTTTATTTAATCACATGGTCAATTACAAACATCAAAATCTTGCAAAAGTTACTTTGTAACAACATTTTATGAGCAATGTAGTGTGCTTTCACCTTGTTTTACATTTCGAAGAAGATTAAGCATTTATGTAGTTTTGCTTAACCCAGAGGTGCATACTACACTCAATTCATAGAAGATCTTTTTGGACCACAGATTCATGGTACCCTATTCGGTTCCTACTAAGTTCTTAGTTTTGGTAGCCATGCATGGTATACATATTGATAATTGTGGTGTGAAATGAAACCTTGATTTTTCTCACTTTTGTTACATACAAATTTGCTATTTTTTACAATGGTTTTTATTAGTGGAAATGCATGACATATTTGGTCTTGTTCCCACATGTGAATTCACGTATAACTCCGTTACATGGGAAATTATTATTCATTTGTTTTAACTCATTGCAAATGTCAATGGGAAACGACATGGGACTGTGCCATTAATCCTTTCATGGTCTGCATTCTTGATTAGTGTAATTGAAATCTAATAGAAAACCTCTTTATTTTTCAAATGTGTTGCTTTCTCGACAAAATCATCATTGCTCCAAATGTGGCTAGTCCCTATCACATTTGTGTTGTCAAAACTATTAGAAAACTAATATTTGTAAAGATTCATCCAAGCGTACACCATGCACCAAAAAGCTTGAATGCTAGACTTTAAAACTAACATTCTAAACACCAAACCAAACAAAGATTGTAAGAGCAAGAAGTACTAGCATGTATTGGATAAACACACACCTTCCAACAATACCTTCTACACATTCTACAATTTCCAAAACTCCCAAAACCACAACATCCACAAAATTTAACATGACATATTTTGAAACCAATTCTCCTCTAGATTTTCATATCTTTTTTATGTTTTCTTGAAAAAGATTTTGGATTCCATTCTTATCAGTTGATGGCAAGTTTACAATTTTGACATAGAAATCCCTTAGTGCCCACCGAATTACTATATCTAACTAGTGCAATGTTGTAATTATATTTTTTTCTCCTTTTCCTTTGTGTTGAATTGGATTGGGAGCAATTGTTGCAACGAAACTTGAAATATTTGCAAGAATATTGTGAATGTTATACAAGTTGATTTCTAGCAAAATAATTATCTTCTTAGTGTTTATTGAAAGTTTTTCAACAAAAAGCCCCAAGAGAAACAATTTCAAAATTTCAAACAAACATGTACATAACATGTATTTAATTAATTGTAGATTAAAATGTTAATTTCAGACTTAACATGGTGAGTGCTCAGGGGAACATTTAATGTAAATTTTGGGATTTACATGCGTCAAACAATCATTTTTAGGAGGATATTAAATAATTGTCCAACTTACTTTTTACCACCCTATTATTACCTAATTTTTTTATAGATGCATTTTAAAGTCACCCTATTAATCATAATCCATTATTTTAGATTATTACATATTTTATATTATAATTAAATAAATTATTTGAATAAAATGCACATTATTATAAAAATAATTAACTTATAATTTTTACCCAACAACCAACATATTGCATGTTATATTTTTTCTCACATATTTTGATAAAACTTACAAAATTATACCTTTTTTGTATTTTTCTATGTGATACATTTGAATAAGTTTAAAACTTGAGATATATATATTAATGGCAACCCCAATATAATCATGTATATAATGAAAGGTCATCAATGTATAATCCTAGTTTAACATAAATATTCATCCTAAGAAACCAAGTCATAAATAATGACCAAAAAGTTTTTACCTTTAAATTTTGACATAACAAAACAATTTTTATACAAATCATTCAAGATCACTTTGTACAACTTATAAAAAAATCACTATATCAAAACATTAATCAATAACATAATTTGAAGTTAATAAAATAAGAGGAGGAAAAAAACTATTGGGCACTACGTCATCATTATAAAAACCCAACACGTTGGATTATTATCGCGAAACATCGCCCCAAATTGAAAATATTTCATGCTAATATACATGCATTGTATGTGTTTTAAACACACAACATTTGTGTGCAAAAAACATGAACCCTTGAAATAACATATTTTGCAAAACGATGGGGGGATTGAATTATAGCCCTTGAAAAACAAACATACTAATTGGGTTTTGAGTTAATTGTGATAAGAACCAAATTTTATATATTAATAATCAAACTTCATTAATTGGGTAAGAGACACCCGAACATTCAACACCTGATACTCAAAATGGCATTTGTTTTTGTCTTCATTCCTATTCCGACAATGCATGGGTTGTTGAGAGTGTTGAATTATGTTTCAAATAGCTCAACTAATTTTCATGGTAGCCAATGTTTCCCTGGGTAGTGTCATTTGCATGTAACTAATCTCTTTTAATTACTTCCATAGCAAGGTGATGAGTATATGGATTCATTTGTTGGTAAATTGAAATGCTCCATTTAGAAAGGTGATTGTTGCCTCGGTATGGCATATCCCGATGTTTTACCTGCATCTAGATGTTGTTCTCCCCTCCTCTGGGCCCTAATGAACCAACACACACCGGCGGACCATGAATGATGAATGATAACTACTCAAGAAACAGTTGAAAAGACTTTGAAAGAGATTGAAAGAGTTCAATCTGAAAAAATAAAGCATTGAAAATATTGATATTATAAAAAACACAGAGCTTGAATCTAGAAATCAAACCAATTTTCAAACTTTTCACTTTATGTGGGTCATTAAAATATTTTTCATAACTAAATTTGTGATAATTGAGCAAGGTAGAAGTGACAGTCAAACTATATCCCTCAAAGATAATGTTGGGCCCTCATGCTTGCACACACAGATGAAAATCTTTGACAAGACATGTGATGGTATTGAGTTAAAGATATGGCTTTTGCCGACTTCTAGAAATACTGTAGCATGCAAATTTGGTTTACCCAAGATTATGCACTCAATTCCAACTGTACCAAAACATTTTTTATGGGGATGAGCTAGAGTTTTCAAGAACATTATAAATTTGATAAGAGTCCAATGCAAAATGAAGAAATTTTGATGGAAAGGTTGCATAGTGACAACATGAGATCTTTGAAATTCTTGTAATCTGTCAAGATGGAAGTGCAATAATACTTACAAATGCAAAACTAATGCATATCTAAAAACAGATGAGATTGCAATAGTCACTCCATGTTGAGAATCGCAGGTTGCACAATAATAAACTTTAGGAATAATGCATACATGACAAGTTCGTAAGTCAAAGTCCCAGCATCTTTCTCGCTACTTGACTTGCTGCTTTTTGTCCTTTCAGTCTGGCTTACAGGACCTACAGGCACACGACAAAGGTACACTACTTATCGAATCTTCTAGAAGGAACTTTTGAAACTTCTACACGTGACTAGGTGGTTCCAGATGTAGACTATTCAATGTTCTAGTCATTCGGGTGTCGAAATCCTTATGATTACTATCACGTGCCTAGCTAACTTGTCATTAACTCGACAACTGATTTCAACATTCCCCCACACACGAATGACTATTCTATGCCTATTTCCTTCTTGCACTTCTTAAATTTGCCTGGTGCCAGTGCCTTGGTTAGGATGTTCGCCTTCATGTCCTCCGTTCTGTAGAAGACAAAGTTGACTTCCTTGTGCGCCACCCGTTCCCTTGCAAAGTGGTGGATCACATCAATGTGTTTCGACCTTTGAAAAGCAATAATATGCTTTAGCAGTTGAATTGTTCTTTGGTTGTCGCAGTAGATTTGAACATGTCCCAGGTCAAGCCCCAGATCCGCCCCCAGCTTTTGAAACCACAACGCTTCTTTCATTGCCTACCCCGTGCTTAAATACTCTGTTGCGACCGTTGACACGGCCACCATTGGTTGCAATTGGCTTAACCAGCTCATCACTCCCCCAAACATCAAGAAAACATACCCTGTTGTGGACCTTTTCGAGTCCAGGTCTCCTGTGTAGTCCGCGTCGCAGTAGCCCACAAGAGTCTCACTGCTCCACCCAAAGGTTAGGCCGTAGTCTGTAGTCCCCATAAAATAGCACACTACTCCAAACACAACCTCCCCGTGCGCCACTATTGGTGCTGCCATGTAGCGCGCCAGCACCCCCACAGCCTAAGCAATATCAGGGTGCACACACACGCTCAGGTAAAGCAGACTTCCCACGCACTCGTTGTAAGGAAATCTCACCGTGTCCAGGGGCTCCCCCTCCTTTCTGAGTTTCTTCCTCGCTGCCAGTGGCACTAAGCGTGCGCATGCATCTACCAGTCCATACCGGCTAATCAACTCCCCTGTTAACTTCTTTTGGGTTAACTTCACGCTCTAAGCCTTTCGATCACGTGACAGCTCCATTCCCAGAAAGTAGGTGGCAAGTCCCAGATCCCGCACATCAAAATTGGTTGTTAGATGCGCTTTCACCTTTGCTACTCGCTCCTCTCCCTGGGCTGCCACTAGAATGTCATCGACCCAAATAAGCAACCAAACTATCTCACCGTCCACTATGCCTCGGAAGAGTGCAGTGTCCGCAAACGATGCCACAAACTCAAGGTCCTCCAAGACCTTCTTAAGGCACCGATGCCATGCCCAAGGTGCCTGCCGCAGTTCGTAGAGAGCCCTCAGCAGACGACACGTTGTATTTGGCCCTCCTTACTCATACCCCTATGGCTGCTGCATATAAATTTCTTCCTTTAACTCTTCGTTGAGGAAGGTCGTTTACACATCAAGCTGGTGCAGTACCCCTTTGCCGCCAAACGAAACTTGTACCATTCAACGTTTCCTTGCGCGTCTCCCTTGACTTTGTAAACCCACTTCATAGGGATTGGTTTTACCCCTTCTGGCCTTTCCACCAACTCCCAGGTGCCGTTCTATAAAAGCGAGCGCATCTCTTCGTCCATGCTTTTCTGCCAAAGCTCACTTTCTTCCCCCGAAACAACTTCCTGGTATGTTTGCGGCTCAAGATGCTCCCTCGATCCCCTTGGGTTGCTCCCTTCAATTGCAAGGTTTGCCCGATACCTTACAGGTATCGTCCTTTCATGAGCAGGGTTTCTTCGCAGCTCTTGTTCCTCGCCGTCCTCCTTGTCCTCTAGGTCGATCTGGAGAGAGAGTTTTTGGCTTGTTGTTGCTCCCTGTGTAAGGACTACTAATGGGCCGTTGCTTTCCTCTCTCTCAATGCCAGACTTCCCCGTAGGGATATCTCTTACACCCATCTGAGTAGGAGGGTTCACATGGTTAAGGCTACGAGCACCCTCCTCCTCCTTTTTCGAGTCAGAGCTTAGCTCAATGGTCCCGAAGGCAGGCTTTTCGTCGACGATGACGTCACGAGACACCAAGATCCGCCCATCTCTTTCCCGCAGCACCCTGTAGGCTTTGTAGTCCGGCTCATACCCCACAAACACCCCTCTCTCACTCATTGATTGCATCTTCTCCCTGTTTTCCTTAGAGATGTGCATGTATGCGCGTGCCCCAAACACACGCATGTCTCACGTCCGGCTTCTCCCCAAAGAACTTCTCCCAAGGTGTCTTCCCGGGCACTCTTGAAGGCAGCCGATTGTGGGTATAGTTGGCGGTCACCATGGCCTCTGCCCACAGCTCTTCTCCAAGCCCCGAGTCTTCTAGCATTGCCCTCCCTTTTTCTTGCAGGTCCTTGTTCAACAGCTCTGTTGATCCGTTCTATTCAGGCGAGTATCTAGATGTCTTTCTATGCACGATACCTCTCTTGCTCAGAAGGGTGGTCATCTCTTCGTTGACATACTCACCCCCTCTGTCCATTTGCACTGCTTTGACTTTCTCCCCAGTCTGCAGCTCTAGGCGTGTTAGTACCCCTTCTGTGACGGCTGCAACGTCGTTCTTCTTCTTCAAAGGTTGCACTACAGACAGCTTGTTGTAATTGTCCAAAAAGGTTGCTAGGTATTTGCTCCCCCCCTTTGACGCCTTTGGCATAGGTCCGCACATGTCCATGTGCACTAGCTAAAGCAGCTCTATGCTTTCTTTTGACACTGACTCCTTTGGAAAGGACTCACGAGTCTGTTTCCCCAGGATACATGGCTCGCACACCAAGGTTTTCTTTTCTTTGAACACCTTTCCGTTCACTTGGACACCCGAGACTAGCTCTTCTTAACGCGCTCCTTGGTCCCGGGGTGAACCCACTTGAGGGTTCACCAAATGTCAAGTTGCGGAAAGTTGGGACCGAGGGCACGCTCCCGGCTTCCAACTCTAGAAAGGGGTAAAGGGTCGAGTTGGGAGCCCCGGGATTTGATTAGGAAGAGGGACTAGAAGATCAAGCTTGAATCTGCATCCAAAAACCAACCATGGGAGGTTAGTTTAACATTCGGAACACCCTTAGGTGTTGGGACTTGCCACGGGCACTTGGACACACAAGACTCACCATGGCCTGGACTCGAGAGTAAGCCACCACCTTACTCCCTATAGTATTCTCTGCAGCTCGCTGTGGAGACTACATCCAACTGGCACAAATTCCCGGGGCTCCCGAAATGGAGTTCCGAAATTGTCCCAGAAGGACTCCTGGAACTTTGAACCACCATAACTCCCGACTGCAGAGTCCGATCGCAACGAAGTCTGAATCAAAGTTGTAACCCTTGTCGAGATCTTTCCAACGCCATGTCGCACACTCAAATCGGATGTCAGGAAGAGGTCGATTCCCGACTTTTAGTGGTCGGGAGTCAAATTGCCAATTTGACTCCCGGCCCTTTTTTTGCCCATAACTTAAGTTGCAAATGTCCGAATCGCCAATGCGAGGCCATTTTCAATATTTACGTTTCAAGACCTTTCCAATGACTCCAAGAACACCCCAATGCAAGGTGTTTTGCCAATTGTTGTCGAGCCCTAAACATTCGGGAGTCCCGGAGGACTCCAAATCCCCAACTTTTCCAAGTGTTGGGCTTCACCCCCACACTTGGCCAAGTTAGGGTTGCAACACCCCCTCAGACATCTTTGCCAAGTTTTCATACCCCTCATGCCCAAGTCTTCTATGCCACAGCTCCGGACTCTCAGTTTCTCTCACAAGCAAGCACGAGTCTCTCTAAGACAACCCCGGCTGGCAGATTGCAAATAGGCCCCCTTTCTGCTCCGCTCGTAGCACGACCTCATTTCTCATGAACACTTGGCACACTCCTCGCTTAAAGACAAACTTCGTTCCAAGCTTAGTTGCCTTGCTCACATAAAAGAGGTTCTCTGCCACTCCTAGGACAAACATCATCTCATGGAGAGTGTTGACCCGCTCACCAACTGGTGTTAGACACTGCAGGTCCACCGTGCCAACTCTCGTCGCCTTGAGCACCCCTTTGTTGCCAAACTTGATCTCCCGCTCTCCATCCTTAAGGAGCTCCAGGGTTTTGAACAAGCTCTTGTCCCCAGTCATGTGCTAGCTTGCCCCCGAGTCTAGAAACCACTGTCCAGGATCTGCTTCTTTCGTTGCAATGAAGGCAACCCCATTGCTGCTTTTAGACTTTCCCCTCTTAGGGCAGTCCTTCTTCATGTGGTCTAGGCTTCCGCAAGTGAAGCACCCCTTCTTGCTCCTTGACTTTCCAGACCCTTCTGACCCTTAAAAACCCTTGTGACACTCCCTCTCAAAGTGCCCAAGCTCACCACACTTGTGGCACCTCATGGATGTTTTCATGCCCTTCCCACTGCCTCCTTTCCTAGCAACGTAGTCTATCGCAGTCGTTGACTGCTTCTCATCTAGGTCAAGCAAGCTTGCCTTTAACCTCTCAGTCTGCTCATGGATTTACAGTTGTGGGAACATTTCGTCTACTGACTTGATTGCGTCTACTGCCACCAAAACAGTTATCAACGTGTCAAACTCCTTTGACAAACTGGTAATCACACTCATAGCAAGGTCCTCTGGCTTTACCTTAGCTCATGTAGCAAGCAGCTCCCTCTCCAAGTCCTTTGCTCTACCAACGTACTTTGCCACAAGCTCTCTTGACTCTTGTTTGAGGGTCATCAGCTCCCTTTTTAATTGCAATTTCTGGGCCGTGGTCTTGCCCCTGAACACCTTCTCTAGCTCATCCCATGCTTGTTTGGCGTTCCTTGTAGCTACAACACGTCCCAAGTATTGCTCTGTAACATTCAGTCCAATCAGATCCTTTGCTTCTGCAGACCTATCAGCGTCTACCTCAAGTTTTGTCACCCCTTTCCATAGCTTCTTGTGGACAAGGAGCATCTCCATCCTCTGGGACCACACTGCATAGTTTTCGCCATTTAGCGACTCTATGTTGATCTTAACATCTGCCATCTTTCCTGAGCCAAGCTTCTTCCAACGTCAAGGCTGAGCACACTCTTGTGCTTAGACTTTGTCTCCGGTGATTATCTAGGCGAGTGCCTTCACCACAAAACCTCTACCAACCCTAGCGTCAACTTGCTCACTATGGCTGACACAATTACCACCCCTAAAGCTCCTAGCGCCGTGGGCCCATAACCTGTTGAGAATCGCAGGTTGCACAGCAACAAACTCTAGGAATAATGCATAACATGACAAGTTCGCAAGTCAAAGTCCCAACATCTCTCTCGCTACTCGACTTGCTGCTTTCTGTCCTTTTGGTCTGGCTTACAGGACCTACGAGCACGCGACAAGGGTACGCTACTTATCGAATCTTCTAGAAGGAACTTTTGAAACTTCTACACGTGACTAGGCGGCTCCAGATGCAGACTATTCAATGTTCTAGTCATTCGGGTGTCGAAATCCTTATGATTGCTATCACGTGCCTAGCTAACATGTCATTAACCTGACAGTTGATTTCAACACTCCATACTACAAACTAATTTCCATGCAAAGTATATGTAATTTAAAAAAAGATCTCAGAAGTATAGCGATGACATTCCTCAACCACAAACTATCAATCATTTCAACTGGACTCATGTGAACATTGATGAGTGGTGACAAAACATCTCCTGCAACATTTTGGATTAGTTTCACACTAAGTACATATCTCTCAATATTTGCATCATGTATCTTTGAGCTGATTAGGGTCCAGTAATTCCTTGATTGAAGACTTTAGGTGAGATTCGTCTACTCAGAAGGGTTTGGGCTTGTTTGTACACACAGTACATGTTCAATTAAGGTACTTTGTAGTGTACTCCTTGTAGGGTAAATAGATGAAAAAGGTTCTGAAACTAAAATTGGTGGCCAATTCCAATTTCAGCTGGGGGCAGCATACACCTACACAATATTCATTGCCCACAAGTGAATTTCAGCTGGAGTAAAATCTGTTCACAAGAACTTCACCACTTGTCACTCACAGAATAAAGCCTTCATGAAGTTCACACCTTTGCCAAAATTGCCTTCAGACTCTGTAGGCTCTCGTCCTTTCCATATCTGTATGCTGGGTCTCAAAGTGCAAGTGCTGCTTCGTGGCCTGTAGCAGGAGCGACACCTTGAACATGCATGTTGAAACAGTAGGCTGATGGTATGCCTTTGGATGAGGTCCTTCGTCTGCAACCTGATGGTGCAACAATTGGCACAATAATTAAAACCTGCATGCAAACAAGTGGGATCTCATGTTCATCGAGATGAGACTAAGTACCACAAGCAAGCTTTGCATAATTCTATGCCTTCCATTCCACTTTGAGGTCCCCAGGAGGTCTGACCCCATTATTGACCTTTCTGGAACCAGCCAGGCCTAGTGCAAAGAAATGATTCTCTCAGAATTGTAAACCCAGTTTCTGAGGAGACTTGCTATAATTTCTTAGTTCACCCGGAAAAATTTGTCACAAGATTTTAAAACTTCACTTCTTCATACTCCTTATAATTCTGTTAGTTACTTCATTCTGTTATTTTCCTTGGAGATTGCTCTTGACTGAAGGGGTTCTTGGTAAGCTATTTGGATTGCAAGATTTGCTGGTCCAACCTTCAAGGTGACAATGAGATTTGCTGGGCAATGCCTTAGTTTGTGCCTAGTTTGCTGTACTTTTCAAGCACAAAAGACTTGTGAACACTTGTGCAGATAGATCAGTTTTTTTGTTTTTCTGAAGCATGCACTAGTCTTTCTTATAGTGGAAGCAATGTAGCTTGTCTTTTGTCAAAATATATCCAGAAGAAGATTAAGTTTGCACTCGCTATGAGAACCAAAGAATGAGGCAGTTAATCAAGAAGATGATATGGGTGCAACAGCAAAGGAAAAACAAAGAAAACAACTGTGGCATCAACAATTGGATTAGCTAGAATTCAATCCCTTCATGCTAGTGGACAATGAGTCACTCCAGGTCTGTAGTTTCTCTTAATATTTTCCTACTGAGCTTATCTGGAGTTTTATTTCTTTAGCAAAGACCTGATCAGAGGCACTGGTAAATCCAATGATGGATTAGCATGTATTGTAGGAACATAACACTATTCTCTATTTGGAATGTGTTCCAACATGAAGGTTTTTACAGGTTAATCTTCACTTATGATTTAGCTGAAGATTGCTTGAATTCTTCTTTGGAGGGAGTCAAGACCATTGCATGCATTAGAGGCTGTCTGACATCAATCGCTGAGTCCCCCATCTCTGTTAACATTTCTTGGGGCTTGTGTCCCTGAACAGGCTGCTACAGGCAAAGAATCACCAATTGTTGTTATGGCAGGCTTGCAGCACATGAAGGACAATTTCAAAGGACATTGAAGCATCTCATCATATTGAAAGGAACCTGAGGTTGTGCTTTTGCAGAAATGTTTTGAAATGCAAGTGCTTCTGGATTTTCTTGTCCAACCAGCCACTGTTCTTAAGTTATGCATCCTTCAGATGTGTATATCTCTGTAAAGTGAGAGTTGTCTCGCAGAGGGGCACTGCAAGCAAAGGAAGGAGTCCACCTATGCTGTTTACAGCTTTAAGGAAGGTGAAGATGAGCCTTAGTATCTCTGAAAACAAATTCCCCTCTTTGTGTCTTGATGTGTATCTGAGGTGTAATGACCATGAGGCTGTGGCAGGCAGAGTCTGTGAGTATAGTCTCTTTGCTTCATAGACTCACAAAATGCTGAGGACGATCTTGCACCATGGTGGATTGCAAGTTCTCAAGTTAAATTGTATCTGTGTATGACAAATTCTATTGCATTCTTAGAACTTTGGCCTCAAATGAATTTGTGTTAGTGCCTCGTCCCAAGTCATCCTGCTTGTGTTTGGGTGCTATGAATTTCATCTTTAATAAATCTGACAACATTTGCCTGCTGATTTTGGATTGAGCCAATCCACTATGACCACTAGCTTTCAGGAATATGCTTCACATGCATCTGGCAGGTGTGGATTAATGCAGCCTATAAACTAGTTTACTTAATTTTGTAAATCCACATTGGAAACCATTGTTGAAGATATAGTGTTCTTGTAATTGCAGGAGAGGCATGCAGAATGTGAATTGCCTGGTTGACAACACCAAGATCTACAAGGAGCCAGAAAAATAAGCCTTCTAGTTTTTGTTCAGATACTTTGACAGATCATTCCCCATTTGAGTCCAGTGTTAGCATAGTAAGGAATTGAAGGTGTCCACTGCCATTGAGCCAGAAGTGTAGGTCGAGAAGAACTCTGTCTGCCCAATGGAGATGAACACATGAGGACAAATCAAAAGTTGAGATGGGAGCCGTGCTGATTTATCTATAGATGCATGTTAACACATACTGGTGCAGGAGCTAAAATTATGAACAGGGACCAATGCCCCTTCAGAGACACCTCCCAAGATTGGGCAACAAGGGGAAGGTGCAACTCCACCAAAGCAGAAACCAGGATAGACACAGAGGAGATCATGTCAGCAAATAATTACTAGACACACAGCACATATTGGTTGGTCGTGGCAGAATGTAGGACAACAAATTAAAACCTTGTGGAATGTTATTGCGAAAAAGTGCAAATGTAATTTTGAGATCAGTCATCACCGCATGTTAGAGACTCACCAGTGACCTGGGTCTCAAATCTTTTGGTCTTGAATGAAGCCAGGATAGTCACCATACAAAGAGGTAGGCTGGTACTGAACAGCATTCCACTGCTGAAAATTCTATCAAGATGAGTGCAGATTCCATCCAAGCCTTGAAGAAGGATGACCACATCAGGTCTTCAAAACACAATGAGGAACATGCCACAAGTTGTGCTACAGCATCTGGCCAGAGCACAATTTTGACAAGCTCTGCTCTGAGAATTGAGTGCCTTGTGGCTTGTAAGATTAGGCCTTACAGCTGTGAGCTCCATACCTGAGCCACTCATGTCAATATCCTCAAGGATCTGAAGGACCCATTAGTGCATTTCAAAACCATGATCTAATCAAGCTCGTCTTCCATTCATATCTTTCTTATTAGTCATGTGCGTAGTCAAAAAGTTCAGTACTCTTCTGAACATGGCATTGGTTTCCAATATGAGAATTTAGAACTCTCCATATAGGTGTGCAAATGAAATGTGGCTAAAAACCCAGTGTTGGATGGGCATTTGATTTTTCTAATAACCACCAATTCCAGGTAGTTGAGAAATTCAGAGTCAAGGATCCGGTTCTGGGTATTTGAAAGATCAGAATCAAACAACCACCGGCTCTGGGTGTGTTGGAAAAATCAGAACCAAAGAACCACCAGTTCCAGGTATTTGACATATCAGAATAAAAGAACAGGTTCTGGGTATTTGAAAAATATCAGAATCAAAGGACCACTGGTTCTGGGCAATTTACAACCCTCAAAGAACCATGGGTTCATTCTGGTTCTTTGACTATTTTCCCAATGCGGGGTTGGAGCCAGGGCCAGGTGTTTGGAATTTTTAGCCTCCACTGGTTATATGGATTTGTACCTGTGTGAATTCTGGTGGGGATTTGGTTCAGAGACTACCCAACTATGGCTTTTAGTCTGCAAGAGTACCAGAAAATGTAAGACTTTGAATCAGATTGCAATGAAGAATCTTCTTCTGGTATGCCATCCACAGTTTCCTCCAGCAATGTACAACCTATCTCATCAAGAACTTGTCTAAATCAGAGCTTCATCTTGAATTTGAAGATGAATCTCTAAAATTGAAAGTGTTTTATGCAAAATTCTTTCTCCACAAGAAAATCTTAAGTAGCTCTCTGATATACAATACAACTTCAGCCCACTTTAGATGGGGTCCAGGGTCCAAATTTGTAAGAACCAGTTTGGACTCATTTGAAGTAAATTGAATCCTGGAGCTGGACCCTGCCTTGGACCCCTGGTGTTTTGTGCTCTAATCTTTTTCAGGGCCCACTTGCTTTTTGACAGTTTGGTGTGGATGCATGCAGTCATACTAAGGGGCACATCAGTACTTGTAACAACCTCTGATCCTGATGACAAGCCTGCTGTGTTCACTGGTGATACATTGGTCTGATTGCATATATCACTCAATGTTATGGTGAATTGTCATCAATCACCACATTTGCCCCACTTCTGTCTGAATAATGCTGGAATCATTTGAGATCGTATAACAGATGTTGGTCAGATGCGTTGGGGATTCATTGGAAATATTGAAGTTCATATATCTACAGGCATCATTCCCCAAGGTTCTAGAGAGGAAGAAAGGGGATCATGGTAAGGAGGGCAATCAATATTTTCTGACTGCCAAGCTTTTCGGGCTCTTCCCAAGTGCGTATTTGCTCATGGTGCATGATGTTTGCTTTCTATGTCCACAGTTTATCGGGGGTTGTGGCAGATTCTTTGAAGGAACTCCAGACCAGATGTACACATGACTGTGTGTGACTCTTGCTTCATTGCCACCTGATACTTGTGTATACTGTGGGCATGAGATACGTTCAATCACATTTCTGGATCCTGAAATGTATTTTTAAACATCAATCTCATATTCAGTTATTTTCTGGATGCTCATACCTTGAACTTAGAAGCTTCAGTAATAAGAAATTTTTGTGAATTTGAACATGTGCAAACCTCTTATACCATTTCCACAGGCAATGAGGCTTATATTTGTGAAACTGATTCTAATGGGTTTCTTCTGATCAAGTCTACAGAGTTGCATAGGTCATGATGTGAAAAGTGCTTGTTTTGTCATCCAGGACAAGAGCTTTGTGAACACATTGTGGAAGCTATGAATGGAATGTGGATAGATCAGCTTTCCCTGTTTGTGCACGAGTTTTTCTTAAATGCTGGTCTTTCTTTTGTCACAGTATACCCAGAAGAACCTTGAGTTTGCACTCACTGTAGATCCAAAGAACGAGGCACTTGTCAAGAAGATGACATGGGTGCAACAGCAACGCAAAGACAAAAAAACAACAGTGCCATCAACAATTGGAGATGGGCTGGAATTCGATCCCTTCATGAGGGTGGACAAGGAGTCACTATAGGTCATTGGTTTCTCTCAATATTAAAAAAAATCATTTGAACTTTATTTGCTCATGATTGTTTCAAAGTTCAGATTTTTTAAGGATTAATATGAGATGTATCCACATATAATTAATAAAATCAATAATAGGCAATCCAAATTGCAATGAGTGTTAATTGGATTTTGGTGTTTCAATTTCCAAAACCAACCACAATATTAAAACACATTATTTTTAAAATCATTACACATCTCATAGAATTTTGATTTTTTATAAAAATATGAATTGAAATGCCCTTCATCCACTTTGCATTGTTTATTATATTTATTGAACATCAATTTAAAAAGGTTTTGAAACAAAATTTTATTTTGTTCCTTTTCTACTATAACCATGCATTGCACATCTAATTACTTGGTAGGAAAAAGAAAAAAAATGACCCAACAATTGAAGGGGAAAAATATGAATACCCTTCATAAATTTGATGTTAGGCTTACCTCCACTCTAGGTCCCCAAAAGAACCAACTAGTTTAATTATGTTGTTCAAATTTGAAAAGCTTCGGATTGAGGACATTGTTAAGGGCTTGCTAGGTCACCCATTTTTGCCCCAATTTTAGAGTTGACATGAATAGTTTTAGGGATTCTCACATGGTGATTTCTAGAAGAAGTGCATTTTAAGCTTTTGCAAGTGCACAAAATGAAGTTGAATCAAAAGGTGGGGCATAAAGTGAAAATTTTCAAATTGTCAATTTTCACAAGCGGAATAGGGTTTGTATTTATAAGAGATCCTTAAATTAGTTTCCATTCCAAACAAGAGAGCACCAAAAAAAAAATGAATGTGAAGAAAAATGAAAATAAAGAAGGTGAAAAAGGTGGAAAGAAGATCTTTTATGTGTAGTAAGAGTATAAAAATAAAATTAAAAAAATTAATAAAGAAAAAAAGGAAAACAAAAAAAAAACCCCTTGAGTTAATGTAATCCTCTCACATGTTAATCACACATTTTTGATATTGAACCCTTGAATTGTACCCCAAGCCTTTAGACACATTCATTGTACCCAAATATGGGAAGAAGGGTCTGATTCAAGGTTCAATTAAGTTCAAATTGGTCCCAGGGCTTCTGGTCCCTGGACCCATCTCTAAAGTGGTCCTAAGACTACCTAACTATGCCTTTATTCTGGAACGGTACCAGAAAATGCAAGACTTTTAATCAGATTGCAATGAAGAATCTTTTTCTCGTATGCCTTCATTGTATCCACAATTCCTTGCAACAATGTATATTAACCTGTGTTATCAATTCTTTCTCTGCAAGCAAACCTTATGCAACGCATTAGGCCTAGTATAGATGGGGTCCAGGCTCCAAATTCTTCGGAACCAATTTGGACTCATTTGAAGTAAATTGAATCCTTGAGTTGGACCCTGCCTTGGACCCCTAGCTTGCATCTTGGTTATTCAATTCATGAGCTCTCCTTATTAGCTCTATTTTTTGGTTTGATCCAATTGATTTTCCCTCCAAAATGATGCCATGTAGATTAAGCCTCAATTTTGTCACTTTTTGGTCTTGGACAGGCTTGTCTAAAGGCCACTCCACGGTCCAATTTACGGGTCTCATCCAATAAGATTGCTCTATTTGTCATTATCCAAATGGGACACATCTGGTCTAGCTCAAAGGCCAGATAGATTCCTAAATGTAACTCTTTCAGTGGGTGCCGTATTGCTATACCGATTCTCTGTTTTCCAGGAAGAAAAGAGGGCAGGGAAAAAAGCATTCAATGCATTTTATTTTAATCTTTCGATGCTGCAAGCAGCGCGTTATGCCAGTTTGCCAGTTGTATTATAAGGGGTGCAGACACCAGTTGTAATGGTACCGATTGTTTGTGCAAATTGCCTGGCACGGAGTCCTCTTGCAAAAGGATCAGGGGCCTGCTGCGAGAATCCCATTCCTCCAATTATTCTAGATTATTCGTCCAGCTCAACTGGCTCAAATCATTGTATTCTTCCAAGAAGGAATCTGCCTTTCTTGCGAGCGGCATATACTTTCGGTCCGGTCGCTCAGTTGTTTACTTTCTGCCAGCGGCGCGTTAGGCCAGTTTGGCAATTGCATTACAAGGGGCGCCGACACCAGTTATAATGGTACCGATTATGTCTGCAAATTGCCTGGCATGGAGTCCACTTGCAAAAGGGTGGGGGCTGCTGCGAAAATCCCATTCCTCCAATTATTCTAGATTCCTACCGACAAATATACTTTTGGTCCAGTTGCTCAAATGTTTACTTTCGGTTTTTCGGAGCCACCGTCTTCCGCCCCCATCTTCTTCCAAGCCTTTTCGTTGTCATCATGCCACCTTGTGCTAGAGAGATCCAGACAAAATTTACCGGCTGTCGAGCATTTGCTCTCGCGACAAACTTTCATCCTCAGTACTTGCTTGCAGGTTCAGTCTAGGCGGGATTGGATTAAGTTTCGTCAGCTCGTTGGAGATCAGCTGCTCTAAGCGGAAGGCGTGCCAACCGATTGCGCAATCATGGACGTGAGTTCTGGCTCCATTTTGCAAAGTGTTTTTTTTGTGACTTTGGGATTGTTGAACAAGTCCCTGTGGAGTTCTTATTCGTCCATGCGATCTTCGGTGTGGAGATTTCAACAGCGCGTAAACTAATGTGTTCAGTTCTCCTAGAGGGCCAAGATGGGCTCATGTTGTTTCCGACAGTTTTTGGGGCTTTGGCACAGCTATTCTAGTGTTAGGAAGATGAGTTGAGTTGATAATCCCATTTGGCAAAGATTTGTGTTTTTGGTTGCAGATCTCCCCGTGGTTTAACCAACTATGGCCGCCAAAAGGCGACAACAGGGTCACAAACATGGACGTCGTGTTTTTCAGCGAACTCGAAGATGCAAGGACTGCACCATTGCACCTGGAGCCCGGGGAGACATGGGTTTAGAAAGTGCATCCAGAGGTGTGTTGGCCCCAACAATGGCTACCGAAAGACCTCGGCAGCAATGTGCGAATTTTTGAAATTCGAATGCTTAACCTGTCAACTAGGGTTCTCGACCGCAACGTCGAAGAAGCAGCGATGCGAGAGTTGGACAGTATTGCCTGGTGGAGGTAAGTAGCTGTGTGTTGTTTGTGCAAATGTAATGAATTTGGGTGCAAGTTAATTTGAGTAGCATAGAAGATTGGGCTACACTTATTCCAAAAGGGATGCACCCAGTTTGTAGTCTAAACCCCAAAGCAATCCACCCCTGATGGCAAAATACCCGCGCAGGGGGGGGGGGGGGTAATGAGGCGTGCATCCAAACTTGTGATTCAAGACTTCCTAATTTTTCCAATGCCTTGCTTATGAAAGATATGATGTGATAAGAATTACGCCTTTTGATTCTACGCAACTTGTCACTTCCAAATGGGTCATGGATGATAATGATGCATTGAAGGTGACATTTTTTTTTTGGCTTACATCTTTTTTGTTGTGTCACACTTCTTTCAGTATTTACGAGTTGCGCCAGAAATTTTCTAGTGAAAACAAAGATGGACAAGGGTGCCCATTGGTGTTTGTGGGACATGGCTATGGAAGCTTGGTGCTCAAACAAGCATTGGTCAAGCTTCATGATCAATCAGGTTTATACAAAGAGTTACGAAGCAATCTATGTGGCATAGTGTTTTATGGTGGAACCAACACAAAGCTCACAAACAAGCATGATTCCATGTTCAAGGTGAACAAAGGTTGGCCATGGAGGTTTTTCAGCTTGATGTTTGAAATTGTCAAGGATCACTCGTGGGAGTTGTCTAAACGCTTTGAAGCTACCTTGGATTTCAAGGATCACTCGTCGAAGTTGTCTAAACACTTTGAAGTTGCCTTGGATTTCAAGAAGGTGAACGTGTGTGTTGTAAACAAGAACAAGTTGCAGGTTTGTATTTTTTATCCATACTCCAATTAGTTGCTTAGGGTGCAATATGTGTACTTTCTAAAGTCAAGAGATATTATTGCAAAGGAACCATGAGATTGCAGAGTGGGCCACATTTCAAATTAATCCATCACTAGCCTTTCCTCATAAACTTGGTGCCCACACCAGTTGATTAGGAGGCCCTCTGCAATTTAAATCTGCCACTTTTGGAAGGTGTTGCCCTTTACTTGATATAAGTGTTCTTTTATCTTTTGGAAATCCATTCAAAAATATCCCAAGCACAATCATTTTAGGACCCAATTGTTCATTCCATATCAAATTTTGATCTATAAAACTTTTTCTTCTTCTCATGAATGGGATGGATTTGTTTTGGAGACCAAGGATTGTGCATTTTGCTTCTATATCTCACTATGATGATCAGAAATGTCGTGTGTAACAAGTATCCTTGTTGGAGGTTATAGTTGTTGAGTAATACATTGGGTTTGTAGTTTTATTTACCATTTCGTCTCCACTTCCTTAGGCTATTTGGAAAGCTTACCTATATTTGCAATTATTTATATTTTAGTCAAATAGTTAGTTAGCTAGGAGAATATTGTATTGGCAAGCATTTTGCTTCAAGTTATATTGAGGAAATGATGTGTAGTGTCTCCAACAATGTCCAAGGCAAGGAGTAATTGGTGACTTAGCCTATTTTTTAATAGGTGAATGTGGTTTGGTTTAGGAAATCAAGGATTATTCTGATTTGGAACGCCAGTTAACTAATGTCATGGATAATAATGACATGTGCGCACCTATTTCCAAGGAAGACCCAAGTTATTATGCACTATTGAAGTTCCTACGACATTTTTTATCAAAGGGTCTACTTCAAACTATTGATAAGAAGGTAATGATCTTTCCACACCAAACTTTGAACTTATTATCCAACTTCATGTTATTTTACACATGCTTATGAACATCCTTTACATATTTATGACATAAATTTAGGACTTGTATTATATGCCACATGTGCCAACCAAATCTATGTGTTCTAGCTTTGACATAATTATGTGCACAGGGTCAAGAAATTCGACTCAGATTGAGTGAAACAAAAGATAAAGAAGCATTGGGAAACATGGAAATTGCTAGCACATCAACAAGAGAAAACAGGTACTGAAAGTTCATGACAATGTCAAGTTGTTACATGATGAAAGAAACATCCAAGTCATTGCAGATTTATTTGATCAAGTCAACATGTGTGCCATATTTTGCATTAGTTGCCAACTTTATTTAAACATTTAATTAAGTTCGCTTTTTAGTGTTATGTAGATACATTCCATATTTGAATATAGCAAATGAATTTGTGCTTGTATTGGGTTTCATTGTATTCTCTTTAATCTATAACTAATCTCTTATGTACATCATGATGGGTGAAATAGGGACAAGGAAATGGATCGAAGACAAGGTGTTGTCCAACATCTTGTTGGCAATGTTGATCATGAATGTGATATGCTTATTGAAGAGGCCCACAAATTGCGAACATTCTTACGCCAAAAAATTGAAATGGCTCAAGGGCAGGGAGGTTCAACAATTTTTCTAAACCTCCATGAACTTCATTCAAAGTTTTTGGAAGACACATCAATTTTCATAGGTGCAAGAAAAAATGTTGAAAAGGATTCCATTGAGTTCTTCTTCTTGGATGCACAATGTATGAGCAAGGTGGTGGGAGTGGGATTGCACCAAGCCTTAGTTACAGTCACAAGTGATAATGATGTGAAAATGGAGGCCCAAAGTGAAAAGGATTGGAAAAATTTGTTGGCCTCTATGTTCCTGGAAATCCAAGATTCGAGAGCTTTTGAACTTATTGGTTTCAAAATGCCAAAGATGGAAAAGGACAATAACAAAACCATGAGTCTGCCATTAGCAGAACAAGTTGCAAAACAATTTGGAGTGGGTTTGAAAGACTTTCAAGGAGATCACATTGTTACAATGAATCAGAAGGAAAAAAACAACATGTTTTTTCCTGTAATATTGAAGGTGGTTGAAGTATACAAGGCGTTGAAAGATGGTGATCCTCATGTGACCAAACAAGCTTCAGGAGTTGGGTCATCTACAGGTGCTTCAAGAGATTCATTAGGTGGAAGCAGTCAACATGGGAAAGAGGAAGCTGAAAGTGGACAAGGTTGGTCACTATTGAAGTCATCAAATTTGCAGAAGGAAGGGAAAGGTGATGAAAAGGAGGACGAACGCAAACCTCCTGGTGGGGATCCCCCCCCTGATTCTGGACCTTCAAGTGAACCAGAAATGGGTCTTCATAAATACACAGTGAAAGTCTATCCAAAGGCTAAGTGTGAACTCCACGATGCTCGTAGGATTCCACTTGATATCAAGCAACAAATCATGACTGCATCTATTTCTTCCATAATATGATGATTGTGTTTTCTGGAAACAAAGAAAAGGAGAAATTCCTAGATGTGACAACACAAGCACAATGCAATCTTGGTTATGATGCAGTAAACCCAACTTATTTTGGCTGGTTCCAAGATGATATCATGATTTCGTTTAAAGGGAAATCAGAAGAATGTGAAAGAACAGTGTTAACACAATCTACTGCAACTAATCAAAAAGGTGAGGAAGGCATAACCACAAAGGTAACAACAAACATAACTTCAGGGGAGGATAGAGGCCTTGCTATCCAAAAGTCATGGCGCATCAACTTTAAAGCTATGTTTGGAGGTGAAGTTGGTGAAAGCAGCACAAAAAATGTTGCGAGCAATTTCTCGATGGCGGACATCGAAGAAACAATGAATGTGAAACAAATTGAAGGGTTCAATGTCCACGAGAGCAATGTGGATCACAATTTGATTTATAAGTTTTGCATTCCAACAAATATTAAGAATAGCACCAAGTGCTTGAGATTCTTGCGGTATCGTGATACTTTCACACCAGTAATTGTTGGCAACTGGAAGGTATTGAAGGACAATGAATGTATGGCAGCAAACTACATTTTTGCAGTGAGAAGGCACTTGTGTCACATTCAACAAAATGCAACCACTTCGAAGAGAAGACATTTGCAAGCATATGAGCTTGAAATGTTCATTAATCTTAAAATGACACACTTGGACAGCTTGCACTCAGATAAAATCATTGAAATTTGTCAGCGAAACTTGCCTGGAGCCCTTGTCTTGATAATCATTGAACAATGAATGCCAACAACCCTATGTTGTAAAATTAGTTATAATTTTGTTTTTTATTATGGTGTGTTTATACATTTATTAATGACAATGTGGTTTTCTAAACTTCTTTAAAACTATATCATATAGATTTTATTCAAGATATATTAAGCATATTTGACTTGTATTCATGGTAGGTTAACATATTTAGTTTATATTCAAGGTATATAAGACATTTATTTGACCATATTATCGGCAAATTGAATTGAAAAAAAATCAATTTCATTTGCTACGGTTCATTGAAAATATACCATCTTTATTAAGGTATAATTACATTATATTACACATGTCATATAAATATGATATATTTGTTGTATTAAATGAACATTAATTATCTAAAAATTATTATTTTCAAATAATTCATTAATTAGTATAAAGTACAAATTAAATAAAATTATTTAATCATGTCATTACATTAAAAATTATTTCAAAACTTCTTGTTGAATAAGTAGATATTAAATTGTAAATTGATACAATAATTAATCATTATTCATAAATTCTTCATATTAATTACTTGGTTAGTTAAGAAAATATGAAATAGTAATTAATTAATTCAAATTTAACTTCTTTCTATCAAAAAGTCAATAAGTTTATTGAGAAATAATCTCTACTTAATATGTATTAATCATTTGTTTGTCAAAAATTTATCAACTATTATTAACTATTTAATAAGATTAATTATTCTAAATAATTATATGATTATTCATTATTAATTAATTTTGAATTATATAAGTAATTCTGAAATATTTTAATAATCTGATTTAGGTAGTTTATCAAGAGACATGGTTAATAGTTAATGATTACTAATTAGCAAATATTTAGTAAATAACAAGTGAATAATGGATAATAAATTCTTCACAAATTAAATTGTCTAGTTCTATTAATGATTAATTGAAACTGATTTGACTCTTACTTAATAAATAATAAAATTCATAATATATTATTTTTGTATAATTTTTAATTTTTTAATTAGTGAATATTTGTTCAATATAAAGTTCTAATTTATTTATTAGTTTATTAAAATTTATCAAACTATTGTGGTTAATAATGAATTAATATTAATTATTTGATATTAATGGTATATTAAAAATGATTTAATACCTACGATTTGAATATATAAGTTCAAATTTTAATAATGTATAATCAATCTTCAAGCATCATTAGTTAATTCATAATTTTGAAGAAAAAAAAGTTAGAATCTAATTATTTTTATTTAATTACTTGATCACTAGCAATTTAAAAGGTTTATTTTTATATTTAAAAATATTATTTATATTATAATTAAATAGAATTTTTAAAAAATTCTTCTAGATGTTGTATCCAAATAATTAAATGTATTAAAAAAACATAAATGACTAATTTGTGACTTGATTAATTAGCTAAATACTAAATAACTATTTCATTAAACAATTTATTTTATTTTTATTTATTACTATGAACCAATTATTTCGTTATTAAAAAATGAAAAAATAATTATTAATGTTATTTCTAAAATTATTAAAATAATTAAACAATAAAATATAATAAATAGTTTTGTAGGAGGGTGGATGGGTAGGTAGTTACTTAGTTAATTAGTTACTTATTTCTTATCTATTTAATTGGATAATTTACAAAACTAAAAACAAGTGCAAAATTTGTGGCAGAATTAGTTTTAGTTGCAATTGGATTTGCGACTAAAAAGCAATCAAAAGGTTTAACGGATATGCTTTGTCTTTTAATGTCATCTTACAAAAAATACAAAGAAGATGGTTTTCTTTTGGATTTCAAATTGAAAATCATGTACCATTTAAAATAAGCTCCAAAAAGCTTAACCCCTACATGCAAAATATAAAATAAAATAAAAATGTTTACTCAACTACTTTTATACCTTTTTACTTTCCTACCTATTTGCCTACCTTCCTACATAGGTAGTTAGGTGAGTAAGTAAATACCTAGTTTATTTAGGTATGTATCTTCGATAGGTAGGCATTTTTTTTATGCACATAGTTTTACCTACCTACCCACATATGTAAGTAATTATATATTTTAAATTTTTTTCTCCAAAATTTAATCAATGTGCCATATGTCACAATATTATTACATCTTAATTGAATAATCATAATGGATGGTTGAAATCAAAACTTTAACAAAAAATTTATTTTCATAGAAAATATTTCAAGTGCCACATCTCAAATCTTTTTTTATTCAAGTGTCATCCCAGTGTAAATAGTTGAATTTAGACAATGTTAACTTTTCCTATATATATATATATATAAGTCCAAATTTTGCCACATATTGAAACCTAATTAGAGCATGTGTTGAAATCTATGGCCATCCATAATGGATGGCCTAGAGTAATATTTTAGTAATATATACTTTTTTAAATGTTCATAAATTGATAACTATATTAAAAAATTTGGACACGTTCTTCATCTATGGAGCATATGTTTTTATTATCATTTTGAAACATATTAAAGGTGCATTCACTTGCTCTTGTGGATTCTAGTATGAATCCCTAAAACCAAACTAGTCATTTAAGACGTAAACTTATTTTCTAGGAAGATTTATGTTAAGTTCACTTAATATTTAACAATCACCCGTTTAACATTGGGTGCCACCTAAGATGCCATCTAGATTTTCACTTAACACTAACTTGAAATTAGGTGTGAATGCACCTTCACTTTTGTACATTAAACATGTAATTTTAAAGAAATTTTATGAATTTTCTATTTAGTGTGGTGATTGATGCTTTTATGTGAATCATGACAAAAAGGTCAACTACTTTGTGATTTGTATTGAATCTCTTGTTTCATCATTTGGTGACTTGTTGAATTATAGTTGATAGTTGTAGGAGTTTGGTGAATACATCAAGTTTTGCAACTTGCTTTCTTATTCAACTTGTATTTTTTTCATGTTCATTGTTTTCATTAAATTATAAACCTCTTGCAACCAACCTTTTCTTTTTTGTGAAATTTCACCAGAAAGAGAAATTTAAAATTTGAAAATAAGTTGATTTTGGAGGTTTTCATAAAAGGTAAAAATCGCCAAATGCATATAATAGATATTAGTGTATAGAAAAATGAGATATTTTTATTTCATGTTTGATTAATAGTTGGATTTGGCTAAATCTTCCTATGGATGATTGCCATTTTGATTGCAAACAAAAGTTCCTTAAAAAAGAAAATACTAATTGTGATTACATATATGACAATAATTGCATTTCATTTTATTGTGTGCTTATTGCTAAATTTTCGGAATGAGAAACCAAAAACTAAAAAATACTTCAATAACATTTGGGGCCATTTAAATGAAAACATTGAAAACCACCAAATACAAGAGCACTAGTTAATATTAAAAGCATATTTGAGAAAACATGTTGAGGTTTCTTAAGTGCACGTACATCATCAATTTTTCTGTTTGTGCAAGATTGCATTGTGGACCATTTTGTGTTGTAAATTTTTCCTTTGGCTAAACTAGTATTCTAAAGAAGCCAACCTTGGTGGGCAACTACCTCAACTACTTTAAAGCAAGAAATTGTGGTGAAAATAAAATGTTCAATTCTCTTCTCAAATTTCCTTTTAATATCAACCCAACTTCCAAGTATCAAACCAATTTACCATCCTGGGGCAGAGATCTCAAATCACGGAAGGGCTTGTACTCAGGCCTTTCTCCTGTACATCAAACCCGAAATGTACATAATAAGAAGCTGCTCCTGTTTTGCCTTTGTTATTTAAGGCAACTGTGGGGCAGAAATTTTGCTGATCTTGAGCATTCCATGAAGGAGTCATTCTATGTGTAACCTACCTGTTTGGGGCATATAATGCCTCTTAAGTTCCCCCTTGAAAGCTGGAGTTTACTACTTTAAACTAGTGTAAATAGGTTTTTAAAGAAGTGTAAGGATTTTAGGGTTAGTGTCAATTTTAATACAAATTGATGATTAATTAGGGTGCTCAAAACATAAATTGGCAATTAGAAATTGATTACGGTTTGGAACATGTCCTACAAGAACCCCAATAGCACATAATGGAATGGCAGCTTGTACTAAAGGGTTGGGCTTTTCCATAATACATAACATCTTGTTTAAAGGACCTAAGAATTGATATCCCTAAAATTTGATATTCGGGTGATATATATCCCATTCGGGGAAAGCAATGCTTAAAATGATCTGGGCTGCCCAATTTGATCCCCGCCCACGCACAATGAGCCCATTTGAATCAGTGTTTTTTTTGGGGCAAATTTTTGCCAAATTTCGACCTGAAAAATACGATTTTAGCCTATACAAATGATTTCTCATGGAAAAAATTACTCAAAGTTGCAAGTTTCAGAATAAATAAATAGACTTTTATGACAAGTTTGAGTAGGTAGCCAAGAATATAGAAGGATTCTATATATTTTTCTACTTTCATATCTAGTCTGTAGCCAAATCTGGCTAAATCACCTTATGGAGGATTGCCACGAAAAAAAACCCTGAAATTTTGAATCCGAGCATTCAAGGTAATTTTGTCAGTTTCGCTCAACTAATCAGATTGCCATTTATAGGTGGATAAAGCCACAAAGAAGGTACTAATTTTGTAACCCAATCTGAGTCGTGGTTTGTGGGTCAGACCCCGGTTATGCAACCCAACACACAGCGTCTTGGAACGCCATATCCGCCATTGCCACGCTGCTCAAGCAAGCAAAGCAAGCAAGCAAGCAAATCGGCATCATACGGATCGTGCCAGTGCCGTGCCTGGAAGATAACTATTCGCATCTGTGAGCTTTTCTCATCACTCTTTTGTCGCTGCTGCTTCCCCAATTTGCCATCGCTTTTGCATGTATAGTTCTTTCTTGCTGTGTTTTCTCGTATGTGCACTTGTGGGTGTTGGGACACATTGGTTTTAGTTTTTTAGGAGGAAGCTTTTGTAGTATGTATATTTGGGAACAAGTCACTAGTTTTTCAGCGGTCTTTTTTTATCGTCGGAATCTTCTTTATCAAGGGTTCAAGAATAAGGTTCGAAAGATGTTCTATTGTTTTTTTTCGTTTTTGGTTGGGAATGATGAAACTTCGGTTTGTTTTTCCCCCCCTATTTGAGGATTTTCTTGGGTGAAGGGATTCTTTGGGTACCATTATTGAGAACTGTGTTACTGCACCTGATGTGGGTCCAATGGTTTTCTTGACATTCTAGGGTTGTGTTAATATATATGGGTGTGCTAGACTATGTACCAGATTTTAATTTGCAAGATTGGTAGGTTTTTTGACTTGATGGCAAAGTTTCACATCTAACCCTGTTGGTTTTCTCCTTATCGCTCATTGAAGACTCGGGCTTTAATGATGTATTTTACGTTCACAAGTTCTTTATATTGCAAGCTTTTGCTAGTTGAACCGTCAAGTTGAGAACAAGGTTTGGTGTGTTGGTGTGAAGTGTGCAAGTTGAACTTTCAAGCACAACCGATTCAAGATTGTGACATTTCTCAGAAATTTGGGTTTCTTGGGCCATTTGGTGTGCTTGATTTGGCTTTTAGGTTGCAAGATTGTGTGTATGTCCTGACAAGGAGCTTTCTTGCCATTCATGGTATCCTCTGTTGTTGGGTTTTATCAGGGTTTCTCAGTTGTCCCAAAGAAATTTAAATCTTTGAGGTGCAGGGATTGAATTTTCCTGGACTCTTGTTTTGGGATGCTGCTACCAGGATTATTGATGAAGAAACTGGAGATGCCATGGCAGTTGATCCAGTTGGCCGGAGCAGGTCTTGCAGGCTGCCGAGCTGGAAGGTGCCAACGGGAAAGCAGTTCTTACTACACATCATCACTAGTTAGCTTAACAACATTCTCTCTTTCATGTGTTTCTTGATCTGCCAATGGTGTCAAGAAAATCTGTTGGCTTTTGTCTTGCCAGAATCCACCACTAGGAGGATAACAAAAATCTGTACAATAGCTGTAGACACAGCATTTGGCATGGTTCTTAACCTAATCCATGGTACTCTGGACAGGGACCATGGTGGAGGCAACAATGGTATGAAGAGACTGCTTAAGGATGTGAAAGTATATGGAGGTCTGAAGGACAAAGTGGAGGGATGCACACATACAGTACAGCATCATGATGAGTTTCCAATAAGTTCCAGCATCCAGTTTAAAGCACTTGAGATGTCTTGGTATGTTAGCTTCTTTTCTTGGACCCCACATAATGGTTGTCCCTTTACGGCAGGGGTGTTTGTGGTCTACTCTTTTTCAGGCCTCACTTGCTTTTTGACAGTTTGGTGCGCATGTATGCAGTCATACTAAGGGGCACATCAGCTGCTTTGTAACAAGCTCTGATCCTGATGACAAGCCTGCTGTGTTCACTGGTGCCACACTGGTATATTTTTGATTGCATATATCACTCAATGTTATAGTGAATTGTCATCACTCATCACATTTGCCCCACTTCTGTCTAAATAATGCTGGAAATTGTTTGGGGTTGGAGAACAGACTTTAGTCAGATGGGTTGGTTATCAAAATGGGCATTCATTGGAAATATTGAAGTGCATATATTGGCAGGCATCATTCCCCCGGGTTCTAGAGAGAAACAAAGGGGATCATGGTAAGGAGGGCAATCAATATTTTCTGACTGCCAGGTTTTTCTGGATCTTCCCAAGTGCATATTTGCTCATAGTGCATGATGTTTGTTTTCTATGTCCACAGTGTATAGGGGTTGTGGCAGATTCCTTGAAGGAATGCCAGACCAGATGTACTAATCACTGTGTGTGACTCTTACTTCATTGCCACCTGATACTCAGTTATACTGTGGGCATGAGGTACATTCAATCACATTTCTGGATCCTGAAATGTGTTTGTAAACATTAACCTTGCATTCAGTTATTTTCCAGATGCTCATACCTTGAACCTAGATGCTTTAGTATATAAGAAGTTTTTGTGAATTTGAACATGTGCAAACCTCTTATACCATTTCCACTGGTAATGAGGCTTATGTTTGTGAAACTGATTCTAATGGGCTTCTTCTGATCAAGTCTACAGAGGTGCATAGGTCATGATGTGAAGAGTGCTTGTTGTGTCATCCAGGAAGAGAGCTTTGTGAACACATTGTGGAAGCTATAAATGGAATGCAGATAGATCAGCTTTCCCTTTTTGTGGAACATGCATGAGTTTTTCTTAATTGCTGGTCTTTCCTTTGTCACAGTATACCCAGAAGAACCTTGAGTTTGCACTCACTGTAGATCCAAAGAATGAGGTACTTCTCAAGAAGATGACATGGGTGCAACAGCAATGCAAAAACAAAAAAGCAATTGTGCCATCAACAATTGGAGATGAGCTGGAATTCAATCCTCCATGAGGGTGGACAAGAAGTCACTACAGATCACTGGTTTCTCTCAATATTTTCCTGCTGAATGTTTGTGGAGTTCTCTTTCTTCAGTGAATAACTAAATCAGGGGCACTGCTAGACTCAATGATGGACCATTTGTTAAGCAACAGAACAGTCATCTCTCTTTCCAATCTGTTCTGACATGAAGGCTTGTGCACATTTATTTGATCAAGTCAACATGTGTGCTGTATTTTGCATTAGTTGCCAACTCTATTTAAACATTTAATGAAGTTCACTTTTTTAGTGTTATGTAGATACATTTGAATATAACAAATGAAATTTGTGCTTGTATTGGGTTTGATTTTAACTTTTTTAATTTGATTTAGTGAGTTGTTTCATTTTTCTTGAACTTCAACATCTTTACATGAGTTGAATCATCCATTTTAAACTCATTAAAATCATTATTCAAATGCATTTATTAATATATATTGAAACACACATAATAATTTAATGCCTCACATTTATATTTGAACAAGTTAATGAATTTTTTCACATTTCTTGAATTATCAACCTTTGCACATGAGTTGAATCCTTCACTTTGAATGTGTTAAATCCATTACTCATGAATTGCATTTTACAATTTTTTTAATTAGATGTATACAAACTAAACAAGTTTGATATTTATATTTGAATGGGTGAAAAGATTATGTTAAATGTTCATGTGTGCAAAGCTTTAAATGTAGACCTTTAAATGATAAACTCAGCATATATTAAATTCTTGTACATTTATGTAAATTAAAACATATGTTTTTGCCTAGTTTGTTTTAGGCATCATGTGGACAAGTTTTTTATTACAAATGCTCATGATGCCACACAAAAACCCCCATAAATAATCCCTAATTTTTTCCCCATTTTTCTTTAAGTGTATAAAAACAAATTCATGTTAAAAAAGTGATTAAATTTTTAATTTTTAATTTTATGTTTTGTTAAAATATATTATGATTATGATTATGATTATAAATTATCAAAAAAATTACTTTTTAAAATTTTAAACATGATTTATTAAAATTTAGGGTTTTAAAAAATAATTTTATGTTAAATATTTAGAGGCGAATTTTTTTAATTATCTTTTGGATTAAATGAATTATAGACGATGATACTGATAATTACATTTAAAAAATTATGTTTTTATTTTTCAAATTGGTGGTGTTCTTCAAAATCATTCAGAAGAATATTTAACCATGTTTTGGTTGTAGACCATGTATATGGAGGTATAAATTTGTTAAAATATTTCTATATTTTGGCTACAAGTCCTAAAAACCATTGTAAAATTAGATCATTAAGAAAAATGTAAATGAATTTTTTTGGTTTTTTGATTAAAAAATCCTTTATTGATGTTGATGGCCCTTTTTATGTTTGCAAAATGGTGAAAATTCACCACCAAAAAAAATTCAACTACATCATTAATATTTATTTCTCAAAAAATTGGATAAGTTTATAGCAAATTCAAATATTGATCTTAAAAATTTTCAAATAAATTTGATGTTGGAATTGTTTTTGTGTTTAAGGTTGGAATTATGAGACTTATTTTTGAGTTTTTATTCATTAAAAAAACTCTTTTTTTTAAATTTTAATCTCAAATGTTTTCGATTTTTTTGTTGTTTACATTTTCCTTTGAATTTTCACTATTTCTTCCTATTTCTTCCAACAAGAATTGCCAAATTAGAAAATTCTAAACCAAAAAAAAACATGTTGATTTGGGGGGAAGGGGTTTAGTTTAACTATTTAATGCCAAAATTTCACCAAATTAGGCTACTTTTACTTCTTCAAAGGAAATGAAAGTAAAATATATTATTACATCATAAAAATAATAATGATATTTTTTAAAAAATTCAAGTTGTGTAATTAATCATTTACATTAGTGTATGGTTCATGTTGCTAAACAAATATGGTATCAAGAATTAAATGGTTATATTGACTACTTTATTTATTTATTTATTGTGGCCAAGTTTTTGCCACTTTATAGGGGCAACAACATCGACCAAAGACATTTTTGAAAGAAAAAAATCAAATTGTATCAAATTAAAAATATATATCATCAATTTTTTATAATAAACTATAGTATGTAACCATAATATTGAAGGATTTAAACAAATTTCCAACTCCACAACTTGTCTATAACCAAATGTGATTGAATCTTCTTATGGATGATCGCCATTTTAGCAACATTGCAAAAATAATAATAAACTTTCTACCTAATCATATTTGGGAAAATAAAAATTTATATTTTTTCAAAAAATGGACATATTGTACATAATGGAAATAATGTTGTTAAAGACTTAATGAATGCATTCTTAAATTCACATTGAATTCATAGATATTGTAGGCCAATTTAAACAAGAGGAGATTTGTAAATTTATTCATGACATGTTATTTTTATTTTTATTTTTATAATAATTTAAAAGATGTTATGAAATTTTTTTAAAATATATTATTGAATAAACTTTAAAGATCATGTTTTCATTTGTAGCACTTGAATAAATTTTGAAAAAGAAAACATATGTTAAAATTTGACTTTCCTATACAATTCCATGCCACACATAATAAATTTAAACATTTTCTTCCTTGTTAATAAAGTTTTGAAGTGGTTTGGTACTTAAGGCCTTGTTGTTTCCATGAAGTCATAAGTAAAATCTTAATGATTTTGCACACATCAATGTATCTTGTATAAATGCAATGTACGAACATGTACATCATGATGAATGATGTCAAAATTTGTTTTTGACAAAGTTGAAAAAATAAATAAATTCACAACATGTAAATTTTTCATGACATGTTGTGAAAATTAGAATAGGTGACTTCATGATCTGGGGGGAAAAAGACTAAAACATTTCAAAAACAATCATATGATGATGAAACACTTTATTCCACATGATATTAACTTGGGACCTCATATATCCATGTCATAATTTTAAAATTAAAATTTATTTAGTGCAACATGTGACTATTCATAACCAATTAAGAATATTTCATTAAAAATGTCTTAATCAACTAATCCTTTTTCACCAAAACCATATAACTTGCATAGTAGTCAAATTTGTCTCATTTCATTAAAAACCTAGTGAATTTGGGTAGTGGGAAAGACAATATTTCTTCTTGTGATTCAAGGAGGTGGTTATAAACCTTAGGTTCGTAAATTAGAATCAAGAGATTATGTGTACCTACAACAAATAATGCTAACTATGTTAGATGTGACCATAAGACATGTTATTTTATGCATGTGAAAGGTGTTATTTTTGAAATGTTATTGTTGGAGATCTAAGATGGTAAAACCTAGAAAAACCATGTGCATAATTGCATGTTGTGTCACCTTCCCATTTTGAACGGCGAAATTGATACATATGTGGCAGTTGCTATCATTAAATCATATCATATGTTGTGTGGGCAGTTTATTGGGGCTACCATTATGTTGATTTATGATCAATGTTCCAAATGTTGGCATATGGGATTTCTTACACCACCATTGAAGGAAATATTGGTTGGAAAATGGTTTTTCCTTTGGTGCATTAACATACATAAGTACCTATTCTTGTAATTAGATAATAGGAATATCCTAAATTCTTCCCGATGATGATTCACCTTTGTAACTAATCTTCCATCTACATCATGTTGGGTGAAATAGCGACAAGCAAATAGATAAAGACAATGTGTTATCCAACATGTTGTTGGCAATGTTGATCATGACTGTGATATGCCTATTGAAGGGGCCCACAAATGCAAACATTCTTATGCCAAAATATTGAAATGGCCCAAAGTCATGGAGGTTCAACAATTTTCCACACCTCCATGAACTTCATTCAAAGTTTTTGGAAGACACATCAATTTTCGCAAGTGCAAGAAAAAATGTTGAAATGGATTCCATTGAGTTCCTCTTTCTAGATGCACAACGTATGAACAAGGTGGTGAGAGTGGGGACTACACTAGGCCCTGGTTATAATCACAAGTGATAATGATGTGAAAGTGGAGTCCCTAAGTGAAAATGCTAGGAAAAGTTCATTGACCTCTATGTTCAAGGAGTCCAAGGTTTGGGAGCTTTTGAATTTATTGGTTTCAAGATGTCACAAATGGAAGTGGACAATATACAAATGAAGAATGTGCTAGGAGAAGAAGTTATTAGAACTTTTTGGAGTGGGTTTGAAAGACTTCTAGGGAGATTACATCATTACAATGGATAAGAAGGAAGAAAACAACATGTTTTTTCTTGTAATCTGGGAGGTGTTATGGACCGAGCTACAAACAATTGGAGAATTACAAGACAAGACAAGACAAGAGAATTGAGAGTTTTATTGATCCATCAACTGGTGTTGGTCTGCTGGAGGGCTATTCCCCAGACTATTTCCTTTTATAACCCTGAACCATACTAGTCCCAAAATATCCTAGGCCATGATGTTTGACAACACTACTAGTCCCAAAATATCCTAACCATACTAATCCAAAAATATCCTAGGCCATGATATTTGACAGCACTACTAGTCCCAAAATATCCTAACCATACTAATCCCAAAATATCCTAACCATATTAATCCCAAAATATCCTAGGCCATGATATTTGACAGCACTACTAGTCCCAAAATATCCTAAGCCAAAAGTATCCTAGGCCATGACATTATCCCCTCCTCAAGTGACATCTTCCAAATGGAGCCGTTTTGTTAAGATACCGTTGGTGAAACTGATTGACTAAGTCTTGGGCATGAACTAGGTTTCCAGCAAGCTCCCAAGTAAGCTTCAAAAGGAGGATAACCTCGCCAAAAGACAAGGTACAGGAACTTTCCACAAATCTTCTTAGAGTTTAGGACCTCCTGAACTTCAAACTCTTCTTGGCCTTCAATTTCGACTGGAGCTAGGGGTTCTCGATGACATTCTGGGATCATGTTTTCATGAAATTTCTCAAGCAAGGAGACATGGAAAACATTGTGGATTTTGAACTGGGGTGGAAGCTCCAATTGGCAAGCCACTGGACCAACAAATTTGGTGATTTTGAAAGGTCCGAAGCGCTTATAATCCAACTTGGCACATGGGCAAGTGGTAGCAATGTTCTTTCTGATAAGCCAGACCTTGTCTCCAACCTTGAAGTTTGGATGGTCCTTGCGTCGGCGGTCTGCTTGCTTTTTTTGCCACTCTTGTGTCAGCTTGAGTTCTGCCATAAGGTTCTGTTGAACTTGTCCAAGCCTCGTGGCCCTTTCTTCAGCTGAGGGGTTTACAGAATCCCCAGGAATTTTAAGGCTGAACCTGGGATGAAAACCGTAATTGGCAAAGAATGGATTGATCCTGGTCGATGCATGCGTTGTGTTGTTATAATCAAACTCTGCTTGAAATAGTAGGGCCAGCCAGTCGTCCTGTTAGTAGTTCACAGTGCAGCGAAGGTATTGCTCGAGTGTCTGGTTTGTCCGTTCGGTTTGTCCATCTGTCTCGGGGTGGAAAGCTGAAGAGAACTGAATGTCAACTCCAAGAAGCTCGAATAGGCGACGCCAGAACTTGGATGCAAATTGAGGACCTCTGTCGGACATAATTTCCTCGGGGAGTCCATTCAGTCGGACGATCCCATCCAGAATTAACTGAGCTGTCTCTTCTACTGTGATTGACTTGGAACAAGAGGTGAAATGGGCCATTTTGGTGAGTCGATCGACCACAACCATATTGAATTCTTGGTTCTGACAATAGGGAGGTCCGTGATGAAGTCAACTGGTGTTGGTCTGCTAGAGGGCTATTCCCCAGACTATCTCCTTTTATAACCCTGAACCATACTAGTCCCAAAATATCCTAGGCCATGATGTTTGACAACACTACTAGTCCCAAAATATCCTAACCATATTAATCCCAAAATATCCTAGGCCATGATATTTGACAACACTATTAGTCCCAAAATATCCTAACCATACTAATCCCAAAATATCCTAGGCCATGATATTTGACAACAGTACTAGTCCCAAAATATTCTAGGCCAAAAGTATCCTAGGCCATGATAGAAGGTGGATGAAGTATATAAGGTAGTCAAACAGGGTGCTCCTCATGTGACCAAACAACCTTCAAAAGTTCAATCATCTAGAGGTGTTTCAGAAGCGGCATTAGGTGGAAGTAATCAACAAGGGAAAGGAGGATGATAAAAGTATAGATGGTCAGTCACTGTTGAAGTCATCAAATTGGCAAAAGGAGGGGAAAGGTGATGGGAAAGATGATGAAAGCAAACCACCTGGTGACAATGCCCCCCTTAATTTTGGACCTTCAAGTGAACCATAAATGGTTTTTCATACATTCATAGTGAAAGTCTATCCAAAGATCGGGTGTACATTTCATGATGTTAGAAAGATTCCACCCCAAATTAGTATTGTGTCTATTTCGTGAACAATATTGATGATTGTATTTTTCAAAAACAAAATAGGGGTTAAATTATTAGATGTGACAACACAAACACAATGTAATCTTGGTCATGATGCACATGGTGAACATTATTTTGGGCGGTTCGAAGATGATATGGAGATTTCATTTGAAGGGACTTCAACAGAATGCAAAGGAACAACATTAAAAGATTTTAGTGCAACTAATAAAAAAGGTGAGGAGGGCATAGCCACAAAAAAAACAATAAACATAGTTTCATGGGAGGGTAAAAGCATTGTTAACCAAGATTCAAAGGGTATGAAACTTTTATCTAAACTTGGAGGTTTTGGGATGGAAGGTGACGTTAGTGAAAGCAAAACAAAAAAATGTTGTGAGAAATTTCTTGAGGGCTAACACCAAAAAAAAAGGTGTGAAACAAATTGAAGGTTTAAATGTCCATAACAACAATTTGGAACAAAACTTGATTATAGATTTGCATTTTAGCAAGTATTAAAACAACCCTTTGAGATTCTTGCAATATCGTGATACTTTCACATCAATATTTGTTGACAACTCTGATGTATCCAAGGAAAATACCTTGAAGTGTGCACCTTACATTTATAGGGTGGAAAGGCACCTATTTCACATTAAACAAGATGTTGTCAATTTTGGGAGAATACATCCACACGAATATGAGCTTCAAATGTTCATTAATTATGCAATGACACATTTGGATGGCTTGTGTTCAAATGAAACCATTGAAATTCACTTGCAAAATTTTGTTAGGCTAGCAATACAAATGTTTCTTAGTTGGTAATCATTGCCATTCGACAATGAATGCCAACAACCCTATGTGAAAACATCTATGGATTTTCGTATGTTAAGTGTATACATTAGAATAAATCTTGTAATATGTAACCATTCAAGTTGTAATCACATGCAACTACTTGTCATTTGCAACTTTGTTTCATCATTTTAACAACTAGTCACCATCTTTTAAACACTATGTTATTTTGCGATTATGGTGAGACTATTAAATTACACATTCTTCCATATTGATTAGCTTAATGATTTTTTCATCCAAGAATAGGATCCCATGTTCATTTAGTTACAAAATTAGTTGCAATTTAATTACTTATTATTGTGTGTTTACACATTTATTAATGTACATTAAAGTTTTGTGGAGTACATTAAAAGTATATTATAAATATTATTCAAGGTATATTAAGCATATTTGACTTGTATTCATGGTATATGAAGATATTTAATTTGTGTTCAAAATATATTAAACATATATTTGACCATATTATCGGCGTATTGGATTGAAAAAAATCATTTTTGATTTTGTATGGGGTTCATTTAAAATAAACCATCTTTATTAAGGTACGATTAAATTATAATAGCAAGGTTATATTCATATGATATAAGATTTGTATTAAATGAGCATTAATTATTTGACAATTATTATTTTCAAACAATTTATTGGTTAGTATAAAGTATGAACTAAATAATTTTATTTCATCATTCAATTACACTTAAAATAACACCATTTTAAACAAAATAATCAATTATTGTTTATTAGTTATTTAAGAAATAATTTTTTATTAATTAGATATTAAATTATAAATTGATACAATGATTAATCATTAGTCATGAATTATTCATATTAATTAAATGATTAATTAAGAGATATGAAATAATAGTTAGTTCATTAAGAATTACTTTCTTTCTATCAACAAGTCAAGAGGTTTATAAATACATAATTTATATTTAATATTTATTAATCAATGATTTGTGAATAATTTAATGAATATTATTAAATATTTGAATACTATGAAATAAATAGTTATTCTAAAAACTTATTCAGATAATAATTATCTGATTATTCCTTATTAATTAATTTCGAATTACACGATTAGTTCTAAAATATCTCAATAATCTGATTTAGGTAGTTAATCAAGAGTTATGGTTAATATTTAATGATTACTAATTAGTAAATATTTAGCCAGGCAATGGATAACAGAAAATAAATTCTTCACAAATTAAATTGTCTACTTACTATTTAATGATGAATTAAAACTGATTTAATTTTTACTTAATAAATAAATAAAATACATAATATATTAGTTTTTTCTAATACTTATTTTTAAAAATTATTTATATTAATACAATATAAAGAAGTAATTTATTTATTATTCATTAATATTAATCAAAATTTGTGAGAGTTAATATTTTTTATTCACGAATTATGGTTAATAGCTAATTAATATTAATCAATTAATATTAATGCTCTATGAAAACTGATTTAATATCTACTAATTAAGTTGATAAACTAGAAATTTAATAGTTTACAATTAGTATTCAAGAATTATAAATTAGTTAATAATTTACTTTGTTAGATCATTAGATAATAACTAATTATCTTTTATTTAATTAGTTGATCATCAGTAGTGCTTTTTTTTGGCGAATTTTCGCAACCTAGTGACACAAAAAATGCTAATGAATCAAACAAATGGATTTTTGAGATTTTAAAAAGCAATTTGCCACATCTAACCAAATAAAGTCAGAAGTCACTAGATATAAACAATGTGTTTTTTTAGGTTGCTAAAACTAAGCAAGATTCCAAAAAAGATTTATTAATCCACCAAGAAAGTCGCCATTTACTACTAATTAATGGTGAAGAACTTAACTAATGCACCTACTTGAAGAATTTGAAAAAGAAGACACTAATCACTAACAATTTAAAATTTTTATTTTTAGAGGTAAAATTAATATTTATATTTTAGTAATTGGATAAGTAGAAATTTATTATTTTAGAAGTAATTGCCAAATAATCAGATATATTAAAAACAGAAATGATTTTTTATTTCATTAATTAATTAGATATTAAATAATTATTTCTTGGGATATTTTTCAATTATTTATTATTATTTATTATTACTATGAACAAATTAATTAGTTATTAAAAACCATGAAAGAATAATGATTAATGCTACGTTTAAAATTATTAAAATAATTTGTAAGCGGGTGGGTGGGTAATTAGTTAGTTAATTAGTTACTTATTTCTTACCTATTTAATTGTATAATTTACAAAACAAAAAATAGATACAAAACTTGTAAAAAATTCATTTTTAGTTGCAATTGAATTTGCAAGTAAGGTACAATTAAAACTAATATGTTTTGTCTTCTAATGTCATTCTACAAATTATATAAAAAAGGAGCCTTCTCTTTGGATTTCAAATTGAAAATCATGTGCCATATGGGCTGAGCTCAAAGAAGCTTAAGCCTAAAAGCAAAACATAAAATTGAAATTTTTTTTTTACATGGTTACATTTTAATTCACCTATTTTTTTACCTTCTCATTTAGGTAGCTAGATGGGTAAATAAGTAACTTACATACGTATCTATCCTAGGTATGTAGGCATTTTCTTTATGCACATGGTTTTACCTACCTACCCACCCACCTATTTAAGTAATTATTTATTTTAATTTGTTTTTTCCCAAAATTTATTCATTATGCCACATTGCAATTTTTTTTATTGTGCCATGTGTCACAATATAAATACGTTTAAATTGAATAATCATAATGGATGGTTGAGATCAAAATTTCAATAAAAAATTATTCCAAGTGTTGCATGTCAAATGTTGATTTGTCTAAATGTTATCATGTAAATAGTTGAAATTGGACCATGTTAATTTTTCTCATTATATATTATACAAAATCATATGTAGAAAAATCCAAGTTTTGCCACGTGTCGAAAACTAATTAAAATATGTGTTGAAATCTATGGCCATCCATAATGGATGGCCTAGATTAATATTTCAATAATTAAGAAAAATTACCCAGAAAAATATTTTGTTGACAAATGGCAATTAGCGATAGGGTTATTTACTAGTTGTAAAAGAATGGTAAATAGTTGTAAATGTTATATTTGATTGTATATTTCATCCATTGGAAATGTGCTGACATTGGGGTAAGTCATCATTTGTGACTAAAAATTCAATGCGACTTCACTTATGCAACTAATGGATTTTTTAGTTGCAAAGTTGATTGAAACCATTTTTTAGTCACAAATTGATGTTTTTCTATGAGTGACATTGACCGAATTTGTGCAACCTACCTTGGTAGAATGTTTGACAACTACTTGCACTTTTGGTTTGTCAATGTCCAAAGGGGCCCATGATGTCTTTGCAGTGGTTGTTAATTTTTTGTTCACCACTTGGGAGCCCAAACACATCACAATTTGTTTGTTTGAAATGAACGATATGAGTGGTGTTGCCGTGGTTGTGAAAGCTCAAGCATCCTTAGCAAAATTTGGGCTCACCCAAAAGATTTTAGTTTACGTTAAGGATGAAGGCTCCAACCTATAAACTTGTGATCAAGCTTTTAAGATAGTTGCATCTTGTCATGATCTTGACATATTCAAACCATTCGATGGCTACTATTTTGGGCATGTGCTATCAAAGGTATGTCAATATGCCACTCTCATGTCAAGGTGCCTCGTGGGTTATATTATGCCTTAATCAAAGCTACTTAAGTGGATGTGCATAATTGTAGCACATGGTTGAAGAAATCCGGCAAGGGGAGGTAAGCTTGGAGAAAGCATGTGTGGATTGTGGGCTCAACCCTCACAAATTGAACACCCCTGTGAAGATGGGGTAAATAATTTTTTTTTCGTATTCTAATTTTGTTTTTTGTTTTTGGTTTTCTTTTCATGGCTCATTCATTACATGTTCAAATGGATTTTTTCATTTATGGCAATTTTTTCTTGGGCTGATTAGAAATTAATCAGAAGTCGTGTGGTGGCTGATTATTAGGATTTGAGTTTTACACTGGTTTTTTCCATTGTTGGTTCCATTCATACTTGTTCCCCCATGGTTGATCTTTGACTAGGTGGGTTCCATAGTGGCCTCATTTGATTTAAATTAAGTTTGTTAGTGGCTAATGTGAATTTTATGGAGCTTGTTAGTAGTTGATGTTGATCAATTTGGAGCTTTCCCTAGGTTGATTTTGTTTTTGGTCCTCTATTATGCGCCCTTGAATTTTTTTTCATCAACATGTTAGTGGCTGATTTGATTTATTTGGAGCTTCTTAGTGGTTGATTTAAATTTTTTAGCAAATAAATCTGACAACCTTTGCCTGAGGATATTGGATTGAGCCAATCCACTATGAGCACTAGCTTCCAGGAACATGGTTCACATGCATCTGGCAGGTATGGATTAATGCAGCCTATAAACTAGTTTACTAAAGTTGTAAATCTGCATTGGAAACCATTGTTGAAGATGCAGTGGTCTTGTAAGTGCAGGAGAGGCATGCAGAATGTGAATTGCCTGGTTGACAACACCAAGATCTACAAGGAGCCAGAAAAATAAGCCTTCTGGTTTGGTTCAGATAATTTGACAGATAATTCCCCATTTGAGTCCCGTGTTACCTTTGTAAAATTGAAGCTGTCCAGTGCCACAGTGCTTAACTACAGGGTGACTGCAAATTGAGCCAGAAGTGTAGGTCGAGAAGAACTCTGTCTGCCCAATGGAGATGAACACATGAGGACAAATCAAAAGTTGAGATGGGAGCTGTGCTGATTTATCTATAGATGCATGTTAACACATACTGGCGCAGGAGCTAAAATTATGAACAGGGACGAATGCCCCTTCAGAGACACCTCCCAAGATTGGGCAACAAGGAGAAGGTGCATCTCCATCAAAGCAGAAACCAGGATAGACACAGAGGAGATCATGTCAGCAAATAATGACTAGACACACAGCACATATTGGTTGGTTGTGGCAGAATGTAGGACGACAAATTAAAACCTTTTGGAATTTTATTGCGAAAAAGTGCAAATGTATTTTGAGATCAGTCATCACCGCATGTTAGAGACTCACCAGTGACCTGGGTCTCAAATCTTTTGGTCTTGAATGAAGCCAGGATAGTCACCATACAAAGAGGTAGGCTGGTACTGAACAGCATTCCACTGCTGAAAATTCTATCAAGATGAGTGCAGATTCCATCCAAGCCTTGAAGAAGGATGACCACATCAGGTCTTCAAAACACAATGAGGAACATGCCACAAGTTGTGCTACAGCATCTGGCCAGAGCACAATTTTGACAAGCTCTGCTCTGAGAATTGAGTGCCTTGTGGCTTGTAAGATTAGGCCTTACAGCTGTGAGCTCCATACCTGAGCCACTCATGTCAATATCCTCAAGGATCTGAAGGACCCATTAGTGCATTTCAAAACCATGATCTAATCAAGCTCGTCTTCCATTCATATCTTTCTTATTAGTCATGTGCGTAGTCAAAAAGTTCAGTACTCTTCCGAACATGGCATTGGTTTCCAATATGAGAATTTAGAACTCTCCATATAGGTGTGCAAATGAAATGTGGCTAAAAACCCAGTGTTGGATGGGCATTTGATTTTTCTAATAACCACCAATTCCAGGTAGTTGAGAAATTCAGAGTCAAGGATCTGGTTCTGGGTATTTGAAAGATCAGAATCAAACAACCACCGGCTCTGGGTGTGTTGGAAAAATCAGAACCAAAGAACCACCAGTTCCAGGTATTTGACATATCAGAATAAAAGAACAGGTTCTGGGTATTGGAAAAAGATCAGAATCAAAGAACCACTGGTTCCGGGCAATTTACAACTCTCAAAGAACCATGGGTTCATTCTGGTTCTTTGACTATTTTCCCAATGCGGGGTTGGAGCCAGGGCCAGGTGTTTGGAATTTTTGGCCTCCACTGGTTATATGGATTTGTACCTGTGTGAATTCTGGTGGGGATTTGGTTCAGAGACTACCCAACTATGGCTTTTAGTCTGCAAGAGTACCAGAAAATGTAAGACTTTGAATCAGATTGCAATGAAGAATCTTCTTCTGGTATGCCATCCACAGTTTCCTCCAGCAATGTACAACCTATCTCATCAAGAACTTGTCTAAATCAGAGCTTCATCTTGATGCTCGGTACTTGAATTGGAAGATGAATCTCTAAAATTGAAAGTGTTTTATGCAAATTCTTTCTCCACAAGAAAATCTTAAGTAGCTCTCCGATATACAATACAACTTCAGCCCACTTTAGATGGGGTCCAGGGTCCAAATTTGTAAGAACCAGTTTGGACTCATTTGAAGTAAATTGAATCCTGGAGCTGGACCCTGCCTTGGACCCCTGGTGTTTTGTACTCTAATCTTTTCCAGGGCCCACTTGCTTTTTGACAGTTTGGTGTGAATGCATGCAGTCATACTACAGGGCACATCAGCTACTCGTAACAAGCTCTGATCCTGATGACAAGCCTGCTGTGTTCACTGGTGATACATTGGTCTAGTTTTGATTGCATATATCACTCAATGTTATAGTGAATTGTCATCAATCACCACATTTGCCCCACTTCCGTCTGAATAATGCTGGAATCATTTGAGATTGTATAACAGACGTTGGTCAGATGCGTTAGTTATCAAAATGGGGATTCATTGGAAATATTGAAGTTCATATATCTGCAGGCATCATTCCCCAAGGTTCTAGAGAGGAAGAAAGGGGATCATGGTAAGGAGGGCAATCAATATTTTGTGACTGCCAAGCTTTTCTGGCTCTTCCCAAGTGCATATTTGCTCATGGTGCATGATGTTTGCTTTCTATGTCCACAGTTTATAGGGGGTTGTGGCAGATTCTTTGAAGGAACTCCAGACCAGATGTACACATGACTGTGTGTGACTCTTCCTTCGTTGCCACCTGATACTTGTGTATACTGTGTGCATGAGATACGTTCAATCACATTTCTGGATCCTGAAATGTATTTTTAAACATCAATCTCATATTCAGTTATTTTCCAGATGCTCATACCTTGAACTTAGAAGCTTCAGTAATAAGAAATTTTTGTGAATTTGAACATGTGCAAACCTCTTATACCATTTCCACTGGTAATGAGGCTTATGTTTGTGAAACTGATTCTAATGGGTTTCTTCTGATCAAGTCTACAGAGGTGCATAGGTCATGATGTCAAAAGTGCGTGTTGTGTCATCCAGGACAAGAGCTTTGTGGACACATTGTGGAAGCTATGAATGGAATGTGGATGGATCAGCTTTACCTGTTTGTGCACGAGTTCTACTTAAATGCTGGTCTTTCTTTTGTCACAGTATACCCAGAAGAACCTTGAGTTTGCACTCACTGTAGATCCAAAGAATGAGGTACTTGTCAAGAAGATGACATGGGTGCAACAGCAACACAAAGAGAAAAAAAACAACAGTGCCATCAACAATTGGAGATGAGCTGGAATTCAATCCCTTCATGAGGGTGGACAAGGAGTCACTACAGGTCATTGGTTTCGCTCAATATTTTCCTGCTGTCTCTCTGTGGATTTCTCTTTCTTTAGCAAGGAACTGAATCAGAGGCACTGCTTGACTCAATGATGGAAAATTTGTCAAGCAACAGAACAGTCATCTCTCTTTCCAATCTGTTCCGACATGAAGGCTTTTGCAGGTTATCTTCATGTGTAGCACCTGCTGTAGACTACTCCGATGGTTGTTTGCTGGGACTCAAGACCCTTGGCATGGATTAGATGCTATCTGACATCAATCCCTGAGTCCCCCATCTCTGCTAATAGCTCTTGGGGTTTGTGTCCATGCACAGGGTGTGACAGGCAAAGAATCACCAATTGACGTCATGGCAACCTTGCGGCACATGAAGGACAATTGCAAAGGGTGTTGAAGCTTCTGATCTTATTGAAAGGAATCAGAGGTTGTGCTCTGGCAGAAATGTTTTTGGAACCCAGGAGGTTCCGGATTTTCTTCTTGAACCAGCCACTGTTCTCAACTTATGCATCCTCTGTGTATATTTGTGTAAAGTGAGAATTGTCTTGCAGAGGACCACTACTGTTTACATCTGAAAATGAGGTGAAATCAGGAGTCTCTCTGAAAACAAATTCCCATCCCTTCGTCTCTATTTGGATCTGAGGTCTATGCCCACAAGGCTACAGCAGGCAGAATCTGTTGAGCACAGTCTCTTGTATTAGACAGTCACTAACTGTTGAGGAGGATCTTACACCATGTTGGATTGCAAGTTCTTGATGTGTGTAATATCCATGTGTGATAAATGCTATTGCATTCTTAGTTGGCCTCCGATAGAATTGCATGAATGTCTCACAAGTCATCCTGCTTGTGTTCCGATGTTACGACGCTCAAGTGCTCAAACTGCAAACGTCAAGTGAATCTCTAATAAATCTGAGAACTTTTGCGTGCTAATTTTGGATTGAGCCCAATCTGCTATGATGGCCAGCTTTGAGGAATATGCTCCACTCCATCCGGTGTCTGTGGATTAATGCAGCCTATAGTCTAGTTTCATAAAGTTGTAAATGTGCATTGGAAACTGGTGTAGCAAATGCAAGCATGCATGTGAATTGATCACTGCTAAGAGTTAGGGGCAACCCCTGTAATCCTGGAATGAAGTTTTTCCAATTTCAGGCAGCTAGCTGTATCAGACAGCTATCAAGAAGCTTTCTTTGCCTGTATGGAAAATGTCCTAGGGATGCACTTTTACTTGTCTTGAAGGATTTTAATTTGTTTTTTAGAAGACCTCCTTGTAGCCTAGTGGTGAGATGCTGTGAGGCACACCGAAATTGCTGGGAGAGGCCCACTTGAATCAGAATCAGCCAGCCCTTCAACCATTGCAGATGTCTTGTTCTTGTAAGTACAGGAGATGCATGCAACATGTGAATTGCCAGGTTGACAACAGTGAGCTCTGCAAGATGCCAGTAAAAATAAGCCTTCTGGCTTTTGTTCAGATCATTCCGCAGATCATTCCCTATCCAGCTGCCATTTGAGTCCAGTGTTAGCATAGTAAGGAATTGAAGGTGTCCACTGCCACAGTGCTTAACTACAGGGTGACTGCAGACTGAGCCAAGAGTGTAGTTCAAGAAGAGCTCTGTCTGCCCAACGGAGCTGAACACCTGAAGACAAATCAAAAGTGGAGATGGGAGCTGCATTGATTTATCTATTGATGCCTGTTAACACATGCTGGCACAGGAGCCAAAATTATGAACGGGGGACAAATGCCCCTTCAGAGACACCTCCCAAGATTGGGCAACAAGGAGAAGGTGCATCTCAACCAGAGCAGAAAGTGGGATAGACAGAGTGGAGATCATGTCAACAAATAATTACTAGACACACAGCACATATTGGTTGGTTTTGGCAGAATGTAGGATGACAACTTAAAACCCTGTTGAATGTTCTGCAAAGAAGCACCAGTGTTCAGGCATCACAACATGTTAGAGACTTGCCAGTGACTTGGGTCTCCAATCTTTTGTCTTGAATGGAGCCATGATGGTCACCATATGAGGAGGTACATTGACAGTGAATTGCATTCCACTCCTGAAAATTCTAGCAAGATGAGTGAAAATTCCAAGCCTGAAAGAAGGATGAGCACATCGGGTCTTCATAGCGCAATGAGATGCCACAAGTTGTGCTACAGCATTTGGCCAGAGCACAATTTTGACAAGCTCTGCTCTGAGAATTGAGTGCTTCTGTGGCTTGTAAGGTTAGGCCTTGCAGCTGTGAGCTCCATATCTGAGCTACTCATGCCAATATCCTCAAGGATCTGAAGGACCCATTCGGGAAAATGAAAACCATGATCCAATCAAGCTTGTCTTCTATTCATATCTTTCTAATTAGTTGGGCGCATAGTTTAAAAGTTAGGTACTCTTCCAAACATGGTATTGCTTTCCAATATGAGAATTTTGAACTCTCCATATAGGTGTGCAAATGAAATGTGGTTTTTCAAGACCTGATATGAAGACGAGGCGGTATGAAAGTTTTTGTAAAAATCCAATGCCAGGAACATGCTGGTATACATGTTTTAGAAAAGTTCTGATACCAGTACCCGGCTGGTAAGAATTTTGAACACAAACATCCCAAAACCAGCTGGTATGCTCAACAGTAGATACCCACCCTTCACTAGTTAGATGAGTTTAGTTCCAGTGTTGGGTGGTTTAATTTTCTTTCAAAGAACCACCAGTTCCAGATTTTTGAAATTTCAAAATAAAAGAACAGAGTTCTGGGTATTTTGGGAAAAATCAGAATCAAAGAACCCACTGGTTCTGTGTATTTTACAACCCCCGAAAGATCCACTGGTTCTTTGTGGGTTCTTTGGCATTTCTCCCAATGCTGGAGCCATGGCCGGAGTTTTGGAATTTTTGGCCTCCATGGGTTATATGTATTTGTACCTGGCGTGATGTCTGGTGGGGGTTTGGTTCACAATCTAAGGGTCACTTCAGACGAGTGTCCAAGGAGCAGGATTCAATGAAATCAAGCATTCTTATTGGTCAAGAGCTTTAAATTGGTGCAAGGCTTTTGAACAGGGGTCCAGGATCAAGACAAATCAAATGGTGATTTAGCTTACATGGCATCATTTTGGAAGGAAAACCAATTGGTCCAGACATAAAAAAATCTGAAAGGAGAACTCATAGTTTGGAGAACAAAAGTGTATGCAAGCGTTCAAGGTTACTCATTTTTACTTTTATTTTGTTTTTTTTAATTGTTAGTTGAGGTGGGCCTGAGGGCTCAAAAGGCAATCTGAAATTTCAGAGTGCCATGTGGCCACAATTACTTTCACAATAATTTATTTTTCTTGCTACCTTCCTTTCATGGCTTTTAAATTATTGTGACAATCATTATTTACGTTGACAATAAAAAGAATTCAATAGTTATTCATTTTTTGGTGTTGTCATAAATATAGTAGGTGGTCAGGGTAGGTTCATTTTTTCTTGCTGCCATAAGTATAGTAGGTGGTGGGATTTATTTGTGTTTTTTCTCACATTGCAATGATGAAGAACAACAACAGTTCTTTGACAAAGGATGAGATTTTGGCGTTCTAGAACTTGCTTGCTTGGTCATCATTATCAGTAACATCAACATTTTTAATTAAAGTATCAAAACAAGTGACAAAGAAAGTATTGCAGCACATTGCAAGCAACCTAGACTAGTATGTTTCATGAACCATTGGAACAAAACAAATAAACAACCTTCCTTCATGTATATAGATATTTTAAAAATTCATTTGAACTTTTATTTGTTCATGATTGTTTCAAAGTTTAGATTTTTTAAGAATTAATATGAGATGTACCCACATATAATTAATAAAATCAATAATAGATAATCCAAATTCCAATTAGTAATTAGATTTTGGTGTTTCAATTTCCAAAACCAACCACAATATTAAAACACACATTACTTTTAAAATCATTATACACCTTATAAAATTTTGATTTTTTATAATAATATGAATTGAGATGCCCTTCACCCACTTTGCATTGTTTATTATATTTATTGAACATCAATTTAAAAAGGTTTTGAAATAAAATTTTGTTTTGTTCCTTTTTTACTATGACCATGCATTGCACATCCAATTTACTTGGTAGAAAAAGGAAAAAAAATGACCCAACAATTGAAGGGGAAAAATATGAATACCCTTCATAAAATTCATCGTTAGACCTACCTCCACTCTAGGTCCCAAAATGAATCAACTAGTTTAATTTTGTTGTTCAAATTTGAAAAGCTATGGATTGAGGACATTGTTAAGAGCATACTAGGTCACCCATTTTTAATCAATTTTAGAGTTGACATGAATAGTTTTAGGGATTCTCACATGGTGATTTTTAGAAGAAGTGCATTTTAAGCCTTTGCAAGTGCACAAAATGAAGTTGAATCAAAAGGTGGGGCATAAAGTGAAAAATTACAAAATGTCAATTTTCACAAGTGGAAGAGGGTTTGTATTTATAAGAGATCCTTAAATTAGTTTCCATACAAACAAAAGAGCACCAAAACAAAAGATGAATGTGATGAAAAATGAAGATAAAGAAGGTGAAAAAGGTGGAAAGAAGATCGTTTATGTGTAGTAAGAGTATAATTTTTTTAAAAAAATTAATGAAAAAAAAGGAAAAAAAAAAAAAAAAAACCCCTTGAGTTAATGTAATCCTCTCACATGTTAATCACACATTTTTGATATTGAACCCTTGAATTGTACCCCAAGCCTTGAGACACACTCATTGTACCCCCAAAAAAGAAAAAGAAAAGGTTTTTTTAAATGGGAAGAAGGGTCTGATTCAAGGTTCAATTAAGTTCAAATTGGTCCCAGGGCTTCTGGTCCCTGGACCCTTCTCTAAAGTGGTCCTAAGACTACCTAACTACGGCTTTTACTCTGGAAGGGTACCAGAAAATGCAAGACTTTTAATCAGATTGCAATGAAGAATCTTCTTCTTGTATGTCTTCATTGTATCCACAATTCATTGCAGCAATGTATATAACCTGTGTTATCAATTCTTTCTCTGCAAGCAAACCTTAAATAGCTGGCCCTGTATGCAACGCGTTAGGCCTAGTTTAGATGGGGGTTTTCCAGGCTCCAAATTCTTAGGAACCAATTTGGACTCATTTGAAGTAAATTGAATCCTTGAGTTCTACCCTGCCTTGGACCCCTAGCTTGCATCTTGGTTATTCAAATCATGAACTCTCCTTATTAGCTCTATTTATGGGTTTGATCCAATTGATTTTCCTTCCAAAATGGTGCCATGTAGATTTAGCCTTAATTTGTCACTTTTTGGTCTTGGACAGGCTTGTCTAAAGGCCAATACAGGGGTCCAATTTATGGGTCTCATCCAATAAGGTTGCTCTATTTATCCGTATCCAAGTGGGCCACATCTAGTCTAGCTCAAAGGCCAGATAGATTCCTAAGGTATCTCTTTCAGTGGGTGCCGTCTTGCTATACCGATTCTCTGTTTTCCAGGAAGCAAAGAGGGCAGCAAAAAAAGCATTTTATTTTATTGTTTTGATGCTGCAAGCAGCGCGTTAGGCCAGTTTGGCAGTTGTATTATAAGGGGTGCAGACACCAGTTATGATGGTACCGATTGTTAGTGCAAATTGCCTGGCACGGTGTACACTTGCACAAGGGTGGGGGGCCCGCTGCGAGAATCCCATTCCTCCAATTATTCTAAATTATTCGTCCAGCTCAACTGGCTCAAACCATTGTCTTCCAAGAAGGAATCTTCCTTTCTTGCCAGTGGCGTATACTTTTGGTCCGGTCTCTGAATTGTTTACTTTCTGCAAGCAGCGCAGTTTGGAAATTGCATTACAACGGGTGCAGACACCGATTCTAATGGTACCGATTATGTCTGGAAATTGCCTGGCATGAGGCCACTTGCAAAAGGGTGACATACATACTTTTGGTGCAATTGCTCAAATGTTTACTTTGGGTCTTTCGGAGCCACCGTCTTCCGCCCCCATCTTCCAAGCCTTTTCGTTGTCATCATCACGCCTTGTGCTAGAGAGATCGAGACTAAATTTACCGGTTGTCAAGCATTTGCTCTCTCGACAAACTTTCATCCTCAGTACTTGGTTGCAGATTCAGTCTAGGCGGAATATTGGATTTTGTTTGGTCAGGTCGTTGGGGATCAGCTGCTCTAAGCTGAAGGCGTGCCAGCCGATTGCACGATCATGAGCGTGAGTTCTGGCTCCATTTTGCATTTTATTTTTTTGGTGACTTTGGGATTGTTGAACAAATCCATGTGGAGTTCTTATTCATCCATGCGATCTTCGGTGTGGAGATTTTCAACAGCTCGTAAAATAATGAGTTCAGTTCTCCTACACGGCCAAGATGGGCTCTTGTTGTTTCCGACAGTTTTAGGGCTTTGGCACAGCTATTCTAGTGTTAGGAAGATGAGTTGAGTTGATGATCCCATTTGGCAAAGCTTTGTGTTTTTGGTTGCAGATCTGGCCGCGGGTTAACCAACTATGGCCGCCAGAAGGCGACAACAGGGTCACAAACATGGTCGTCGTGTTTTTCAGCGACCTCGAAGGGTTCGACCTCGAAGGGGCTGCACGCGAATCGCTCCTGAAGCCCGGGGAGACATGGGTGCAGAAAGGGCATCCAGAGGTGTGTTGGCCCCAACAATGGCTACCGGAAGACCTCGGCAGTAATGTGCGAATTTTTGAAATTCGACCTTTTTATTTCCCCACGTCAATGGTGGTTAGCGGCCACAGCGTCACAACAACAGCGTTGCGACAATTGAACCGTGTTGCCCAAGGGAGGTAAGTAGCTGTGTGTTGGTTGTGCAAATGTAATGAATTTGGCTCCAAGTTAATTTGAGTAGCATAGAAGATTGGGCTAGACCTATTCCAGAAAGGGTGCACCTTGTCTGTAGCCTAAACCCCAAAGCAATCCACCCCTGATGGCAAACTAGGGAGGGGACGGGGGGTAATGAGTCGTGCATCCAAACTTGTGGTTCAAGACTTCCCAATTTTTCCAATCCCTTGCTTATGAAAGATATGATGTGATAAGGATTACGCCTTTTGTTTCTACACAACTTTTCACTTCCAAATGGGTCATGGATGATAATGATGCATTAAAAGGTGACATTTTTTTTTCTTACATCTTTTTTTGGTGTGTCACACTTCGTTCAGTCTTTTGCAGTTGTGCCATTTGATTTCTAAAGACAAAGATGGACAAGGCTCCTCATTGGTGTTTGTGGGACACGGCTATGGCAGCTTGGTGCTCAAACGAGCATTGGTCAAGCTTCATGCTCAATCAGGTTTATTCAAAGACTTACAGAGCTATCTATGTGGCGTAGTGTTTTATGGTGGAACCAACACAAAGCTCTCAGGGCTCAAAGATTGGTTGTTGGAGCTTCACTTGTTGGAGTTGTTGGAGCGTTTTGAAGCTGCCTTGGATTTGAAGGTGGTCAAAGTGTTTGTTGTCAACGAGAACAAGTCACTTTTGCAGGTTTGTATTTTTTATCCACACTCCAATTAACTACTTATGATATGATGTGTACTTTGTAAGATCAATACATGTTGCAAAGGAACCTTGAGGTTGGAGAGTGGGCCATGTTTCAAATTGGTCCATCGCTAGCCTTCCCTCATAAACTTGGTGGCCGTACCAACTGATTAGGAGGCCTTCTCCAATTTAAATCTGTGACTTTTGGAAGGTGTTGCCCCTTGATATAATTTTTCTTTTACCTTTCGGAAAAACCATTCAAAAATATCCTAAGCACAATCATTTTAGGACCCAATTGCTCGTTCCATACCAAATTTTGATTTGTAAAACTTTTTTTTCTTCTCATGAATGGGATGTATTTATTTGGAGACCAAGGATTGTGCATTTTGCTATCTAAATCTCACAATGATGGTCAAAAATGTCTTATGTAACAAGTATTCTTGTTGGAGGTTACAATTGTTGACTAATAGGTTGGGTTTGTGGTTTTATTTACTATTTCGTCCCCACTTCCTTAGGCTATTTTGGAAAGCTTACATGTATTGGAATTAATTTATATTTTAGTAAAATAGTTAGTTAGCTAGGAGGATATTATATTGGCAAGCATTTTGCTTTAAATTATATTCAGGAAATGATGTGTAGCATCTCCAACAATGTCCAAAGCAAGGAGTAATTGGTTAGTTAGCCTATTTTTTAATAGGTGAATGTGGTTTGGTTCAGGAAATCAAGGATTATTCTGATCTGGAACGCCATTTTATTGATGTCATGGATAGTAATGATATTTGCACACCTACTTCCAAGGAAGACCCAAGTTATTATACAGTTCTGGAGTTCCTACAACAGATTTTACCAAAGGGTCTACATCAAACTATTGATGACAAGAAGGTGATGATCTTTCCACATCAAACTTTGAACTTATAATCCAACTTCATGCTATTTTACACATGTTTATTAACATCATTTATATGTTTATGACATAAGTTTAGGACTTTGAATTATATGCCACATTAGCCAACCAAATAAATCTCTATGTTCTAGCTTTGACATAAATATTTGCGCAGGGTCAAGAAGTTCAATTCAAATCGAGTGAAACAAAAGATAAGGAGGCATTGGGAGACATGGAAACTGCTACATCAACGAGAGAAAACAGGTATTGAAGGATCATGACTTGATTGTGTTACACAATGTCAAGTTGTTACATGATGAAAAAAACATCCAAGTCATTGCACATTTATTTGATCAAGTCAACATGTGTGTCATATTTTGCATTAGTTGCTAGCTTTACTTAAACATTTAATTAAGTTCACTTTTTTAATGTTATGTAGATACATTCCATATTTGAATATAACAAATGAAATTTGTGCTTGTATTGGGTTTCATTCTATTCTTTTTAATCTGTAACTAATATTCTATGAGAATCATGTTGGGTGAAATAGGGACAAGGAAATGGATGAAAGACAATGTGTTGTCCGCAATGTTGATCAAGACCATGATATGCTTACTATAGAGGCCCACAAATTGCAAACATTCTTACGCCAAAAATTTGAAATGGCTCAAGGGCATGGAGGTTCAACATTTTTTCCAAACCTCCATGAACTTCATTCAAAGTTTTTGGAGGACACATCAATTTTCGCAGGTGCAAGAAAAAATGTTGAAATGGATTCCATTGAGTTCCTCTTTCTAGATGCACAATGTATGAGCAAGGTGGTGGGAGTGGGACTACATCAGGCCTTGGTTATAGTCACAAGTGATAATGATGTGAAAGTGGAGTCCCTAAGTGAAAGTGTTTGGAAATGTTCATGGGCCTCTATGTTCAAGGAAGTCCAAGATTTGGGAGCTTTTGAACTTATTGGTTTCAAGATGCCACAGATGGAAGTGGACAATATTCAAACCATGAATTTGTCAGGCGAAGAAGTTGCAAAACAATTTGGAGTAGGTTTGAAAGACTTCCAAGGAGATCACATTGTTACAATGAATAAAAAGGAAGAAAGCAACATGCTTTTTCCTATAATATGGAAGGTGGCCGAAGTATATAAGGCATTCAAAGAGGGTGATCCTCATGTGACGAAACGACCTTCAAAAGATGAATCATCTACAAGTGCTTCATCAAGTGGAAGCAATCAACAGGGGAAGAAGGAAGGTAAAAGTGTACAAAGTTGGTCACTATTGAAGCCATCAACTTGGCAGAAAAAGTGGAAAGGTGATGAAAAGGATGATGAAGACAAACCACCTGGTGGGGATCCACACCCTGATTCTGGACCTTCAAGTGAACCAGAAAGGGTTCCTCTTCCTATATTCATAGTGAACGTCTATTTAGAGGCAGGGTGTAGATTCTGTGATGCTGCTGAAATTCCACCACAAATCAGGACAGCATCTATTAAGCCAAGGATGAGGATTGAGTTTTTCCGAGACAAAACCTTGTCTAAATTCCTTCGTGTCACAACACAAACACAATGCAATCTTGGTCAATTTGCTACCCAAAATGATTTTGGGTGGTTCCAAGATGATATTCAAATTTCTTTCAAGGGGACTTTACCAGAATGTAGAGGAACTAGACTAGAATGTTCTACTGCATCTGATCTAAACAATAGTGAGGGAGAAATGATAAAAGACACAACTAACTACACTTCGGAGGAGTCTACCAGTTTTGCTCACCTAGAGTCCAGTGGGGCTTTAGGTCAAGTTCTTGTTGCAGGTTCTGGAGCCCAATTTCAACATCATCAAGACACAACAAAAACAAGTGGAGGAAGCTCTTCAATCACTTGCACCCAAGAAGAAAACGTCAAACAAATTGAAGGTTTCATTGTCTGCAAATTTGATTTTAAAGAGGACTTGATTTATAAGTTTTGCATTCCAAAAAGTATTAAGAACAGTAAGGACCCTGTAAGGCTCTTGCGATATTGCCATTCTTTCACACCAAAAATTGTTGGCACTTGGTGTGTTTCCGAGGAAAACAACTCAATTACAGCCCCCTTCACTTTTAGTGTTGAAAGGAACCTCAAATCGGGTGAAGGGAACTGTGGAGGAGGACGTCTGCAAGACTATGTGCTTGTAATGTGCATTAATCTTGCAATGACACATTTGAATGGTTTGAGGTCAAATAAGAGCATTATACTTGAAGAACAAAATTTAGAGGAACCTGGAGTGATACATGTGTTTCCTTTTTTGTAGCTATTGACATTGGACAATAATTGCTAGTGATCCATGTGTTAAGTTTTTTAGTTCAACATTGCATCATGTGTAGACATCTTCTTATGACCTTTAATATCCTAAGTTTACATGATGTGTGTAAATCAAATTGAAATTACTTAAGTGCTTTGACTTCAATCAATTTTTGTGCATACCATTGAATCTTAGATTATGGAGATACTATATCAGTTTTGAGGCAATTGTGATATTAATTGAACTTCAAATTTTGGTGAAGAAACCATTAATCAACAGACATTTGTTGAGTTATGATTTGCATAGTTCAACTTGTGGTACTTGATGCCTACCTTAGTAGGGTCATCTAAATGTGTATAAGCTCTTCAAATTTCTTGCATTTTGAGCTAGGTATATGTGGATTCATCTACAACATACACCTTTAGGATCTTTTTGGTCTAGCTGAGATGCTCCATAGTTGGACATTTGTTGTTGCAAGTACCCTCGTATCCTAGGAATGCATTACTTGCACATTGTCTTTCTTCTCCACTATAACTAGTCCTTGCATATTTCCAACACATCCCTTTTATTGATGCTACATTCCCATTACTAATGGCAACAATGCCAATCTCCCCAAGTTTGAAAATCAAATTTGCACACATTTTAACAACATGATCTATTAAAGCTAGGCGTCCATACTTATGTTAATTCTCAATTATGGGTTTTCAATCTGTGACTTGGTGCATGTTGGTAAACAATTCAGCTTTGTCTATGTCTATTTTCAAGTTCTCTATTTTCCATTCCTAAAATTATGTATGTGCCAATCTTTAACATCTACTGACCTACTATTGTTACTAGTGGCAGCTGCTTAGTTTGCTGCATGCTCCTGTGAGATCAACCACCAACAATAGAATACACCTAATTTAAGAAAAAACTTTGAGCCTCCAAAAACCAAAGTCAAGTAGAAAACCTCTAGGAAAACAATGATTGAATTTTTAGAAACTTGCATGTTTCAGATTAGATTTAGGAGTATAAGAAAGATGAGAGTTCCTCAAGAACATATGCTCATAAGCAAAAAGAAGCTTCTCCATGTAAGATGAGATTTGTAACAGAATGAATACTCTAATTTGAATGTTGGAATACTTTGAGTTTGAATATGTCACTAGACACTAACCCTATGAACCAAAGAGGTTAGTCACAACATGCATGCAACTCCTTATGTGGGTTGGTATATGAATTTTCTGTGTGGATTCATGTTGGCCAGATAGGATCTCCATGAACTCATATCAGCAACTCATATAGGATCCCTAAAGCCTTACTCATTTCATGATTGTTGTAGTCATATCTCCATCTCATTGTCATTGTATACAAATTTTTGTAGCCCTTGAGCAAATAGTGTGTTAATCTTTGAATCTCTTATTAATGTGCACTATAAAATTTGCCTCCTCTATAACAACTATGGAAACGCTCTCAGAATGAATTCCTTAGAATATGCTTACTGCTATGGACACACAAAACAAACATCTCTTGATCAGCTTGTTATACGAATCTTATGGTATCTGATTTAGAGAGAACTCCAGGAGTGCATTCATGATGGGCAATTAGTTATAGGTAACAAAGAACAATTCGGTATGTGCATCTTCAATTCCATTGCTTTCAAGTATACAAAGAGATGAGATTCAAAACAAGGAATGCCTCAGTCAGGATATAGATAAGCCATGTAGAAATCTAAGTCAAACCACATTCCACAAAGATGGTGTTTGCTGGTCTTCAGACCTTGTTCAACTTGACTTGAGAGGCATATTCTGATGGAATTTATTCTTGCAGCTGAATTCGAGTTCATTCCCAGCAGGTGTACCTAGCTTGTATGGACCACTTCAGTAAACAGATATGCTCAATTCCAACACTAGAAACATGCAAATATGGGAGGTATGTGTACTGTGTGATCAAAGTGATAACCCAGGTGAAGCCAACACATTGTGGGCATCTACTTCTTCTTCCCAACAGCAGTCATTGTCTGTTGGTGGTCAAGCTCATATTGCAGGGTTTGGATTTTAAGGTGGAATTAATGTGAATGAGATGCAAACCACTGGAAAAATCCTTTCAACTGCAAACACCTGAGAAATTATGGGTGTCAAGCAGATTGAAGGTTTCAATGTGCACCATTGTTCTGCACCAAATGATATGATCTTCAATTTCTGCATTCCATTCAATGTTCAAAAGTACATTTTGGACTGCAATGAGCCCCAGCATCTCTCACGATATGATGATACCTTTGTGACAAAATTTGTTGGGAAGTGAATTGTTTTAATTGGAAATGAATCATCTCCTTACATATTTTATGTGAAGAGGGATTTACTGAACATCCAATTGAACAAGAACAAAATTAAGGAAGAACGTCTTATGCAAGATTATGAACTCCTAATGTGTGTTAATCTTGCAATGACACACTTGAATCGATTCATCAAAAAGGAAAACATTCTTGTAGGACAAGAGCTAGAGTTGCCAAATGTGGTGAAAGTGCTTCCTGTTTGGTAGTCATTGCTAGACCAATTTTAGTTCTGAACATTTGCACAAGAGCAATGTCAGTTGTGATGATGTGCTAATGATGTGCCTTAATCAAAACTATTGTAACCTGGCACATATGAACAATACTGGTATAAGAGATTTGCACCTCTGCAGATCATAATGATGTTGGCTTTATCAAATTCAGCTAAGTAGGACTACTGCCTGTACATCCAGTGCATGTAAGAGATGTAGACACAAGCTCTCCACTTTTCAGTGTTTCACAAGGCATTGCAAAATTGGTTGATCTAGAACTTGGTGGCAATATGGTGTGGTGGTGGCTTTCCTTTACAATACAATTCACCGTAGGGTTTTGTACAATTTCACATTTTGTGCTCACAGTTGTATACTGGAAGAATATCACTGCGTTGGTCTACTTTTCAAATACACCTTGAGACATGTAGATGAATGTGAGACAATATATGTCAGCATTTTGCTAAACTTTGAGTTCATGCTGAGTCATAGTGGAAGGGAAAGAGTGGATGATACCTAGTAGCTTGGGGTAAGTGTAGTCACACTCATACATTGCAACTGTGAAGAGTGAGAGTAATTGAGCATTGATTGCCTCCTGTGCAAAGGTGGACAAGTTCCAATATTTATGCAAATAATTAGTCTGCATAGATTATGAGGGTTCAACAGAAGGGTGGAAGCCAAAACTTCTTCAATTATAACTCTTTTCATAAGGATACTCAGCATCCCAGGAGGAGCATATGCATGTTACTCAAATCATAGTAGACTCCATTTTCTTTCTGCACACTACATATTTGAGAAGTATTTTAAAATCATGCTAATCAATAATAAAATTTACTATGAACCTCCTTGCCATCATTCATCTCACTGATATACTCCTTGGCTTCTGTTTGATGCCATCTGGCTGAATCCAATAGCAGAATGTTGAGAATGTAAAATCTTCCAAAATTTGTCAGGAAATCTACAATATGCAGCAATCATGTCCAAGTTGTTACTATTGCAAGGAAGCCTTGCATGGTTTAACGCTATGATCATCCACTAGGATGTTTCAGGAACCCTTATTGTTTCCCAATTGCAACCCAGTAAACAAGCAAGGACATCAAACTCAGAGGGAAATGAGGTGGTTGTACTTTCATGACATGGCCAATTAACCAAGATGATCACATAGTAATGTGCTAGTGATTGCAGACAGACCTGAACCGGCCCAGTCTGAATGTTTGCCATGAAACTTGAGCGTTCAGTAAGTACCTCTGCATCGAAACACCAAATTAGGTTGTAGCTAAATTTTGGCTGCAATCACCCCCCAACAGCAACCAATTTAAATTCCCAACTTATGACCAAAATATAGAGAAAGGTCTGTGCTCTTAAGGTTATGGCTATTTGTGGTGACAACTCACAAGCTATAAAGTGAGAATCGAGTATAGTTGCCATGCTTAACAGCACTGGCCACTCTGACAAGATCAGTCTCCTTAGCAACCAGCTCAAATTCTTTGTGGAATCCTCTTTCAGATCACTTGCAATGTTGGAGGTCCCTTATTACACTGATGTTATTGCACTGTGAAATGTGCAGAGAGTCCCATATCAGAGCCTTTGTAGCTTTTTGTCAACAGCGTTTACACACATTTAGTTTGTAAACCCATCCCAACATACATGAGCATTTGATGGTGTGCTTATTGATGGGGTGAAAAATAATATCATGGGCAGCCTATGACAGCAACAAGCCTGGGTATGCTACTAGCTCTGGGTTCTGCCTGCAGTTCAATTAAGGGTTATTTTGGGCAATTGATATGGAAAAATCCCACAAAAACTTACAGAGATTCTTCACATCATGAACAACTCAATGTCCTCCAAGCAATGTTCCCCAAGCCCTCAAATCTCCTGTTGTTTGATTTCTTCTGGAACTCATGCGTGGTTGGTCTCTTGTCAGCATGCTGATTTGAGTCTGGAGTTTCATATGATGGAACACTTGTTTATTCATCTTCAATACCTAGATGATGCAGTGAACATTAGATAATGCATTCAATAGCAGAGTATGCAACTAATATAATCAACCAGAGTGGCCTCAGCAAGCCTTCAAACGATTTGCTCTATGCTGTAACAAAAGACTGCAACAGCTTCAAGAACACTCCTCTTACCTTCTTAAAAGCACAGTGCTTGTAAGACATGTCCTCATTTTCCCAGGTGTTGCTTGTCAATAAATGCTTGGGATCCTTGCAGTTGAAGCACTCTGTGTACTGTTCTTGTACATGGAAGCAATAATAGAATGCAATTATCTGTGAAATCACAGGGCTGTTCAATGTGGGGGTGGGTTTTAGTGACTTCCACAAGTTCTGCAAGATGGTTTTGAATATGTGAATGAGTGAACTGTTTGAAGCTCTTGGACATCAGATTGCAAAAATCCTCACATACTGCTATGTGTCTCTCTTCTCCCACAATCCTTTTTTCTTTGGGTGCAATGCTTGTAGTAGGAAATTCTTAAGTACTATAACCTTCCACTGACCTATGGAGGAGAGCATACAAGCAGAATGTCTATAAAGTGCTTCAACTCAAGGTTACAGAGAACAGAGTACTTACGTGTACTAGAATTTCAGTCCCCAAGTACATGAATGCGAGATGTATCAAAAGTTTGAGCATGTCAAATAAGTGATTCTGCAACCCAAAAAAGAATCTGGAACTATTTGGAACTCCAGGAAAACTCTAAAATGTCCTAAACCAGAAAAACTTCAAAAGAATTGCCACTTTACTTAGTGCAACAACTTCACAAGCATATGCATTAGGAACTTGGCTCAGAACTTTCATAGCACTACATACTCAGAACATTCTAGAAGTCTCAAGATTGAGTACACGAGTATGCCATACTTCTCAAAGTTTCTGGGCAGACTCCAAGAATTTCATCCGAAGGTTATGGACATAACACTTTGATAGATGCTGACAATAGCTCCCACTTTAACTTAAGCTTTACACAGTGCAAAGCAAACATGATGGACAGACAAAAATCTTGACATTTATTGGCCTTTGCCACCAAGCTTCTTCAACAGTAGAGCTCAAAAAAAAGGAAATGCTTCTAGAATCCCCTTGATGCATGAGGATTAGGTAGAACGTTTCTGTCTTTAGTTTTGTCCTGTTCTGTTTGTCTGCATTTCAGGCTCCAAAATGTTCTACAGATTCCTCTTGAGCTTGATTGAAAGACTAGAAGATGATCATCAATACAAAATACTGTTGGATTGATGGTGTGGGGCCTGGGGTCTCAAGGACAAGGGACCCCTCAAAGCTCCCCCCATCATTCCACAGTATGTACAAAAGTCCAAGGAGACACAGTCAGCAGAGGGCTCCACACTCTTGCAATAGGAAAAGAAGAAAAGCTCGTGATAATTTGTTGCTGTTGAAATCCTGGTCCACAGATTGTTCTCACATCTTTCCTACAACCCCAAGTTCATAATTGAAAGCTTTTAATTTCCTTGGAGAAACAGCTTTTGATGTGGGGTCAATCAAATCTTCGCTCGTACATTTTCATCCTGCTTGCGGTTAATGTAAACAAACGGCCATGATCCCTGTCATTGAATCTTGCGCACAAAAGCGAAAGGATCACGACTGTGTTTGATGAAATCTACAAACCTACCATGTAATGTTGTTGAGGAGTTGAAAAGCATGAATTGCTGCTCAAGCGTCGCACAGTGTTGGTTGTTGGGATTGGTATTTGTTGGAGCAGAATTCCGAAATCCTCGCAATTTCAGTTGCGTAGAATTCAGAGCTGGTTGCTGTGGATTTTGTCGAAGCCCATTGTAACAGCAACGAATTTCAAATTGATCATAGAGGGTGGTCGGAACTTCCGAAAAGCTACAATCACAAGTACTGGCGGTGCTTTGGACTTCTGCTTCTCGTGCTGATGCTGTCCAGTGTCGACAGCTTGGTGCAGAAAATGTGAGAAGCAATGTGAGAGACTTATCAAACAAATCATCAGTCTGAGAGTGATGAGCATTCAAATTCCAGCACCCACATGAAGTCGAGACGGAATCGAAGTGGAATTTGAATTTTTGGGATTCATCAAACTGCTTTATAGGATATATCGGAGATCATCAGGAGGAAGCTTGTCGACGTCTTGCAACACCCAGCTAATTTGCAGATTATGGGGAATCGGCTGTCAATTGCGTGCATGGGAACTGCAGCGGATCAAGAGGAGGAAGAGAAGAAGAAGCTGGGTACCGGCATTTGGGATGAGGTGTCGTCGGGCAGAATCAATTATGGCATGCGAAGAAGAGGAGCTCCGGAGGACGAGCTGATCATAGAGCAGCAAGCGCTGGCCATGGCGTTGCACCATCAGCAGAAAGCGCAGATGAGGAAGCTCCAACGCAGCTTGTCGCAACAAGAGTTTCGTTCTAATTCAAATCCTTCTCCTCTAATTCCCTCCACAAGGATTCAAGACCGGACATTAGAATCGATCGATGAAGGGAAGCTAAGTTGTGGCGATAATGGCTCAAACTTCGAGTTCAAGCGCAGCTCCAGCGCTCGACCTCGTCGAGGCAACGATGCTGTTCTCAAACCTCAAGAGCTTCTCAATGGCACCAATGGCACAAAGGCAATAAAACTCTCTCTCTCTCTCTCCTCTCTTGCTATGTGCAGGAGCTTGCAACTGTCGAAAGAATCAAACATGAATTCCTGCTGCTCAAGGGTATGCAAGCTCAGAATTAATGGTTTGTTTCCAATTTTGCTTGCAGAAAGGAGCTGTGCACCTGATGGCGGTAGGCGTCGACTCGTTGGAAACGAAAGACATAGTGCTAGTGCATGGAGCGGGGATGGGGGCCTGGTGCTGGTATAAGAGCCTGGCGTTGCTGCACGACTCGGGGTTGGAACCCGTGGCGATAGATCTAGCAAGCTCCGGCAGGCACTCCGCGGATCCCAACGAGGTTGCAACACTGGAGCAGTATGCGGAACCCCTGCTGGCATTGTTAAAGCTCAAAGCCGCAAGCAACAGCAAGGTCAGTACCGCCATCACCTAACTATGCTTGCACTCTCCTTCAAACCAAGATTCATGATGGCGACCTTGCAAGCGATTGTAGCTTCAATTCGGCAATCTTCACTTGCGATTTGGTGTGTTCTCCCCAGTTTAGACACAAAACTGTTTCCGACTAAGGTTGTTTATGTTTTCCATTCTTGTTAGAAGAGGAAACATCCGTGGAAAGAATCCTTCTACCCCTCAAAACGCCCGCTATAGTAGGTTGCCCTCGCAAGCTGCTGAAATTCTGCTCCAGTTTATGTGCGACAGATTACGTGCAACATGCAACTCGATCACTCGTGTAACATCCAAGGAAACTTTATAATCCGCTCAGTCTTGAGAAATCTTTCGAGTTGCTTCCTCCTGAATCTGATCAAACTTTCCTGTCCTTGGGTTGATTGTCCACACGATGAAAGAACTTTTTTCTGGAATCCGACCTTCCTGTTTTCCTGCAACTTTTCCTCTCAAGTTCTGTAATGGTTTTGGAAACCATAGAAGGAGATGGAAAAAGAGATGCATTTCCGGATCCAAGTCCGACTGGATACCAGGGAAATTTCATGTGGGCAATCAACCCAAGAACAAGAAATTGATCATTGGGTTCCGTACTCTCGCCACTAATGCATGTGCTCCACCAATGCTTGCATGGTTACAAACTTGCCTGTGACCTATTGTCGAATCCATGAACTTGTAGACTACATACGGCGACGCTTCCGTTGTTACAAAATCCGGGTCTTCCGTCTCTCCCTTCTAGTTCCTAATCTCTTCTCAATCACAACTACGTTTTGACTCTGGGACGAGGACTCAGGAGCATCCTCATGACCTTCCATGGTGTTTGCAGGTCACAAAGTTTGCAAGAGCAGCAAAAAAGCATACAGAAAAATCTCTTTGAATTCAATCAAGCTAATCCACCCATTGATGGCAAACACCATAAAGGCCTTGATCTCCTCCTCCTCTCTTGCCTTGCATACACTTGTACAAGCCATGGCTGAAACACCCAGCACTCATTGCCAACTCTGGACAACCAAATTAAGCATCTTCTATACCTGTCAACACAAGAGTAGGATAGCTATCTAAAGCTCTCTCTCACACTGGTTGCAAAGCAGCACAGAGTATGCTGTTTTACTTTCCATGCAGATCAAGTACTCTGCAGTCAAATTCTTTCCTTTTCCAAAACAATATTGATTCTCAGTTTTGATCCATACTAATACACAAACATGTTGATTCTCCTCTGCACTGATCCACAAACATTATTAGTTCTTATCTGCACTAATCCACTGACAGAAGGAATATTGTTCAAGATATGCATCTTATCGCTGTGAGTCCAGACAATTGATGCTTTGTAAGAATGCACATAGCGTTCTTGCAATGAATGGAACTCTTCAAGCAAGAGCTTTGTTTTGTGATGCACAGAACTAATGCTTAATGTAGCAAGCTTCTCTCCTGTGTTCAGGTGATTTTGGTGGGACATGATATAGGAGGTGTGTGCATCTCATTAGCCATGGAAAGATTCCCCAATCAAATTGCAAAGGCAGTATTTGTCACCGCTGCCATGCTTACAGATGGTCAGCAAGCTTTTGACCTCCTTGCAGTACAACAGGTAAGAAATGTTTTCTTCTTCCCTATCATTCCTTTCCTTTCATGATCAATCAGCAGACTTAATCAAGATGAAGGGGTTAAGCTATAAAATTCAAAGCTTCTTGTTGTAACCAAAACCCACCATGTTCAAATTGAAGAATTCTGCATACTAGAGTAACTCCTGAGGGAGCTGCTGACTTTTCTCATAGCTTCAAAACTCTACGGTCTGTGCAGAGTATGCACCAGGTTGTTGAAAGGTGAAAAATTGATTTGAATTTTTGTTTTTAGCACGACTCAATCAGTTCAGACGGGCTTATTACATGCAAATTGATCATGTACACATTTGAGAGAACTGACACGCCTGTTATAATTTTGAGAGAACACCTGTATACATGAAGAGTTCATCAGACTTTTGAGTGCTGGTATTATTGTGGAACAGGAGAAGAATGCAGACAATTTGATGCCTGAGCCCAATAGTTGCACATACGGGAATGGATTGCCAAGTCCACCCACAGCTTTCAAACTTGATAAGAGCACACTTAGGAGCTTGTTCTTCAATGCCACCACATCCAAGGTGACTGCTACACATATTGATTAGTTCTGTTGGGCATTTGTAGGATTGATTGCATGTACAAACACTGTCATTTGCAGCTGCATTTCGACCATCTCTATTGAAGTCAGGATCTTTAAATGGTTTTCCTTTTGATATTTCTCTTGGTTTTGAGAATGCATATCTGGTTATACCATGGGAGTGATGACAGGACATTGCCTTAGCAGAAGTTTCAATGCGGCCTGTTCCATTTGGACCACTGATGGAAAAACTGGTACTGACTGCTGAGAATTATGGGAGTGTGCGGCGCTTCTTTGTGGAGACAACACATGACCAAGCACTCCTTCCAACTGCACAAAAAAGTATCATCAAGCAGAATCCTCCAGAGAAGGTTTTCACTTTAAAGGGCAGTGATCATTGTCCTTTCTTTTCAAAAACACTATCACTTCACAAAGTCTTCCTTGAAGTTGCACAGCTAAGCAGCAACAGATTTACCTGAAAGATTGTGACGAGCTGGTCAATGACCACTCGTTGGTATTCTTAGGCCTACTGCAGCAACCCCACAATCAGCATGTGGAGGTGGTTTGAAGAACAAAATTCTGGTTAACATGCAAGTGTACCATGAGTTGGATCCTGATGAAAGTCCAAGGCAGTTTGTTTTTATTTAGCAATCTGAAAGACAAGGACCTGCTCATGGGATTAATCTAATTTCTAGATTTTCTTGATGTTCTTGCTACTCAGAGAGGACAAAAATTGTCAGTGAGAATAGTGTCTCCAAAATAATATGAAACTACCATACAAAACCTCTGCTGTTCAATTTACAAATTAATGCTTGTAAACTGTGAAGACAGGAGATAACATGTACCTCATTTGACCTGTGTTCAAAAGACAGCCTCCAGGCACTTCTTGATACACTGTTCAACTTAGTCATCCCTTATGCAACCATCCATATGGCAAATGTAATATAAATATTCCTAAGCCATGGGTGTGGACTGCAAAAACAGAACATATATAGAATCCCCACTCCATGTTTATTAGCACATGGTAGGACTTAAATGAACACACCAAACATCCCATAGAGAAAGTAGCCTAAAGAGAATATCCAGATCATCAGAATCAAAATGTGCACAATATGAGATGCTGAAGAGATGATATTGGCATGGAAAACCACAATCTGCATGCCCATCAATTTGTAAAAGAGCAGTTTGGGTCAGTCTCGCACCAGACAGTGAGTACTGGGTAACCCCCATTCATTGCAATTTTGAACAACAAATAAGTGCTTGTTTTGATTGTTGAGATTTCTTGACATCACATCATCATTTCATAATCTTTATCAGCACATGTGATTTGATGTAGTCTTTGGAAAGTTCATCTTTGCTCCCTTGAAATCATCATCACCTCTCATGACTTGCAACAGCAGCTGTTTGATGTGACCTAATTTCTTCACATTGTTGATTGGACCTTTGATTTCCTCATCAGTCACATATACCATACAGGCCACCATCATGTTTTGCGTCCGGGTTTCAGCAGCATCAAAATCACAGTTCATAGCAGCTTAAGTTTGTCAACAAAAGCTAGACACACACATCAGATACACACACTCTCTGTCTCTTTGCTTTAGCCTGAGATGGCACACCCATGCTACACACACTCTCTCTCTCTCTGCTTTGCTTCACCCTGGATGCTATGAAGTCAAATAGATAGCTAGAGCAGACATTTTGATAAGATAAAATTGCCTTTTCCTGCGAACCTGGCCAGTCTGTCCAACAGAGGACCAAAAAATAATTTGATCAAAACTGTACCTCATCATCATCATCTACCGATATTACTTTTGTCCATAAGATGACAATAGTATCAACTTCATTCCAAGGTCAAGGTAATGAAGAAGGTAGTGCACTTGCAAAGTGAAAATTTTGTGTTTCTTGTGTAGATTAAGCATTTAAGTGCATTTTGTGTAAGATCCATTAGAAATAGGACTAACTGAAATCACAGAGTTCTCCATGGACTAAAGGATCTGGGATTTACTTAAAGAAAAGCCTGTGTGTAATTGAGAAAATTATATGAAGAGAATTGATTTGATCCCATCTGAACAACAATTTTGCAAATTCATTCAATAAAATTTTCAGGAGTCTGAAAATGCTACATCCATCACTCTAATCTACAATCAAACAGACAAGTAAACTATAATTATAGAGGCCTACACAATCTGGCATGCATGTATATCCCTAGAGTACTCTTTGGAACAAAATAAGGTTCAACAACCTAACTTTGATATACAGAACTTCAACAGTAAGTGGAGAAGTAAAACAAAGTGCAACTTGTGTATCAGAAGGCTGTGGTGTGGCTTGAATGGTGGTTGGCCTCAATTCCAGATTTCAGCAAAGAAACAAACCAGCAATCTGTTCCGTTCAGCAACCAAAACTCTGAATCATTTCCCACCAGACCCCATGGGCACGTACAATAGCAGACTGGATTAAATTCAAAAGAACATTGACTTTCTCCATCCTTTAGTTGCATAGATCTGGGGTGTACAATGGGGTCTCATGCTTGCACTTGCAATGTCCCATGATCTGGCAGGAGCATGCACACCCTCTTGCATGGCAAAGAAGGATTCAAACCCAGGGGAATCGAATGAGAATCCTGTGTGCTTGGACATCTCTCTTGGAAGTTGAGCCATACCCAGTTGTCTCTCCTCCTCTGCTGATTATTCAGCTGAACCATCAAGCATAGCCATCATCTCAGTCTGCCATTGATATTCATCAGCATCTGTCACATGTTGGTGCTCAGCCTCCTCCTGGATTATTTGTACATCAAATGGGAAAAACCAACCCTGCAATCTGCATATATATATGTATAGCTTTAACATGTAAACTGACTGACTCATCATTGAACCTTTCATACTCATGAGAGAAACTGAAGTTTAGATATTGCTGCAGTTTTGACTCAGAGGTCTAATTGTGGGGAAGATCTGTGACAATGACATGAAGAAACACAGAATTGGGCAACCAGTCATTTTGAAATGCGAAGTTTGAGATGAGGAAAGCAAGTTTGCTGATGCATGAGGAGTTACAAAGCTTGATGGCTAAAACACAATATGTGATGAAGATGATCTGCAAGAGTAAAGAGACTCGCACTAAAATGAAGAAGTCTCCTGATCGTGCCACAACAGGAACGAAGATGATGGTGAATCAGAAGTACCAAGTTCTCACCAAATTTCTTAGCACCCAGAATGTACCTCCCTACAAATTATGAAGAACATATGTTAAAGTATCAATCAATCACAGCTTGAATTTTATTGTCAAAGCTTCCTCCTAGACTTGATTCCTTACAATCAAATAGCATAGGGCTTTCTGTGCAACTGAGGCAAATATGTACCTAATTATCTCTCTAATTATCTCAGCCTACAAATGAAACCTGACAAACATGAGGAATGCAAAGTTGTCATTCTCGATCCTGATTTGAATAGCAAGGAAAAGTTGTACCTATCTCCATGAGCTTTGCACACAAGAGTAGAACTAAAGAAACAGGAACCAGCCTACAATACTGCCACCAACACTGAGCTCATGCCAGATTGTAATGTATCCTGAGGCCATCAAGAGGCGAAGGTTGACAGTTATAATTATACAAGTGTAAGCCAGAGTCCCAATATCCCAGACTCCAAGCATTATGCTAGATGAATTCTGAGGACTCATGTCTGCTGCCACTGGAATAATGAAGAAGATGAGGGACTGGTACAATGCAAAGCTGAGCCACACAGAATGACCTTCCACTTGAGGTAAAGATTGTCAATGCCAGCTTTGTAAAGCTGTGGACATGATTTTGCTATTGAAGCACTCATATCCTGTGATACAAACAACATACTAATACCATCATCAATTTTTGTCAATGGAGATCAGAAATGTTCCACTAGCTCAAAGTGATACAGTAGCACTACCTTGTCAAATATGCCAACAGCAAACACTGGCAGGGCAGTGAACACAATATTGTAGAGTGACTGGAACCAATCATCATAGAATCACTGGCCTGAATACCCTGTATATGTGTTGAACCAAAATTGTGTCATGGTAAATGCCAGATTCTTGTAGAAAAAAGTATACCACTACCTGTTAGGCAACACATCAGACTGATTTTCAAAAGAGAACACACAAACAATACTGTCCTCCAGAACCACAATCCTCTGTAACAAATGAATGTAATCACCTCATAAACATGCGCAAGCTACTCTTTCACCAGGCTGGAAATTCCTAGAATTCATATCTGGTGTCTTCTAGTGCATGCGATACAAAGCAATCAATCTCAAATTGGATTCATGAATCAGGACAGTATCAAACCGTAGCCAATGTTAATGGCTGTCTCCATTTTGTCACCTGTGAGAACCCAAATTTTGATACCAGCTTTTGCAAGAGTATCTATGCAGGTAGGGACCCCTTCCTGCAGTTTGTCCTCAATTGCTGTGCACTCAAGTAGAATCAAATCTTTCTCAGTCAGTTCCCCAACCTACAAAAACCCCACAATGACACAACTCATCAGAATTACCATGTTTCAATCACACACAGAGCTCAAGAACCAGAAAAGGATCCAGTTGAAAATTAAGTTGAAATAAGTGAACATGACATTGAAACTACTGCTTATAAATTATGTATGAAAGCCAGCATGTTCCATTTGCATACTGCAGTCTGATGAAGATCAAGATGATGGACCCAGAAAAACCACAGATCACCTAGACCACCATGCTTAATTACCTTGCAACCACATTTCCACTCTTCTGATTCAAAGTATGCACAACATGAAATGGGGTATTTGATTGAAGATCCCATATAATGGAAAATCCCTTACTGCATCAATCTTTTCCTTCTGATCACGTAAAGCTGACTTAGCCTGATTGTACAGTTCATTCCATGTTTCATATAACTGGGGATCCAAGTCATGATCTGCCAAACATAAGGTACAGAGTCCATCAACCCCAAATTTCTCTAGATGATCCCATGTGATGTCTTTGAGCTTGTTTTCTTCACCATCAACTATTCTATCATAGATGACTATCAGCACCCTGTGTCAATCCACCCACACCCTATATCTAATGCCATGTGGACAACTTCAATATTCCTACTGTTTGATTCTGTGTCACACTTGCAAGATAAGCTCTAAAATCTGCAGAAATTGTCTTCTCTAGTTGCAGCTGCAAGTGGAATGTTGCAGACAAGCCTGCCATTCCACTGTTGTGGTTGCAGGCATGGTAGTCTATCTACATGCTAGGGATAAGTACCCTGAACAACCATGAACTCTACCCCATAGATCTGACTATGCTTTTGTTGCCCAGAAAGCAATCTCACCATCTGCAGCATATAACTGTAAAAACAAGAGGCCTTGCTGTGAGTCTGAAAAGGAAGACTTTACCTTGCAATAAGACCAGCCTTCCACTGGGATGATGGCAAATCACTGACTGGCACTTCCTGGTGTTGCTCCAGACACAGCCATGCCAAAGTAGAAAAGATTTAGGCATTCTTGTGATGGGGAAACATCCCACACATAAGAATGTACAAATGAGGAGTGATTGTTCTCTTCAAGTCCACAGGGCAGTGAAAGCTCCAGTGGCTTGAGTATGAATAACAGGCTTTTAGGTTCTTTAGGCTCATCATTCTCATCCCAACTGACTTGACAAATGAGATCTTCTCCAATGAGGATCAACATGATGTGATTACATTCAGCTGATGTCAACCAACATTACCCACCTGTTGAATTCCAGAACATTCAAGATCTCATACTCCACATCTACAACATGCCCCATGATTTCTGCATGTGAGTCTCACACCCAGATTGTACTTGGCAACCTCCTGCTAGCCATTTGTTTGTTCAGCTATCTCAACAGATCTACTTGGATGTGAATTTTCATTTCTATCATGCACAGGCAGGAAGTCTGTCAGAATTTACAATGTCTTGTTTCTGCAGTTACATTGTGGAATGACATTTTCTTAAATGTAATCAATCTCTGGAGAGAGGACTGACACATAAAAGAAGAATCCAAAGTTTTTGGCTGCAGCAACCAGTGCAAACTCATCAGGAGAAGCTGCCTGATATACAATGGATTCTGGTATGTCCTCCCCTTCTGGCAGCACTGTATGGCATATTGCCAGACATCTGAAAAACTCCTGAAAACATCCAACATCAGAACTGGAATTCAGCAAGAACTTGAAAACAGAAGAAAGGTTCATACAATATGGAGTATAACACATGGACACTTGAGACATGACAACCTGTTGAAAGAAGCCTAGAAAAATCACACCTAGAGCAGCACAGAAATTATGCCTTGCGAATTCCTGGGTAGGGTTCATTCCTCCAATGTCCATTCATAAGTCTCCTACCATCAAAGTTGAAACCTTTGTCTCATATGGCATCCTCTGACTGTGGAACCTGGTAGCACAAACATTCTAACATCTAGAAAGTGCTGATTGAATGTTGAGAAGGACACCGGCTATGACCACCCTACATGCCTGAGTTGCATAGTTATAGATAGAGTCACAGTGACTGCAAAAACATTTTCCTCACATTCAAATGTATTGAAGGTTCACAATTGATCAGTTGCAATTTGGTCCTGTGTGTAGAAGAGGTTGGTTCAGGAAGATCTATGTGCTGTGTACTACAGTTTTGCAGAAAAGAATGTGGAAATGACATTAGAGCTTGTGAGCATGTTGACCTCCTCAAGCAGAACACCCAGCTGATGAGCTGAAGCTTGTTGAATCTCTGTTATACCAGTGCCATACATCACACCACCTATGGAGCATTTGAAGAATTCCATCAGGTTTCAAGCCAGTGTGCCTGTCTTTTCTGAAAATATGTACTCTATCTGCACAAGACAGCATCCAAAGACACCAAACTCAAAAGAGTATCCAACCAACTTCAGACTCAAAACCACCCATTAATGAGTTCCATGGAAATGATTCTCTGAATTTGTTTAGTGTAATTCAGATCATACCACATGAGTGTGTAGATGTTTCTTAGATTCTCCCACTGCCATAAATTGAGGACTCATCATTGTTGCCTTTGCCTCTAAAAATGCTTGAAAAATGGTCTTCAGCAACTTGTCCACAAAGTGTGACATATGTGCAACAGTCCTTCAGTGGTTACCTGGCCAAGTTCCTCATTCAAGTTAGAAGTTCAAGCCAGCACAGATGTGTCACTTTCATTGTCATACATGTTTTAAGTCATTGTTGATGAACTGTGTTCACTGTATGAATTCTATCATCTGACACATTTGCAAACCGAATTCAGAAGCACCCAGATGTGTGGTTGTCAGGATGATGTGTGCAATATGGCATCTGGTAAGCAATTTCCCAGTGTAACACTCTCCACAAAGAATCAGATTTTTCCCAACTGGCTAACTAGGTGTTGGGACCAATAACTAAATGGAAAAACAATAGCAAATTGCTCACCTCAATTGAAACATACAAAGAAATTGGGACAATATTAGAATACAATGTCAAGAGCGTAAAGAATGTCAGAACAGCTACCTGTTAAAGAAAGAACCACAAAATAAAAACTCAAGTATATCAGTGGCAGTGTTTTGTTAGCATCCATTCAGGTATTCAAGAAGCCACAATTGCAGAAATGTAAATAAGCACCATATTAGAATCCAGCAAAGTGAGTGTACAGAAGTGATGTAAAGATCCATGATTTTGAGATAGCAAAAGGACTTGCAGAGAATGTGTTATCAAGATCATATTGATCATTCATGCTATGAATTCTGAAGCCTAAGCACCAACTCTTCCCATCCATAAATCTTGCACTGTGGGAAAAACAACCCAAGAGGGACAATTATATAACATGAGAAGAACAACATTACACATGTCATCTCCATGCACTAGCTGTTCATGTTCAGTCCCTGATCCTGCACATATGCATATTAACAGCACTGCTCTGGGTCCAGCAGCCACCAATTCATCCAATTCTAACAGATAGGGTGAAAAGTAGCAATTGACGTCAAGAGAAATCAATTTAGCTTCTGGGTTTCAAAAGATGATACAAATGATGAAGGGGATCCTAGAAACCTGCCAACAGCCCCAATCAGACATATGGTGAACAAGATGAAGAACAAAAGCAGGATCAGCTTATCAAGTCTCCTCTCCAAAGTGCTTCACTTCGAAGGCACATCCATGACATTGATCATCACCTGTTAGTCATTGATCATCATCTCCTTCAGTCTAAAGGAAGGCTAAGAGCACTAGGTACACGTCATAGGCAACCTATACTACAATCATTGTGGAGTTTGTGTGGACAAACTCTGCATTTTGAAGCAACCATCCATGGCAAGGTCTGATGGACATCTCTTACCTCTTTATCTTTACCTTGATGGATGCATCAATCAGCCTTTATGCTCCCTAGTAGTAATTTTGATGCAAAGTTGCATGAAGAAACCAACCTTAGTCTCATGACCTGTGAATACAACTACCCCCAACAGCTGACTCTGAATTCTGTAGGCTGCAACCCTGAACAAAATCCAATTCACCAGTTACTGATTGCAGATATCACAAGGAGAATGGATTCAATCATGAACTGCAGAGACAGAATTGAGGCATAGGAGATCAAATGGATGTTGCCTTACCTGAAGGAGTATCTGGTTTGGTGAAATAGGGATTGCTTGCATGCCAACCTTCAAGTTGCCAGTGAAAGTATACAGAGAATTGTTTCGATGCTCACAATCAATCACGCCTGTGCATTATGCAATTCATAACCAAAGAAATGAAGTCTTTTCAGCACCAAAGCCATGGTGAATCTGCAATGGCAAGTTGCATGCCCATGACAGCACACAAGCACAAATCTCATACTTCACATGAGTGGTGTGCAAAAAGCTGCATACAGAAATCAGTAAAATTGATCACAGAGAAAAGTTTGAGAACCTGTGAATCTAGCAAGTCTGTCATTGTCTACAAAATCCCATGTCTGTTCAGGTGCTTTTTGAATCTTCAGATTAGTCTCTCCATCTAAGTTTGAAGTCTGTGCCAAAATGCAAGTTTCTGCATGAGCTCAACCCCTTCAGTCATTCAGTAGTAGTCCTTACAAAACTTATAAACTTTTGATAGTTGCATTAGTTGTTCAAGTTGCAGTCTTGCTCTCATGAAGTACAAAGGACAAACAGCTCTATCAAAGTTCTGGGTCAATGAGAGTTGACACTCTGTCTGGACTGTGTTCCAAGTTTTTTTGGCACTATTTGTATGTTCTAATGTTGCAAAAAGAGGGACCCAGCATAGAACACCTCAACATAGCAGACTCCATCAGTGTTTGGACTTGTGAGGAACAAGAGATCTGCTGGGAAATATTGGTCTTCTTGCACCTGCAGTGGAATGCAAAAAGGTTGTCCTCACAAAACCATGCTCATGGACTTGCACATCATGGATCCTTGGCTAATACCTGGCAGACACGATCTAATTCAAGCTCCACTGTATATGGTGTCAGAAAATTCAACAAGGATGATAACTCTTACATATCTTGACAATGTCACCCACCATGAGCTTGCTCCATGGTATCTCCACCCAATCACCATAGTGCAAGGCTGCAACAAGGCTTGAATTGATCACATTGTCACTGAGAAATCAAATCTGCAGTCACAGAAGACCCACTCTGTACTTATAAGCATTGGGTGGCTGCATTCATATGAATGATTGACACTGTATGGTCCTTTCTCTATCTACAACCACAACAATTTAATGCAGAACAGGGTGTAGATGATGTCTTAGTTTTGTGGCACACCCAATCCTCAAAAGCTTGTTCATCAGTGACACAGTCAGCACCACCACCAATGGACCAACATTTGTGACTGGATGAACAGGGCTGCAGAACAGAAACAAAGCAATCAGTCAACAACGAGGCTGATGAGAAGTCTGCCAACAAATCAAGGCCTCATCACTCTATCTTGAAGAACTTCATTTTTCTTCCAAACAGCTGCATGACTGTTGATCAACATACTGCATTATCTGTTAGTGCAATTGATTGTCTAACGTCATTCTCATGCCCTGCAAATATTAGCATCTGGTGACTGAAGAGAGAGCATTGACCTAACTGGCATGGTTGACAAAACTGCTATCATTAGGCAGTACAGGTTTGCAGCCCGCTGAAACTGCACAGATCATCGAACCTAAATAAATCATGGAGAAGTGCTGCAAAGCTTTCTATGGACCTTGATAACCACAACATCCAAGTAAATATCCAACTGATAATACATGGTGAACATCACTTATTCAATTGGAACAAAGTAAAGAAGAGGGTCAACAAAACAGACAAAGCCTACAGTCATGATCATCAAGGTCCATAAAAGGTCTGAAAAGACAACAATCAGACAGTGAATGTAAAGAAATTGCTCCTCAAAAAGAATTACAGAGACTAAGATTGCCGAGTTCATGATCTGAGACACACTCTACACCTCAAAAGGGATTGGAAGAAATTTGGTTGGATCAATTCACCCACCTGCTCAAATAAGCCTTTTGGCAGAAATGAGAAAAGGCTGAACTTGGTGGTGGAAATTATGTTACACTGAAAATGCTTCCCATACACATATTCATCCAATATTAATTCTTTCTACCATCCAACATGTCAATGGGATTTGGAAAACCTGTCTGCAAGTGCAAAACACAAAGACCCACCTGGGATAACCCTCATCCCAACCCATTCAGAACAAAACAGTAGATTGCAAACTTGAGAGTGCAGGCTTGAGAGCGCAAAGCATCCATCAAGAGAGGAATTGCGAGAAGATGCCCACCTTGAACCAAAACTCCGAATTGGCCTTCCTGTCATTGTGAAGGATGGTCCTATAGAAGTTGGAATTCACCCATATGCTTTGCAGGTGCAGCAACCTGCGGCTTGGGGCCATGTCCATGGCAATCTACTAAAAATGCCTCAAATGCATGTTAGAAAACTTGACAGAAGGGTAAGGTCAGGAAAGGCATACAATCAAGAGAGAGCTTCTTCAACAGCAACCATCCAGTCCATGCTCAAGTTTCAAAGTCTACCATTTCACCTTCTATTGCAAAACCCCATGCACACGTTTGTTTACTTACAAAGAAGAACTCAGAGTACAGAGCTTCAAATTGGAGCAGGCATGAGTGTGTTGCAGTTCAAAACCACCACAAAGACATATCACATCTTGGGTAGTTGGTCTGTGTGTCAAAATCTGTTTTTGCAAATGTGTAGTAGCAGGTATGGCAACAACTTCTTTAGGCAAAAGCTCAAAAGGAGTGCTTGTTTGTAGCAGCCCTAATGAAGATCTTCTCAAAATCTCATTCCAATTTGGTTACCTTTCCTTTGCTTTTCAGTTAGTCACCTTAGTCATTTGTTGCTTTTGGTGCATTCATCTTCTCAGTTGACTGAAAGTGGTAAACAAAACACAATCCTCTGTTCACTTGGTTTCACTTGACAGTTTGTCTATAATGCAGACAACTTCTCTACATGGAAAAGCTGTTTGGTTGAACCAGTAGATTTCCTGCACTTATGAGGCTGCCACTTGACACCAAGAACCAAGAGTTTTAACACTTTGTGCCCTTTCCATCTAAAAAAGATGGTTTTGCAGTTACTAATAACATTTGTTCTGACTAGTGGGTACCCATGACCTTGGGCCACTGTGAAGTTCCCCGGTTTCTTTAAACTTGGTTCATGTTTTAGTTTTTTTTTAGAAACTTTTAACTTTTTTATTATTTTATTTTTATGTGTTTATTATTATTATTATTATTTTGTATAATAAAAATAAAGTGTTTCTTTTTCACTTTTATATATATTTTTATTTGGATGCAAGTTTGACGTTTCGAGAAAGAAGACACACTTCATTCTTTTTCAAGTAGGGTTTTTCTTCAATATTTATAAGTTTTATTTTTTCTATTTTTAAAATTATTTTAATGTATTTCTCTTTCCTTGTTTCATTTGTTTCCATTCCTTTTTTATAGTTTTTGCATTTTTAGTTTTTTTTTGGTTTATGTTTGTTTCAAGTTTTTATTTTTTCTATTCTTATTTTGTCTATCTTCATTTTTTTCTATTTTTATGTATTTATTTATTTATTTTCTATTTTGACAAACAGGGCAGGTCCCTCGATTTTCTCCAAGGATTTTTTTAATAGAAATGGCACCTCGCCCAGCCTCCCGCAGCGGTTGCCCTGGCCGCCCTGCCTTGCTCTATTTGTCACTACAGACAGACAGGGAACGGGTAGTGACTAGAAGAATCTTCCAAGCACTGCCCACACAGGCAATTACTTTCTTCTTTTAATAGCCAATTCTGCCATAAAATCTGTGACAGGGTTGTGCAGAACAGACAACCCTGTCACAGACAGAAACCACCACTGTTGCTTTTATATATAAGATGACTGACCATAAAAAGGATTGTCTCTGCACAGATCTAGAACATATTGCAGTTTTCGTTTCTGCAATTGATCAAGTAACATCTCCTGCCATTCACATATTAGCATCTGATGAGAAAACAGATAGATTGACCTAGCTGAGATGGTCAACATATCTTCATAAATATCAGGTACTTGCACATGCATAACATGAAATAGAGTTGTGAGATGACCTGAAACTAAGGTTATAGAGATATAAGATTTTACAACAGATCAGTCAACAGGAACAAGAAAAATGAAAACAAGAATAAGGAGATGCCACACTCAAGAACAGAGAGAAGACTAAGGAGCAGTTTGACAAACATCAACGAAATTGGAAATGGACAAAGCTGCTATCATGAGGAAGTAGAGGTCTGCAGCAACACTGAAACTGCACAGATCAATGGGCACCCCTTAAAGGCTTGAGGTGGACTCTGGCTTTCTGCACATAGATTCAGCTGCTAAAGAATCTAAACTGGAAGCTATGACATGTACCTGTCATCCATCTATTGCATTTTACAAAACTTCAACCTGAGCATTGTAACCATAGGTCTACATCTACTCAAAAGAACGACGATACCTTCTCTTGTTGCCTTCTCTGTGGCAGTACTTCAGTCCTGACATTTATAGCATATAATTTTTTTGAATTGAAGGAACTACCAAAACACAGGTACACTCGCTCTCCATAGCATCTCTCTCTTCCCTCTGCAGACTAGTTTAAGCTCATATAAAGATAAGATGATGGACATCTCCAACTACATTCCTGTTTTGCATCCTTAGAAACCATGGCCCCTTGCATGCTTAAGGCCACCATCGTAACAGAGAAGCTTTTGACATCATCCCCAGTGGCATATAAGGAAGGGAATAAAATCTTCCTCTATAGCCAAAACCAAAATTTTGCTGCCCCCGCTCCTCTGAGCATCATTGGACTTAGGTCTTGATGATTGCAACTGCAAAGAATCCTACTGCTTCTGCAAGCAATGTCATGTGACATCTATTTGGGTGGGATTAGGGCAAGAAGAGTCCAATAGAAATGATGGATTCTCCCAGTGCCAATCTGTATATAAGTACATATTAATACTCCTTGTATGTCATAATTTCCATAGTCACAGGAGTGGTATGATCTGCCTCTATAACAACTGTGTCAGGATGACTTGACACTACGATTGCATTGGCTTGGGTTCACCAGTTCTGTCAAATTCAAGACATGAATAAGGCCATACAGCCAGTGGTCAACGGGGTCTCAGAAACCTGGTTGAATCAAAGGCCTGAATCACTTGATACAGCCACACAGGTAGTGGCCAATGTAGTTTCAGAACAGCTGCCAGAATTCATGAACCCAGACTCTTTTGTCATGCCAGATCCTCTGGAAGCCAATCTTCAGTCAAAGTTTTCACATAGCTTTGGATCTTGATCAAAGAGCAAACCTGCACTCCTGCGGAGCATCTCTTGGGATGGTGAGACATTCTGTCTGTCAAGGTGTAAGTTGTTAGTGTGGCTTCACAAACTCAGTTCATAGGTAAGACCTCAAATCTGCTCTGTTGTTGTCTGCCCTCCCCCTTGCTTTCTATCTTTATCCAGATCTCAAATGTCCATGCCTTGCATCCTTATCCCTATAGAAGTTTGGCAGCTAGTTACTTGCTTGCAATATCAAATATAATTCCTATGGAGCAAAAAAAGGAGCAAACAATGGTTAGGTACCTGAGGCTTTCAAGAGTCTGCTTGAGTTTTACAGAATGAAAGCAAAGAAGCCTTGCTTCTTTGAACCACTCATCAAGTTTGTGGAGAACATGTACACCAATACGACAACAATTACACCCATAGCCAAGAAAAGTGATGGTACCATGGCAACGATGTGTTTCTGCATGACTACAAACACAAGCACCACACATTACTCTCCCATTGCTACAAAGTTTAGCAGACCTATGCTAAATGCTCTAACAAATGACAAACATACTCTCAAATTATGCACAAGTAAAGCCACCCATGTATAGTCTGGCATCCACATTCAATCACACCTACGAGATTGCAGCAAAAACTCCCATAACAATGCTTTGTTGGTAAGCATTGTGTCAGTTCCAGAAAACTAAAATGAACAAGACAAGAATCACATTCAATATGAAGAAGTCCTACTGTGTACCTTAAGAGACCTGACCTTGGATTTATAAAAAATCTAAGAGCACTAACATCTGCACATTAGGATACCTTTGCACTAGATCCTGTGTCTCAGCTGTAGCCACAGCATTCAGAACACTACACAATAGCAATCCCTCACTGCACAGGCACTTTCAAGCTCTAGGCTTCTCTCCAATCCAGAGGATCAAGTTTGAAGATTCTGACAGGAAATATATGAATAACAGCAAAGCAAGAGCATATATGAAGAATTGAGAGACAAGGAGGAAAAGGAGCTGATGTACAGGTGCCACATTGTGGGGCAAAAAAGCACACCACAATTGGTGGCAGCTGGACATCACAGATTTGGAAATGCAAGCACCATTTGTAACCAGAGTTTTGGTATTGCAACCGAATTCAATGATACAAATCCTTATCCTATCCAACAGAACCAGCACTCCTATCACTGGTATTATGATCTGTGACTACTCTTAACAAATTTTCCTGGTTTTTCTTTGAAAATGGAAGAAGAGTGAATTACTGATTCTTTATCAATCTAATAGCTGTACAATATGAACAAAAGTGCAAACCTTAGTCCAGGTCATCTTCCCGGATGCCTTCATATTTCTCCATGTTTCGCCATTTGTCCTTGAGGTGTACCTCTGTCCGATCCTGAAAAACATCATAGTTTTTCTGAAGAATTAGTTTCCAACGACCCTTGCCATACTTCCCAACCTCCCTCTTCAGAGTCTCGACTTCCTCCTCTGACCACTTCTGGTTTTTCCGTCGGCGTCTGTTACCTCTTGATGTTGCACCCCTCGGTTGATTCGCTGTTTGTATTTCTACCAGAGGTGACATCCGTCGACGGCTGTTTAAGGGAGGCAAGCGTACTCGTCTTGATGCAGATGGAGAATCAGTGGTAGGGCTCTCAGCAATCTCGTCATCACCCCATTCATGAGAGCGTGCAGAGGGATGAGGATCAAGGAACTTGCGCCTTGTGCTTCGTGCTGCAGTGCGTTCTTCTCTACCTGAGGTGCTTGCTGGAACTTGAGTAGAAACATTTCCTCCGTTTGCGTCGGTCCTTTCCAACACCACAGGCAACGGGTCTTTCACGAGCTTTTCAAGCTGGGCAACACTCTCTTGTAACCCTTGCCTTCCTTTTTCCAAATCGGCAGCTCTCACCTCGACAACTTCTGTGTTCGCCACTTCTTCAACCACTTTATCTGCCAATGCTTCCTCGTCAACTGCCGTGGCTGCAGCCTTACCTTTCGACAGAACCGTCTCCAGTTGATTCCCTGTCACTCCTTTGTACAATCCACTAACCACGGCCACCTCAACTTTCTCTAAAAACACAGGTCCAAGCTCTATCCAAGCTTTGGCAATGCACGCCTTGAGCTTGTCCTCGACTTCCTTGTACTTTCGCTTCCTGGCAACCGAGCTCTCAACCTCTGGTTCATCCTGAACCTCTTCGCGCACTTGCGTTATCAATTCTACAAGATCATCCCAATCCTTCTCTTGCCCTCCATCAACACCATTTCCTCCTGCTACGCCACAATCCGATTCCGCTCCAGGAATGCGAGGTCCGTCCGTCGGCCCTTTCACACGTTTCCTCTCTTGCCGCACTTCATCTTCAACCAAAGCTCCCGAATCCGCCACTCTCCTCGCATCACACATAACCTCACGCATTCCTTCGAGAAGATCTAAAGTTTTCTGTAAAACCAAACCCCTACCGATCTGTCCGGAAAGCTCCTGGAGCAGTACCATCTGCTTCAAACGGGGCACATCATTGGGAAATGCCAGACAATCCATGAGCTCTCGAATCAAACGCTTGTCGGACGAAAACTTCAAAACATACTCCCATATCCAAACCCTTACCAACCTCTCACCCGCGGTCTCTTCCTTCATCAGCTTCCTGCAAGCCGCCGCGACATCCGAGCTCCTCTCCCTCGCCATCACGACCCCTCCTCCTTTATCTCAGCACAAAAAACACAAAACAAACACACAATGCCTGCCAGCAACAGGCCAAAGTATTGATGCGCCAAATACGAAACCCCTGGAAAGTCCTCGATCCCAAACCCTAAATTTCTGGACGCACAATCTCAAGAGTTCTGGATCCGTGGTTATGAGAAAATGCTCTCCAAATTATGTCATTAGTAAGGTATACATATTTTTGTACCAAATGCAAAGCGTGTAAAGGCCAGTTCTTTATGGATTTATGAAAGGAAAAGGAGGACGATGATGATGATGTTGGTGTGTGTGTAACAGCCATCTTCCCCCCTCTTCCTTTCCCGAGTATGTGATGGGTCTATGTGGGGTCTCTACTACTCTTCACATCCAGTTCAAAATCTTGTGCAAGTTATTTGCAGTGTTGAGCGGTTATTATTAACTTTTCTTTTTTTTTCATAATCGCAGGTTCTGATCCTGTTTTTTCATATTTTAAGAATTGAGACGATTCTCAATTTTTTTTTTTAATTTTCTTTTCATACCATGTCTAGTTTTTCTTTTTTTCTTTTTTTCATGCTTCAATATGTTTTCTCCTAACCAGTTCTTAACTCGTTTAGATTAGTAAGTTATATTAAGTCGATTCTTTAATTTATTTTTCAGATTTTAGGATTATGGTCTTTTTTTTCTAATTTCATAGATCAAAAATAAATCAGCAAGGTTCATTATAGAGTTATTATTTATTTTTTAGCATATGTGATCACTACAAAGATTCTTTTTAATTAAATTAATCCTCTTTCAATTCATCTCATTCAAATGAGTTTTCAAATTCATCTAAGTTTTGAATCTATCAATTTTACCAAATTATTAAGAGCTTTGTAACCCACCTTTGTATCATATGACCAATTTTTGCTCACAAAAATTAACTTTTCAAAGTTTTTTAAATGTAAGTGAAATCCCCTCAAATGGATGAAAATTTTAATTGAAAAAATCCATTCAATTTCAATTTGAGAATTTACAATCCTTAATATATGTCTAACTAAAAAGGCAGTGTTTTCAAAATATGTAAGTGCATAAATGTTTCTAAGATATTATGTTGGAGGCTAGAACCATTTTATGTTGAACACATGAATCAAAACAAAATAAAATGCAACTTTTTTTACTATGTAACTTTTTTAAATGTTATATACATGATGAATGTAAGGCACCAAAATAACAGAAATGAATACAAGGTACTAGTAGGAACACAATGAGCATCAACTACCAACAACACCATGAACGCCAAAAAGCAATAAGAACATGATGAACTTCATGTAGTAATACCAACACATCACTAAAAAATAGCAAAAACAAGATGAATGCAAGACACAAATAACAACATGATAATCATTAAACAACAACAACAACACATTGAGCACCAAGCACTAACAAAAACACAAAGTGGAAAGGAAGAAAAAGCAGACATACCTAAATCATGATGGCAGCTTTAGCAATGAACAACATGTAATCATGTTTTTTTCATGGGAAAAAAAAACCTCCTACTAATAAACCAAAATGTTGCCTCCTAATTCCTAACTCTAAACCTAAACCCCACCTCCTAAAACCTTAAACTTTAATTAACTTTGAACTCTCTACTCCTAAACTCCTAAGAATCAAACTTGAGGTTATTCATATAACCTACCTAAATATCAAACATGTAAAAAAATTAAAACCCCCGAATTCTTAATGAATTGAGCATTTTAATTTTCATATCCAAAAATTTGAGTATCAACCTAGGTAGCACCCAAGGTTATACCTAGTTGCTACTTTGCCTAAAAACCAACTAAAAATGGGGTTGATTAAAAATTGTTTGGTACTCACCTCACACTAGTTATTTCCTCATCCCCACCTAAAGATATGAAACTTTGAACAATGTGAAGTGAGTCATCCATTAAATGTCACTTAATTAATCATTGTATTGAATAAATTTTAAAAAATCATATTTATTTTATTGAACCTTTGCGAATGCCCATTTGTTTTACAAGTTTAAACATTTTAATTCCATTCTATATTATGGCCATTATAGAGAGTTTGGTAGCTAACATTACAAATGTCATAGTCTATGTTTAGATTGTTCATTTGAGTGATTGGATTTGAAGACTAAATGATTTTGTATTTGTGTGGTCTTCTTCAAGGAATCTAATTCTATGATGTGCCCAACCTATGCATTTGGGATGTGTTTAATTAGGTCATAAATGTGTATAGCCTCATTCTTCAAAAATGAAAATGAGACAAGCTCACCACAATGCCTACTTCCTTCTTTTGTTTGCACCTTCCATATGTTTAGGTTCTTGACTTATGTGTACAATAAAACCAAGATGGGTGCATTCAGTGTTGGCCATTTGTTTTTCCATAATTGGCTAAATAGGTTTGTTTTATGTTTGGACCACACAAGGTATTAATTTTTTGTACACTTAAAATTCACACATGTCGATTATCATTTTTTTAATCAAAATAATGCCCCAATTACCAATTTATGTGATCTTTTTTAGTAATAACTATCAATTATGCATAAAGGTCAATTCTCAAATACCCACTTTGAGAACCAACTATTATAATGTCTAGGTAGAGTAGGTTAAAGGGGTCTTATTTCTTCTACTTTAGTTTCCTATCATAAACATGTGTAAAATTTTAATATTGATAACTTGCAAAATTGTTAATTGAAAATTCAATACCTAGTTCGTAATTTTTTTGTGAATTCAAATCATATGTACCAAGTAGATAGGTTATCTATTAGTTTTCAAAAAACATCAATAAATGGATGGTAGGTTATCAGTAAACAAGTGTTTTCTCAATAACCGACCAAAACTAGTACGTTCTAGTGTTGTCCTAATATAAAGTACAACTTGGGCACATGACACTAATAAAAGTACTAATATTGAATAACATATTAATCAAGTATGACATGAAGTAGTGTAACGAAAAGAAAGGGGGGTCACAAGTTCTTCATAAACATGATTATCAGTGATGAAAAAGGAACTAAGCTACACAAATTCCACAATAGTAAATCTTTGGAAACAATATGACATACACAAAGTTTCTATATGAAAATCTATTGTTGTGTGCTCTTCAATCGACACCTGCAATTGTCATTGTCATCGCACTTACAACACATAACATAAATACCCTAAATGGTACATCCAAACCAAAATGAATTCACTTGCAACAATGTAGGAATCAAAACCCATAACATAGAATACCAAAACATTTGTATAACAAAAAGAACTACAAAGCAAAAACTATGCTTTAGAATTTCAAATCACCAAAAGTGATTTGAAAACACACAAGTGGGGATTATATCCCATGACAAGTATCCCAAACCCCATTTACACTTGAATTAATTCAAGATTACTTAATTAACTTAACTAACCCAATTTATCCTTAATTAATTGGGATCTAATTAAAAAACTAAACTAACACTTGACACTATTAGCCAACTATGTAGCCCTATATATGCGTTTCTAGGGATCATATTGTTTTAATCTCATTCTCATGAATTCAATTGACCACCTTTGACAATTTCAATTTTTATAGCCACTAACATTTAGAGTCCCACATGTTGTTGATTGCATAAATCCCAAAAACACCATAACATCGATTACTCCCAATAATGATGATGATTCCCAAACCCAAGAATGTGAAATTCAATTCTTCATACAATTTAGTTCAAAAAGTTTGACAAATACCACACATTGTTCCCCCAATTGGACTCCCAATAACAACCCATAGTATAAGAACAAAACATGCATTTGCAAGTTCCAATGAAATGGGTGTTAAACACAAAATTCATTCAACCTAACAACTTAATTGGGCCACTCCTCTTTTGTCGTTTGGAGGACATCCAAAGGGTGTCACAATTAAGAAATGAACTCCCTCTTTCTTTGTGTGTGGATATAATTATTTTTCCGTTGCCTTGTTAGATCCAAACAACAACTACCCTTCCTATTTACAACATTATCCTTTTACTCTTACTATACTAACCACAACCTTAATCTAAAAAATCACATCTTGTTAACAATTTTTTAAAAAATTCTCTCTATCTTTTTTTTGTGGATATAATTGTCTTTCTCCCGCCTTATCTGACCCAAACAACAACCACCTTTCCTATTCACAACATTATCCTCTTACTTTTGCTATATATAATTAACCACAACCCTAAACCAATGATTCACACCTAGGAATACACACACACAATATTTAGCAACTAGGAACAATATTCTTCAAAACTAACCTTCACACATTAAAAATAAGAAAGATTTACATGGGGTTACTTAGTCCCTAGTTGTGGATCTCCTTTCCATCAAGCTCCTACTCATGCGTGATACAACATTATTCTATCTACCAACAATTGTTCCTTTCTATCCTACTTGCACTCAGAGCCTTGCTAACAACACTAATTATCCCAACTCTTTGAAATTAAGCTTATTTTCCCGTATCTTCTCCATTCTCACTCACGAAGACATACCTCTACTCTTTCTTAAGGTCGCCCCCTTCGTCCACCTCCTCATCCTCCTTTTCCACCAAGCCTGGCACAAGGTCCATGTACCTTTCCCACCTTCGCCCTTGAGTGGAACACTCACCAAAACTGCCTTTGAGTAGATGCCATCACCCAATAGTGTTGCCTTTGCCTCCACCTATTACTAGGTTGGATGCATTTGGGTAGCCCGCCTCCTCATGATGCAACAACCTCCTTTTGTAAGTTTGCCTCTTTGTGATACATTTAGTCCCACTAACTCTCGCACTACTCATCATCATTCCTCATTTCTCTACCATTTTCTCACACACCACTCATCACTAATAGGAGTCAAGGTGGTCAACAAACTATAGGAAGACGAAAAGTTATTGTCTTGACCTAACCCTAATATCTAACACCTTCTTAGAACCTTCAACTGCCATATCTATACCCCCTTACCCAATAGGCTTATTCAGCCCAAGCCAGGACATGATAATCATGTCTTAATCATGTCTTAACCTAGTCCAATGATCTTAACCCCCATTCACCTTATCCTAACCAGCTCACCCATCCCATGAATTTGCCTCCACACCCACCAAAACCACCCTTGAGTAGACACCATCACCCACTAATGTTGCCTCCACCTACTACTGGGTTGGGTGCACTTGGGTAGGCCACCTCCTCATGATGCAGCAGCCTCCTCCTATGAATTTGCCTCCTCATGATCTATTAGGTGCCACCAACTTTCACATTACTCATCATCATTCCTCACTCCTCTACCACTTCTTCACACACCCCTCATGACTCAGTAAAATAAGGGTGGTCAACAAATTGTAGAGGAAAAAAATTTGTTGTTTTGACTTAACCCTAATATCTAATGCCTTCTTAAAATCTTCAGCAGCCATATCTATAACCCGTTGTCATGTAGGCTTATTTGGCCCAAGCCAGAACAAGATAATCTCATCTTAACCTAGTTCAATGATTTTACCCCTCACCCACCTTATCCTAACCAAGCCACCCATCCCCTAGCAACCCATCCTTAATAAGATCATCCTATTATCCTACCCCATGATCCAATTAAACCCCCAAAACTTCATTAGCCAACTTACCTAGCTTAACCAAAACTTCATTAGTGCCCAACAATGGGTACTCTCTTCCTAAAACCAGTTGTCCAAATCAAATCACAACACAATTCCCATACAACCCAATTGAGTTGCCAAAAGTGGTCACTCCTGAAATCCCTAAAACACCTTGTCACATCCTTGATCATTGACCCTTAGTTTTGCTTCTAAATTGCTGTCTCTCCTAAAAAGGCTCAAGGCACAACCAAAGTTGCATAGCCTCCACAAGAAGAAAGCAGTTCTGACAGCAAGGCATTCATCCCATTGATCACTCACAACCTTAGCTAAAGAGAAAAAAACTTTCACACCCTACAACTGAAAAACTATGAAAATACTTTGTTGCATCCATCTCAGAAGTTCATAATACTTGTTCTCCACACTAGCTCCCTCCCTGATTGACGTCCAACAAAACCATTGTCCAAAAACAACACACCACAGAAAGCCCACCCAAAGAAGAACCACAAACATAGCGAGCACCATCAACAATTAAAACCTGCATCGCTCATAACCTGCAAGAAAACAAACAAGGAACAAAAACAGCAACAACAACCCATATCCTGCTTCCGATCACCATCAACTGTTGAAAGCCTTGTCATAATCTGCTTTCAACAGTTGATGGTACTGCTTCATCCATATAAGGTATCATCCACTAATTTTTATCACAGCAGTACCAGCAATATATAACCACCAGTCTGGTATGGGACCTGAGGTAATACCAGGCATATACCTGCCTTTTACCATTACTATTACAGGCTTGTATGTGCCATATATGAGGCAAGAATCAGCCTTGGACCTAAGACCAGTACCAAACTGGTATGAAAGTTTTTAAAAAGTTTACTATTCCACTACCTGAGTCGAGCCCAAAATTTTGGGAGTGCCACCCATGGGATTTACCCATTGTAAAGCACAAGGCCAATGTTATCATGAACCTAAACATCCATAGATTAGGATGAGGCACTTCTTAAGAATGAGAGGGATATCGTCTTTTCTGGGACAGATAGTTATGAATATAAAGTACCCTCCACACACACACACAGAGAAGTTTCTCATTAGATAATTGCTCCAGAATCCAGGTATAGAAATATTGGCACCCTCCATGGCTCCTTTTCTGTTACATATTCAAATGCAACATGAGCCCTGTTGTTCAGCTGTCATCAATTAGTTTGCATCCCTTCCACAAGTCTTCTGAAACGGCACCAATTCCCAAAGTGCTGTGTACACAAGGCAAACACAAAGGGCTCTTGCGATTTATTGACACCATACACACAACTTCAGAAGCCTAGATTGCAGCTTGCTGCTTGGAAATACAATACACCTAGATTCCTCTAAGAATCGCAATGTAAAAGTCCCAGAACACAAAGGATCTGTAAACATGGCATGCTGGACATGAAACAAAAAAAGTAGCATAACATGAGCGATACAAGTCTTGAAGCTACTCCCAAAGTATTTTAAATCAACAACAGTATCAAATGATGATACAAACTATGCAATCATTGGTCCACATGATCAGCCTAAATGCTTGCCAACCAGAGCAAGTATTCAAATCTCTCGAGGTTTCTCTGCTACCAAAACCAAAGCATCTGGAGTCTTGCAGGGATGTTCTCCTGCTTCAAACAATTGAGGACTCACTACCAACACACAAGCCCTAATTTGTGCACCCCACAAAAAGCTAACTAGCTGTTGATCATTCCACCCAGCCCCACCAAATGCGCACTATCTACTCTCACTTACTGTGACTTTGTGTGTCCATGTGCCCATAGGCTATGACATCTTTTGTGCCTATGTCTGTAAAACCAAACATTTCCTCACATACCTTTTCTCAGATTCAACTCGCCACCAACAGCAAAGAACTGTGCAGCTGCACATACAGTACAACCATTTTCACCTCAACAGTCTGGGCTGGTATGATAGGATGCTGCATACATCAGCACCTCAACCTCACACTGATAAGCCTACACTCAAACCTTGGATTTAGCTGAAATGATAAACAAATATGACCTCAACTTGGAGAAACCGATATGCCAAGCAAACAGGGAAGAAAAGAGCAAAATAATGAAAAATCCATGTGTACTATATTCTACCTATCAATACGAGCAACACCATACTACTGAATTTGCATACAAATGCAGTAAAAGTCTCACACATGCAGATTGTGTCTCCTCTCATTAACTATCTTCTTTCAAACCTGCTGTCTACATTGCGTGTAAATTTTCTGTGGCAATGTCTAGCCATGAAGCCCCTTCAGCTGATTGAAATCTAAATACACAAACACATTGCAGCATGATCCTTTGCAATTGTGCAATCCTTCTTATGGTAAAATTGTTCTTTTTGATTCTACAATCAGATAACCAAACCTAATTCAACAACTGCTTGATTTCCCCACTTTGTACCATCTCATCCAGCACATCCGCACCACCAACAAACTCGCCCTTCACATAAACCTGCAATCAAGAATTCATTTTTAGTCCATATGTCTACTAACAAAGTGACTTGACACACTCCATTGTCCTGAACGATTGACCTGACTGGAATAACTGTACTGCATGTTTTTCAGATATGTCAAGATAAGATCCAGATTGCCTGTCAGAAAGGATTCACCTGTGGGATGGTGGGCCATTCACTATACTTCTTGATGGCCTCCCTGACACCCGGGTTATGGTCCTCATCCAACACATTTAGAGTTTCATAATCAATACCAAGATCATTCAGTATTGTCAAGACCCTATGTGAAAAGCCACACTGTGGTGCTGTCCGTGTGCCTTTAATAAAGGCAACAACATTGCAATCCTTCACAACTTTGTCAATTAGGTCTTCAATGGGCACATTGAGCTTCACATGAGCTCCAGGAGTGAGAAGGATGTCAGGCTTTGCTCGTCTTGGCTTCTTTGCAGTCCAAGTGGTGTTACCACTTACATTCCCTGGTGGAACTTTTCCAGTTATGTTGATATGCTCCTCCATCCACACCTTCCATGCATCTGTAAGGGCTGCACGCTCCGGAGCATCAATCACTTCAAACTGTGCAAAAGACAATGTGAAAATTCAGTGGTCCTAGACTTTAGGCAAGAAGAGATCAAGGCTGTAGACAAGCAGAAGTTGCAAAAGCAGATGTAGAGAGCATTGAGGAAGGTGGACAACATGAACCCTCTTCCTACAACAATTCTGTAGTACATAATCTTGTTAACAAAACCTCTCACTGAACCCTGCAATTAGAAGGAATAAAAATGTTCAAATATCTATGAGATTGCAGAGAAACCTCCTCAAAACAACACTTTGAAGGTGACAGAACAATCACTGCAGTCATAACCTTATGAGAGTAACTCACAAAGTGTCAGACTATCACCTTCATCATGAGTAGTAGCAGCCACTAGCTGCTATGATTACCCACTGACTTCATCAGCTCCTGACAGAGGGTGTAGATAAGTGTATAACAGTCCGCCCAAAAACAAGGGTAAACTATTGTGCAAATCTGTGCCCTGAGTTACTGTTGCATTTTCAGAAGCAACAGTTAGACTCAGTCAGGATATTGCTACCACTCGAGAAACAAAGCCCATGAAATAAAAAGTCAATAGTATGCTTGTTCAAGCTACAACAAGCTTGTGAGGGTAAGTTTCATGTCATTTGAGCTTGTCCCTGTGTAAGCAAGCATATAAACCTAAAGCATAGAGACACCTACATAAAAGGTAGTGTGACTGGGGCCTCCTGCACCCTGAACACATCCTTTAGGCACTCTGAAATGGTATACATCAATGCCCTTCATAGTGGTGTTTAGAGATTCCAGCTGTGAGAGGAAGAACCTAAACAGGAAGAAGCTGCCATATTGTGATTTGTAACATTGTAATCAGAACCTCATGATCTGATCGATCCAAGTTATCATGGATCATTCCCCTTAGCAAGCAATTAGAACTGGGAGACACAAACATATCTCTCCTTTCCATGTGACACACCAGGTATGCCACCTCAAAAACAGTTCGGGCAGCCCTTGCGATGAGCACAGATGCGGGTGCAAAACATGGTGATGAGGACGGCTTCTCATGAGCATATCCATGAAAATGCACACCAAGTCGCAATTCATTTTCTGGAGGGATTGAAACTTTAGTGCCAACTGCTAATAAGGCATTTCTTTGTCTCCTCAAACACAAAACTGAGCGCAAAGGATAAGACTAATCCGAGAGGGAGAGAGAGAGAACCTTTACAGAGCCGCAAAGCTCGGAATTTTCTTTCAAATGGATGTCAAGACTGGTGGAAACCCGACGCGTAAGACCCACATATTGAAGGTCCCCTTCCTTGTCATACACCGCATAGATCCCCGGTGAAGCTGGGAATGTCGTATCCTTGGGGGGAAGTTCTACAGGTTCCACATCCGCTAGCTTCCTCACCGAGCAAACAATTCCACAATCGTACTTCCCCGCAGAAAAAGAGCATCCGGAGTAAGACTTTCTTCCTACTCTCCAAGAAAGACTGCAGCACCTTAATCCCGAAGAAGTTGGAATTGAACGCCGTCGTACAAACGATACTACGGCATCAGACCTAATTCTAGATTCATGTCCAGACATCGCTTTAGAACTCACCGAAATCATTCTAGTGAACGAAGAAGCTGATGCGACAGAACAAATTGCCGATGCCATGGCCACACAACTTGCTCCCCGCGAAGGAAAAACAAGAAAAAAAAACTTTGCTACAATTTACAATAAGTTAGCTTCCTAAGAATCGCTCGGTCTGTTTCCGACAACGGCAAAAACACCGCCCCGCAAAATTTCAAGAAGAAAGTTGGATTTCTTGCTACTGCTCGGACTATAGCTCAATTAGGTATTGGGGTGAAAGTCGAAATTCACAACATCTCCACAAGAAGGGGAGCCACAAGAAGAGAAGGAAAGTGGAAAAAAGGGAGAGATGGGTGTTGTGAGGGGGAGTTAGGAAGCTATGGAACTCTTCAAATGCAAGATGCTTTCTGCGACAATCTTTTCGCCAGTTGAAATCGCTTATGTTCATGAGCTTCGCTAAAAATTGCAGATTGCGTGCAATGACTTATCTGCCTACTGTCTGTGTGCTCTAGACTCAGTAACTCCTTTGTTTGCAAAATCCATCCTGCATACCTAATTGCTTTTTGCATTTTGTTTGCTCAGCCCTGTGTAGGTAAGTGAGAGTCTTACGGAAACGCTGTAGTTTTTCATTCGGTTCCATATTTTGAGGAACGTTCACCAGGTGTTGCTTCTGCAAATTGTGAGTTCAATTTTGAGAACTTCATGGAACATTTATTCTTCTTTTTCTAAATGAAGTTTTCATTTGGTCCCACATTGTGAGTGCAGGATATTGTGAGTTCATTCTTTGAGAGCATAAAGACCTTGGATTTTTCCAGTGTATTTAGAGAGCGTGTTGCAGAGTGTAAAAGCTCACGGGGCATATCAGAAAACAGGCATTCCATTTTCCAAAATGGCCTTTTTGAAATGCCCCACATCAATTCTTTTTTCCTGTGGAATTTTCAAAAAATCCAATGGCAGTCCTTTTGCTCAGTAAAGAGCCGCAGGCTTTACCAGAATGGGGGCTTGTGCTCAGCTCCACCTTGCATGCGCCCTTATTCAGGTGAAGCCCCATGTAAAGCCCATGACCTCAGGCTTTACCCTACACTTAATGAAACGTTTTTCCAATTTAAATTGTAGTTTTCATTTGGTCTCACATTTCAAGGAATGTTCACCAAGTGTTGTTGTGAATGGTGAGTTCATGTGCTCTGAACTTCATGGAACATTTCATTACTCAGAAGGCATTGCCAGAAGTTCCAGAGTGTATTTGGAGCACACCTTAGAAAGATTAGATTCACTTGGCTACACTGGAGGTATCTTACCTTTTTAAGGAAGCATATTTTGTATTGAAATGCTCATCCATTCAAAATGACAGAAAGGGAGATGCTTTACTCTCAATAAGGCTCTCAGACAACAGCCTAACCAGAATGCCAGCAACACCTCAGGCGGTACCCTTTTTCTGGTAATGTCCTCATCCTCAGGCTGTACCTACTACAAAACTTGCTGTTTGAAGTTGCCACAAGGGATAGAACCATTGTCAACTGTTGCTGGTTTGAAGCTGCCATTTGGTACAGAGGAGCTGCCATTTGTTTTGTACCTGCAGTACCTTTCTGTTTGCAACACAGAATTTCAAGAAACCCTTGTTCCAAGGGATCACCGGCACTCATCAGACACAGCCCTGAATACAGTAATGGCATCAAGGAAAAATTGTGGAAATTTGAAAGTTACTTCTCAACTAGCCTCTAGGTACTAAAAGGGATGTAAGTAAGCAAGAGATATGTCATTGCTCTCAGTCCTCCTGTACCTTGAAATCCATTACTGTCCTGGAGTGATGATGTACTATGATAGCATTTTGATAAATTTCTTGGAACTTAAATATGCTTGGGTAATCTGGTTCATTGACCATTTTTGAACAGCCAGAACAACAATTGTCAGCCAAAGCATCAGAGAGCATTAACTTTTCCATCACTTCAAGCCATGTTATTTGAATGCTGGTGGAGACCATAGTAATCTTCCAGGTGAAGTTTATCTTGCTGTGTTTGGTACTTTACCCAAAGACTTAAGAGAAATTTGAGCAATAGTCTGAGTGGTAGCACAGTAGGAAATCAAACATTCTTCTAAATATTTTGTGAATCATGTTTGCTGTTGTCAAAAAAAGTAAAAGCAAGGGAGTGAGTTGTGTGGCCATGGTCTCTGCAACTTGAAAGAATATACACATGTAAGTAGTGTGCAACAACAAAGACAAGAAATCAATTCTAACACAAGCAATTTAGTTGGACCAATACCACCCCAATGAAGCATAAATCAACCATAGTGAGCATAGAATATTTCTGCCAGTGACAAAATTCCACTTACCTGCTTACAATAAAGAGATGCACTGAGGACATGGTGCAGTAGAACAATAAATTTGAAGAAATCTTCCACATGCAACTTTCAATGTAAAGAATGTATGTGGAAAATGCGCATGCATTGTTACACATGAGCTAAAGCATGGCCTGGTTATATTTCTTGCCAAATTTAATGAACTAATCCTCATCTTCTGCCTCATTGTCAGCAATGTTGAAGTAGCGCAACTCATAGACATTACGGTCCTTGTTGGAAGCAATGACACGCAACCAATCACGCACATTGTGCTTCTTCAGATACTTTTTTGTCAAGTACTTCAAATACCTGCAGGCCCTCACACACAACTCATCTCAGAGAAGTTTGCTTACATTTAGAAAGGCAGCATATGTGCAGAAAGAGTTCAAACTACTGGAGACTCTTCAATGCTATTGGACCCACCAGACACAACCCTTACCACAAATAACATATGTTTCACATGTAGTAAAGCCAAATTTGGCAACGTAAACAAATCCCTTTTTATTTCTATGTGTATATTGAGGGATCTCCCCCAGCAGAAGAACCCTAGGGCGTTATCGCAGGTTTTCATTTGTTCCCATACTCATGTGTTCTCCTGAGGTTTGGGAACACCCTCGGGCATGCCCTCCCTCAGGAGAAGGCACTTGTTCAGGAACCTCCCCTACAGCATCCAAGAGACATAAGTGCAAAATCTTGGGTTAAACAAACACTGAGCCTTGGATCTCAGATTCAAGTCTCATCAGTTGTCCATGCCCCAATATCTTTCAAAGTCTCGCCTTGGTCACTATTAAGACAGGACACGGTGGGCAGGATATTAGCAACAACATCAAACTTGATAGCACAGAGTTGTTTGTCACTAAGAGCCACCTATCATGAGCATTGCCAGTGGGAATATCCACCTCTCAAACAAACAACTACCAAAGGGGCCAGGTGGGGTTCCTTTGATTTTTTCTTATATTTGATTTTAGAGATAAATCTCACTGCTATCAGTAGAGATTTCAGATATGTTATGATGGCTTGGTATCAGGCATTGGCGACTTGCCGGCGAGCAGAAAAAAACCCACCTCCAGATTGAGCAACAAACCTGCTGATCCATTGATCAACGAAACATCTTTTGGACAAAGGAAACAGAAATGGTAGGATGAAACGCTACTTGCAAGCCGTGACACATTGACTATTTCCAACAAGGGACATTCGGGGAAGACCTCAATGATAACAAGAACGACAAAAGGACAAAAGATGAACCACAAAACACGAATAGGCTATTAAACTCCTGGATGCAGATTCAGTCACTTTGACAATATTCCCCATTTCGAAGCCATCTAATGTGGCGTTTCTGCGGAAAGATGACTCAAGGAACAACGTAACAATCCAACCTCCAAAGACATAAGGGGAACGCTATATGTAAAACTCGATACGCCAGTACTTCTTGGGAGACAGAGAGACATCAACTCACCTCTTTGAAAAAGAATTCTCCGAAGTAACGCTGATCTTGTTCTTCTCCCTGGCAATAGTAACAGTATCCCCCAGCACGCCGGCCTTACCAGCGACCTTGATGCGATCCTGCAAAAACTTCTCAAAGGAGGCGATGTCCATAATCTTGTCTTCAACAGGTTTCCCGCAGTCGATGGTGAACGTCTGCACCTTCTTCTTTCCCTTCGTGCCTCCAGCGGGCTTCTTCGCCACTGCTGCGGGCGCCATCGCAGCAAACGGAGGCGTCAAACTGCTCCGAGAGAGCGTGGCACCGACAAAGCACGCGCACACAAAGAGCGCGAGAAAGAGAACGATCGGCCGCGGAGGTCCAAACCCTAAACCATCGCTGGGAGGTCTTGGATGACAATTGTGCTGCCTCTTGTATCTTTTCATCCATGAACAGACAGGATTAACGAAACTTGTAAACTTTCATCTATTTGGAATTCTATATATTAAGATAAGGATTATTTCTCATTTTTCTTATGTAGCCAAACTAGTGATCATCCACAAGAAGTTTTAGCCAAATTTTGGCTATAGACCAGATGTACGAACTTAGAAATGTTTAAGAATCCTTTTGATATTTATTCTTTTGGCTACCTACTGGAACCTGTTCTGGAAATTTGGCAGTCTTCAAATTTTTGAAATCTTGCAAACTAGGGCATTTTTTTCCCCAAAAAAATCATTTCTAAGATAGACCTTTCACTTCACTTAAGTAAAGAACCAAAAATATTTTCTTTTTTAGTTTCTTGTGTTTTTCTTTGGTATTGTTTTTGCCATAAATTGTTTATCCTTTTTCCCTTTGCATGTTGATGCAAGTATTGGCTACATCTTTTTTTACTTGTTTTTATGGTTGTGTTCTTTTGCAAGTTTTTTCTATGTTTGGGTTGTGTTATGCAAAAGCTTCTTCATTGCAATTATTGTAATTTTATTTCTGTTTGTTGTTTGCAAAATGTAATCAAACCTAAAATCAATTCCCTTAGATGTTTTGTGTTTTGGTTTTTTGAAAAATATGATAGAACATGCAATCAACTAGAATAGTATTGGGATGGGTGACCTCACAAGAAGTTTAATATACTTGGGCAAATGGGACCAAAAAAACCCTAATATTTTATGAATGTTTAGATAAATTTTCATTTATGACCATGTATGCTATGGTGTTTATGAATTTATTTTGAGATTTTTAAAAAATTGCATATTTAAAAAATGGGTACAAAATGACATGTGAATTTGGTGATAATTAATCCCAACAAAATGGTCTCCCAAGCTAATCATGAAATGTCTCCAAGCACTTCATAATGGTAATTATAATGATCATTTTGTTTTAAAAAATGTTCACATTCAAGGTTTTTTTTCCCTCAATTTTGTTAGAGAAAAATATTGGCACTTTTTCAAAACTTAAAAAAATTAGTCAAATTTTCAATAGAAAATCCCTATATTTCCCCATTTTGTTTTGCCAGAAAACAAAAAAACATTGTCAAAAACCAAATCATTAATCGCATGCAACATTATTTTGAATGAAATTTTGAGTTGTTGCAATTTTGTTTGTGGAACAAACGAATATTTTGTCTTGTGATTATTGTTTTCCTAGGCAATTCTACCAAAAAACAAATAGTTTTGAGCTAGGTTCACCACAATTCTATTTATGTTTATAGTACACAAAATTATAGAAATATTGTTTAGTTTTTGGGCATGTGCTTACAAAAAGAAATGAAATGAAAAAAGAACATTGTTCAAAAATAAATAATTATCCTTTAAAAGGCTCATATGATGCACACTATAATATTTTGAACCAAGCATGCATATTTGACATCATGTCATATTTTATGTTTAAAATTTTCTTTTGAAGAACCTATTGAATGTGAATAAGGTTTCCATATTTTTTATTAGTAGTAAGCCCCAAGGTGTGGCCTTAAGATCTCGTTTTCATTTTAAACTCAAAGGTCATTCTAATGTACAAAAGTGTAATAAAACATTCAAAATTTATGCTCTTTAAATAATAATCTAAACTTGGAATTCTTGATTACTAGTGACTTCCACAAAATTATCATTATTAATTTTTTTTTTAGCAATTTAACTAAAACTCTAAAAATCACCAAGTATTAAGCTACCAATTGACAATTGAAATTAGAAAATATCTTCAAATTTAGAAATAAAATAAAAGCTGAAATTTTCTTGAAATTTACACAACTTGAAACAATATTTCCAAAAACATTTGTTTAAGTTGTCATGAACCTTAGGCCATGACCTATAAACTTTTGATTGTAATCATATATAAACACGGTTATATTTTCTCAAACTTTTGAAATTGAGTGAATTGCAATCATCCATAACAAGATGGATCCACTTTTTTTTATTAATGCAAAAAAATGAAGTATAATTTCCACTTGCATCAATATAATTTTGACCACCTACTCGAAAACATGACAAAAATATTGAAATCATCATTTTTGGTCAATGTTTTAAAAAGCATACATGACATAACATCCCCATAACATGATGTTGCAAAATTTTACCACCAAAATTTAAATTTTTTATAAAAAAATTTACATACATTACCTTTCATTTCAATGTGTATGCAAATCTACAAACATGTTTTGTTTGGAACAAATTATTTCCCAAACCATATATGATTAATATGTGTAACCTTTAAGTTTTGATAACATCCACCGAGTTGGGGGTGATCATTTTCTAATGTTACTTAAGTGCATGTTCTAAATTGAAATTTGATCACCCCAATAACAATGTTATTTTGTTTTGGGTGTTGAATTTTTTTTTCATTCCATGGTGGACCTTTCCATTTTGATTGTTGACAATTTTGTTTTCTAACAAGTTTCTCTATTTTAAAACCAACTTTTCTTTTCCACATTAAAAAAACTTTTGGACAACTTTAAATTTAAAAATAATAATGTTGCAAACCTAATATTCAAAATTGCATATGTGAGGAGGAGCATGGATGAAATGTCATGAAAAACATGAATACAAGATTAACCTGGCCTTAAATTTTTTTGATTGAAATTGATTTGGATCTACATTTTTTACATTAGACCAATAACCAACTAGAATGGATGTGTAGGATGGATCACATGACCTAGCCAAATGATTACTAAAATGAATGATGTGAAATTTTCAATCAATTGTAATTGAATTGAGTCAAAATTAATCAAGATTATACCAAAATCAATTTAAATATCATATTATTTAAATATCCATTGTAATTTAAACGTGTTATATTTAAAATATTTTTATTAGGTATCTAGACCCAGGTCACACTAGGAAACAAATTAAAGAAATGACTAATGACTAAAAACTTCAATCATCTTTTCACTCACCCCCGCCCCCCAAGGTGTTGACTCATGCATCCTTATTAAATTATGCATTTCACACATGCAACGGTAAATAATAATAAATAAAATAATTAATATGAAAACAATTCACAAATAAAATTAGTTCATAGCTCATCACAAATCAAAATGATGGACATGAAGAAAAAGTAAAGGAGATTTGCCTTGCTAAATTCCACTACAATACAAATGTTCAAAAAACAAAAGGTATCAACATTTAATTTCTACTTGAATGTTAGAAACAAATCCATGAACAATATGTACTTACTAGTGCGTACCCGTGATGTTCGGACACAATTCGCCCGTGTCCAGCCCGCCCGTGCCCAGTCTGTGTGTGCTCATGCCCAGTCCGTGTTCGTGCCTGTGCCTAGTGCGTGCCCAAGACAAACGCACAGACCAAGTGAATTAATATATATGATATTGTGAAATATTATCAAAATCCAAAATCTACTATCCAAACAATGACGTATCAACTATCAACTCTTTTTTTGCTTGTACATTACAATGAACAAAATGTCAAGATGCTACATTAACACAAATTTTATTGAACAACATATTAAATCTATAAAATATTGATTCCTTGTTTAAACCTTGCATATTGCATAGGAGATCGATCAATTACAAACACTCAAATCTACAAGAGAAAATGTGATCTTGCAATTTCAACATGACCTTTGATTAAATAGTTTTCCATATATTTGTGCAACTTGCAACAATGATATTCTAGTAATGAACTTTTGATTATTTATTAGGTAGCTCATAAGCCTTTTTTGGGTTGGTGTTCTCCTTATTAATAGAATGTTCACAATCCAATGTTATTAGACATGAAGCTTTATATATAAAAACCAAGGAAGCACAACAAAAAAAAGAAAAAAAAGAAAAAAAGTTTAAAATGAAAAATTTCTCGTAAACATTTCCAAAAAACATTTAAATGATTTTTTAAAAATAAATTATTTGAAGGTTTTTTATTGTCCACTCAAAACCTTGAAAAACGTAGAAAAATTGAATGACTATGGAATTTGTTCAAAATTGTCTTTTATATGGCCTAATTTCAAAGCTTGTGTTTAATTTGGTCATACATGCAACAAATCCCAAAAACTCAACACATACTAAAACTGAAGAAACATAAGAAACCAAATACAAAACACTTATTTTGCATAGCTTTTAGCATCTTGATGTTCAATTGTGACCGATTATGGGGTGGCCGAACGCCAACCTGATTTCGGCCACTGAGGTTGGAGATCTGATCATTTTTTTTGCTTTAAGGGTTTAAGGAATTAAACCCGCCGAAACAAACTTAATGAAGGCGACGAGTTTATGATTTTGGAGACGTGAATCTTGTAACGGTGCATGGTAAGCTTGCGCTGGAAGCTCGGGATGAAACGACGAGAATTGTTGAGGAAGGCAGGCAATTTTTTATGTTGGAGATGGAGAGACTGAGTAGGCATTCTGTGATGAATTTCAGGATCTTTTCTCTTGGTATGCTTGCAGCTGCTTAGCTCATTGCTGATCTTCTTCCGCTACGCCAATGTTGTTGTTGAGCTGCTATAATCTCTGAATGTAATTGGCATGAAAGGCACGAGAGGGTTTTTGTTTTTTTAGTTTGAGGGACCCAAGGGATGCGCATTGTAAGAGCAGACGAAATACACTCCTTGACTTGTTAATATGACCAAAGGCCCAATGAATTGCACTCTCAGGTCTGTTCTGTGGATTTTGTCCTGAGCAGTATGGATTTTGTTGAAGGATTAGGCATTTATGTATTCATGTGTTCGGTGGATTGATTAGAGCAGGGGTGAGCTGCAGCTGAGAAGCTCAGGACGCTCAGGTCTGTTTGGGTCTATGTGCTCTCCATGGCCGGTAATCTCTGTGCTGTTACATCTCGCTCTTTCTAACTCTCTCCCTCTCTTTTTGGTATTAGAGCGTGTTGCGATTTGGTAGTCTCAATAGGACCTGATAATGTGTAGATGCAATGACAGTTGAGCTATCATGTCTTCGTCGAACGCAGATGAGATTTCAGTAGAAGTATTGACACTGGTGACTCGTGAACAACGAATCATCTTTAGGTTTGATCTTTACATTAGTCAGGGTGGACCACCGAAAGGTGCCGTGGTCCTACGCTTTCTGGGTTTTGGTGTGGTAACCATTGTAAGAATAGACTTGAAAGCGACTCGCATAGGAGACATAGCAGTTGAGATCGTTCACAGTGGATTTCACACACGCGCCAAGGTTTGGGTGAAGGTGAGTAATGGATCAAGGGGCTGGGTCTCAACCTTGCAATTATAGACACAATACTACTTCACAACGTACCTTGCGTAGAGTGACACCCTCTTTGGCTGAGCGACAGCGTAGCATACCGAGACTAGGGGACATTTGGGTTCCCAAATCGGCTCCTTTAGCAAACCATTTTCCCAGGCTTTACATCCCTGAAGTAGAGGACTTGTTCCAGACTGGAGATCGGATTATCAGAGTGGAGCATGGTGGGTCGAGGTCACGTCTAATCAGTTGGAGGATCTGGCGCGATGCAGGAAAAAGCTGGCAATTCCAGCAGGAGTCTTCAGATGAGTAAATCTTTTCTCTCATTCCGTTTAATTTCTCGCCTTTACCTTTAAGACCTATCGCTGAAGGTGAGCAGTCCATGTTTTTTGGTTGAATCACAATTAACTCTGTCTTGAAGGTTGTGGATTAGAGTTGAACTTCTTTTCAGGTTGACAAGTCCACAAGGTATGGACGAATTGTTCTGGGGTATGAAGATGTTAGCGATTGGGCAGAAAGACTTACCATGGCTGCGGAGGTGCGGGACCTCACCACAAACAAGTTGTTCAAGATCGCAAAGCTGAACTTGAGAGGTAGGGCCAAAGAATGGTTCCGAAAGTTGCAACCAGCACCTGTTGGCTAGACTGAGTTACAAAATCTGATTGTGCAGAAGTATGGAAGGATTGATGTTGACGACATCCGAATGAAAATGGATGCCATCAAGCAAGAACCTAAAAAAAGGGTTCAGCGATATTTCGAACAACTGGATAAGTTGTTTCGAAAAGGGCAAATACAGGATGCAAAGCAACGCAGACGGTTTTTGGCCAAATTAAGGCCTAAGATTCGTAAGTTGTGCGTTGTGAGGGCCTTTGCAGACATTGAGGAATTGGTGGGTGCTGTAATTGAAGTGGAAAGGGTGTTGGGCGAGCTCGGTGAGACGCCATTGGAGCCTCTTAAGGAGGAGAAGGAAGAAGGGACCGAAGAAAATATCATGGAAAAGCATGTCAATGCGTTGAATGAAACGCTTATAAATTTCTTCAAGGGGGTTGTGAGTAATCAGGAGGCATCATCTTCTTCCACGGTCATAGGAGGATGCCAGATATGCAAAGGGGGGGACCACTTTGCCATTGCCTGTTCGAGGCTTAATGAAGCACGGCCGAAATGTGCAAAGTGCGGGATGCCACATAGGACAGAAAATTGCGGAGTCAAGTGTACCTATTGCTCAAGTCTGGGACATTCCGAAGACAGGTGCTGGAAGAAATCGAAAGATGGCAAATCACCTTCTGGGGCAACCAACTTCTTGGAGGTGTTGATCAGCGATTAGGCGACGACTCTACAATAATTAAACAAATTATGTGGGAGTGAGAACATTTTCTCTCACACGAGGGTACCCAGAAGGAGAGTACATGTAGAAGTAGCAGCCGGGGGGGATGATCCGACCCCTCAAACTATGGGAGATGGGCTTGGCGTCGACAGAGATGCTGCAGTCAGGTCCAAAATCCTCTCCCACTTCATAAAAGGCAAAATCTCTTTCTCATTGATGGAAACCATTTTGCTTATTCCAGGAGAGCTAGAACATCTGGAAAGCCTAGTGAAGCTGGCTAGGAGGAGGAGGGATTCAGCAGTGAATGAGAATCAAGTATCGATGGTGTCTACAGACCCCACACTAAGGAGGATCTGTATTAACAAGACCCATCGAAGCAAAACTCTACATTTGCTTGTAGATATCAACAATTACATTGTTGAGGGATTGGTGGACATAGGAGCGTCTATGACCATTATGGCAACTGCTGTCGTAAGGGAGCTAGGAATGATGCACCTTGTCACTAGATCAGAGACATACAAGACAACTTCGGGAGTCATCATGCAGGCTCTCGGCAGGATTAACGAGATACCAGTGAAGGTCGGGGGAGTTCAGTGCACCATGACATTCATGGTGGTTGATACCGACAGCTACGATGTACTACTGGGTCTCGACTTCCTCATAAAAATCGGCGCCATTATGGATGTGGAACGAGGTTTGATCCAGGTGAGGCATGGACCAGGTGCCAATGTGGAGGTACTACCTTTGAAAATGGTGAATCTGTTGCAGAGAATCAATTCGAAGACTCTAATGTGGGGGTCCATGACTGTCTGGCAAGGCGCATCCACCAGTGATAATCCTAATTGGGTGGCAAATCAAGATCGCACAATTGCGACCAAGGATGATGCTGCGTCTTCTTCAGATTCAGGTACAGGCACAGATGGGAGCGAGCTCGGTGATGTGGTGTCTAGTCCAGTGAAGCAAGTTGATTGTGAGGATGAATTTGGAGAAGGTGAATTGGAAAAGTTAGTGAAGTCAGAAGGGCCGCCAGAGATTCTGCAACTGATATTACAAGAATAAGCGGATGACTTCATGAATGAGGAGATCGCGGAGGAGGATGACTACGCAGACTGGATAAGGTGGGTGGCGAATGCAGAGCGGAGCAGACGCGCGTTGTGCACGCCTCATGCTAATGTGACACTTGAATTGCCACAATCAGTCCCAAAGGACACTCCATCAATTCGGACACTGAGGCAGGTTGTGCAGATCAAGGATGGTGACTCTAATTGCGGTACTACCGAGCGATTGGGCTCATCCAACAATGAAGAAATGGGTGCACGGTGGAGTGAGATCTGTCAGCGAATTAGGATAGATAGCAACTTGGATGAGGGAAGACATTAGCAACTCTTGAGGGTTTTAGAGCGATACCAGGATGTTTTTGCCTGGAACAAGGGTGAGTTGGGTTGCTGTACTGTAGGGGAACATTTTGTATACACACAAGGATTCCCACCTTGCAGAACTTCTCCTGGCAAATTGTCCTATTGGGAGGAGGCCGAAGTAAAAAGGCAAATCGACGCCTTGGTAGAACTGGGAAAGATGAGGCCCAGCAGTTTCGAATATGCCTGTCGGGTGACTTTGCCAGTGAAGAAGGATGGAAGTAGGCATTTCTGTGGGGATTATAGACCACTCAACGCCCAAACTCGACGTGACTCATTTTTGATGCCTCTTGTGGAGGATGTAATTGATCAGCTGGGGAGTTCGGCATGGTTTACTGCTCTAGATTTGGAGTCTAGCTTCTGGCAGATTTGAATGGCTCCAGAAGATGTGAAGAAGACTGCGTTGATCACCAAGACCGGGTTGTATGATTGGACGGTCATGCCATTTGGCCTGAAGAATGCGACAAGCACATTCACTAGAACTATGTCAAAAGTGTTTAAGGACTTGGGTAGCAAGTTCCTGAAGGTGGTTGTGGATGACCTCGATGTCCATAGCGGAAGTTGGGAGGAGCATCTGCAGCATCTGGATATGGTTCTGTGCACACTCAGGGGAGTAAATCTCAAACTGAACCTGAACAAGTGTTGCTTTGCTGCAAAAAGTATTACATTCCTAGGCCATGTTATTAGTGAAGATGGTACCAGACCAGATCCGGGTAAGGTTGAGGCTAACCTACATTTTCCCCAGCCAAGGATGGTCACGAACGTTAGATCGTTCTTGGGTTTGACAGGATATTACAGGAAGTATGTCAGAGGTTATGCACGACTGGCAGCTCCATTGTTCGAGCTTATCAGAAAATATGTTGATTTTGTGTGGGATATGGGTTGTCAGCAGGCCTTTCAAGACTTAAGGGTAGCGCTGGTTGAGGCGCCCATCCTCATTCAACCCGATTTCAAAAGGGCGTTCTGTCTGGATGTTGATTGGTCACCTAAGGGGGTCAGAGCCATTTTGTCCCAGAAAGAAGGGAAATTGGAGAATGTGGTAGCTTATGCCAGTAAAAGTCTGACAGAGGCACAGAAGAAGTTCCATCCCATGGAGGGCGAGTGTTATGCGCTCATATGGGGCATCATGCACTTTAGACAATATTTGTACAGAAACCATTTTGTTTTGCGCACTGATCACAAACCACTCAAGTGGTTGGCAACTGTGTCAGACGCGCATGGTAGGCGAGGCAGATGGATCGACATGTTGCAGGACTTTAGCTTTAAGATTGTGCACTGACCAGGCCTAAGGCACACTAATGTTGATGCCTTGAGTAGAAATCCGGTAGGACCAATTGTAGAGGATGATGATTTCTGTGAAGAAATCCAGGACGTTGGGATTGCACAGACTGACACACACTTTGAAGAAGGGAGGCTTCTCTTCATTCGGTCTGGTACAACGATGGAATGGTTCGGAATCAGAAGGAAGGACAGGGAATCGGTACAACATCATACCTGTTGTTTTGGGATCAATCACTCTAAACGCCTCAGTGACCACCATCTATATATGGTAGACGTAGTATCTGAGGATGATCAGCCTCAAGAGTTTATTCCGCGTGAGGCTGAAGACAAGAAAGGGATTGGAACTGCGCAGAGCAGTGCTGCCAGGTTGGTTCTGCAGAGAAAGAGACCTTATTATTACGACAAGCAACTGCAACTGGAGCTGGTCTTGGCAGCTCAACGACTGTTGGAAGCGGGAGAACACGATTCTCAATCCGCAAGTTTTGATGAGGAGGAGTGTGAAGCAGACTCCAGGAGCAGTGACATATTGGGAGGATACCAGTTACATAGAATTATTGTAAGCAGGAGTGCTGCCTGCCACTGTTGATTCTCTGGAATCCAAAAGAGCAAGGAAGAGGATACTCAACTACCACTGGCAGGGGCAGTCGTTGTACTTCAGAGGTCTGTTGGTGCCAAAACCAGAGGACCGCATGGGACTAGTAATCCAGATGCATAAGGATTTGGGGCACTTTGGAGAAAAACGGACGCTAGCTGAAGTGTGTCGAAGGTATTTTTGGCACAACCGCACTGAGGATGTCAAGTCTGTAGTAAGATAATGCCAACAGTGTCAGCTAGTGAGAAGGACGGGGAGTATATGCTCTGAAGACGAAGAGTTGAAGAGCATACATGTTTGTGACTTGTTTTATAGGGTGGCTCTGGATACTACAGGACCATTACCCGAAACCAGGTCAAGCAACAGATACATCCTAGTAGCGATTGACCACTATTCGAAGTGGTGCGAGGCAAAAGCTGTGGCCGATCATGGAGCCAAGACAGCCGCAAAGTTTTTGGAGGATGATGTGATCTACAGGTACGGAGTACCCAGATTTGTGTTGACTGACAATGGAGGAGAGTGGGCAGCTGAATTCGATGCCATGTGCAAAGACTACGAGATTCATCATCAACACACTGCACCTCAATGGCCACAGTGCAATGGTATGGTTGAACGTTTGATCAAGACGATCAAAGCATGGCATAACGATACTATCCGCAGTGCCTGACAATGCAAATTGCTGGGATGAGCAATTGGCAAAGGTGATGTTTGGATACAGGTGCGGGATTCAGTCCAGCATGAAGTTCTTTCCTTTTATGATTCTGACCGGACGTACACCACGCCTGAAGGCTGACAACTATTTGGATGCGTTGACTGCCGAAGTTGATGACACTCCTGATGTGGAGACTACTATAGAACAATTTATGCGGAAGGTGAAGTTGATTGCCAGCATTCATGATAATGTCTTGATCAATGTGGAACAGGCACAATAGAAGCAGAAAAGGACCTATGCTACCAAGAAAAGGAAGCAGTCCTTTGAAGGTTTGATTGCTGGTGAAACGATGGTTAAGATAAAGAAGCCCGACAAGAAGAAGGCTTTAACTGCCAGCTGGGAAGGCCTATACCAGTTTGTTGCGCATACTGACGGGATTGGAAATCTTGACTTTGAAGAAGGGAGTCGGATCTGCATCATTCAGGATGCTGATGGGAATCAGTGGGAGAGACCCCGTAGAGATCTTCAAGTCTATCATACCCCACAAAGTCAAAAGAGCTGACGGACTCAGCTTTTTAAGGAACGGAGGGGTGACATATGTGACCGATTACGGGGTGGCCGAATGCCAACTTGATTTCGGCCACTGAGGTTGGAGATCTGATCTTTTTTTTTTGCTTTAAGGGTTTAAGGAATTAAACCCACCGAAACAGACTTAATGAAGGCGGCGAGTTTATGATTTTGGAGGCGTGAATCTTGTAACGGTGCATGGTAAGCTTGCGCTGGAAGCTCGGGATGAAACGGCGAGAATTGTTGAGGAAGGCAGGCAATTTTTTATGCTGGAGGTGGAGAGACTGAGTAGGCATTCTGTGATGAATTTCAGGATCTTTTCTCTTGGTATGCTTGCAGCTGCTTAGCTTGTTGCTGATCTTCTTCCGCTACGCCAATGTTGTTGTTGAGCTGCTATAATCTCTGAATGTAATTGGCATGAAAGGCACGAGAGGGTTTTTGTTTTTTTAGTCTGAGGGATCCAAGGGATGCGCATTGTAAGAGCAGACGAAATACACTCTTGAATTGTTAATATGACCAAAGGCCCAGGGAATTGCACTCTCAGGTCTGTTTTGTGGATTTTGTCCTGAGCAGTATGGATTTTGTTGAAGGATTAGGCATTTATGTATTCATGTGTTCGGTGGATTGATTAGAGCAGGGGTGAGCTACAGCTGAGAAGCTCAGGACGCTCAGGTCTATTTGGGTCTGTGTGCTCTCCATGGTCGGTAGTCTCTGTGTTGTTACATTTCGCTTTCTCTAACTCTCTCCCTCTCGTTTTGGTGACACAACAACCCTCATTTCAAACTCAACAAGAATAAGAGCATGAAACATTCTTGAAATTGCAACACCTTACGAGGCCCCCCTTCTTCTATTAATTCCCTTGTCCTTGTGCCTTACTTCACATCGATCCCCCTTGAATTCACCAAGGTTTGAAATTGGCCACAGTATTCAATACATTGTATAGATGAATGTTTCTTAATCCTAAAGTTTTTTTTTTTTTTTTTCCATTTCAAGATATTCTATTACGTAGAATAATGGTATGGTCAAATTGGGGATGATGATAGATAATGGTATGGTCAAATTTAAATGTATGTGGATCTATAAATGGTGACATGTTTTAAAACCTTGTCTAAATAGTAAAAAAACTAGTTTAAAAGTTACAACTAAATTAAAAGCAGAATCCAATTGTGACAAAAAAATTCCAGAAAAAAATATTATGATAAAATATTCCTTTTTATATTTATTTGTATCACTTAAGCAAAATTTCACACCCAAAAAAATGTTGATGTAAGTACATTTAATTGAAAATGAAAAAGTTGTTTGCAATTTTGACAAATAAGTAAACAATGGGATGAAAATGTTTCACATTTTAAATTGTGACATGATAAAGAGAATTGAATTACATGGTTGAATGAAAATCAATAGCTTATCAATAATCTATGTCATGGGGTTGGTTTGAAATCATGCAAAGATATCCATGTTAAATTTATTTACAATTAATCTTGGATTTATTTTTCAACACTAATTTTCATGACATGGTAGTGATTTTTTTGTGAAATTGTTTTGCACTATGTTGAGAAAAAAAATGGAAGTTACGTGGATGTATTTTGCTGCAATTTCCCTTTTTAAAAGAAAAAAGTCAAAATTTTGAAATTAGTTTTTGCCACATTTTGATTAAGCTATTAGTTTAGGGGGAAATTTATTTCCAGCTTTATATTTATTGGAAAATTTTCTAAAAATTTATCACCAATTAATGTTAAATTGTCTTTGTGATGCTCTTGATGATGTTCCATGAAAAAATTGAAAAAAAACCACTAGACATTAACATAATATTTTTAAATGAAATTTCTTTATTAAGTATTTTGGACAAGTTCAAAATGCATTTTGCATGTCCATAATTGTAGTTTCTAAATGTGCACGGCCTATACAAATGGGCCAAAGGGGAGGCATACATCTTCACATTAAAATTTTATTTTGAGAAGCATCCAAAATTTCAATTACAATTTTAATTTTAGTGTGATGGGTGCATCAAAATGGCTTATTGTAAGAAAAAAAAAAAAAAAAAGGAAAAACTTGAGGAAAATCAGAGGGGACATGGTGGGAACCCACAAATAAGAAAACTATGTTCACACATGTGCCCTCTTGAATGCATGTTCAACCATCTCATTGGATAGATGCAAATTTTATTCCCATAATTGGTTGTCACCATTTTTGGGTTTAAACTACATCATCATGCGACGAATTAATAATGAAAATTGTGTGAATTAAGTTCATTCATTCATAGGTTCGTGCATTTTACACAAAAATATCGTGTGTTGAAAATATGTTTGATAAACAAATAAATGTGTTGATGGATGAAGCATGAATTTATGAATGAACACATATCACATGAATTTCATATCTTCTTTTAAATTCACGTGTTAAATATGTTTTCAATGCACGATATCAATGTTTGAAATATACAAATTACAAAGGAACAAATTTTGTATGATTTCCATTACTAAGTCATGAAATGTTAAGTTTGTGATGTAAAGACCACTTTAACAAGGGTGCACAGACCAAAAGCCTAGAGACCATTTTGAAGCAAATTGAACTTTGAATTGGACCCTTTTTCACATTAATTTTTTTCCCTAAGGTACAATGAATGTGTCTAAAGGTAGGGGGTTCAATTTGAGGGACTAATATAAAAAATGTGTGATTAACATGTGAGAGGATTAGGATTAAGTTTTTTTTCTCTCCTTCTTTCATATTTGATAATAATAATAAAAATCATTATTAATTAAAAAAACTTTAATACACACAGTGGATTAGTGTAGGCACAAGATATTGTTGGGTTTTGTTTTTACTATTGTCATGCATAAAGTGATTGCACATATGGTTGCATTGCATCGAGTAACTATTGGACAACATTGAAATATGATGAGTGTAATGTTATTTTTCATGGAGTTTGTAAATGTATATCCCCTTCCACTTGTGAAAATTGGCATTTCAAGCTTACAATTTTTGCCCCACCTTTCGATTCACCTCCATTTTGTCCACTTGGAAAGGCTAAAAATGCATTCCAAATTCAAGCAACCACCTTGTGAAGATTCACAAAACCAACCATGTTTATTCTAAAATTGGTCAAAAATGAGAGAGTTGGTGCCTCTCAACAATGTCTTCAATTCATAACATGTTTTCCATTCTTAAGGAATTTGAGCAACAAAGGTAAAAAAAAAATCGTGAAAAAAAGTAGAAAACAAAGAAGTGAGCAACATTGAACCCTAGCTTACACTTGGTTCTTCAAACCATGAACTTTTTTTTTTGGGTCTAAACTAATTGACTTTCCCTCCAAAATGATGCCATGTATGCTAAATCACAATTTGATTTATCTTTATGTTGGACCCTCATCTAAAGACCTTCAAACCAATTTAAAGCTGTTGACCAATAGAAATGCTTGATTTCATTGCATCTTGTTCCTTGGACCCTTATCTAAAGTGACCATAATATCCCTTCCTAAGAGGATGTGTACTTATTATGATTAAACTTTGAAAGGATGCATGTCCTTGTAATTGATTAGAGATTCAAATTGATTTTGCATTGTCAAGTATATATAGTTCACAAACACCTATCACTTTGTTTTTCACATTTTTCAATATAGTAGATTTTGACTTGGGATGAAAGTTCCCATAAGAAAATCTCATTTTTAATCGATATAATATTACAATTAGTGATGTTTGTCTATCCATATGTTTGAGTCATTCAAACTTGCCTCCTTCCTTTCACCTACCCACCTTCTCATATGAAAAGGTTTTGTGTACGAATAATTCAACTTCTACCAATCAACATGCACTTAATGAAACATGAATGTTAGTTTAATGTTTCTCACAAACACAAATAATTGCATTATGAAACACTAAACAATTACCACAAATAACATGATTTGAGGATAAATATCTTAAAGAATCTTATTGAAAAAAATTAATTTCCTAAACAATCACAAGTGGAAAAATATATAATTAAAAAAAATTTCACTCAATAACATTTAACTTCAAAAAATGTTCAAAATATTTGATTGAGTCAAGATTGAAAACAAGTTGAGAGTGTGCACATTAAAAAATGCATGCAAGAAAAAACAATTGCACACAATTTATACATCAAACCAAAGATTCACACAAAGTATACATCAAGCACAAACTCCAACCAAAAAACTCAAAAGAAAAAAGAAAAAAAGAAAAGTCGTCAAACTACTCGTGTTATAACACCTTAAGTCATTTCCTCCCAACAAGAAAAAAGAAAAAGAAAAACTTTTTAATTTAATATTGGCAATCCCGTTCCAAGTTCTTATCCAATTATATATATAACTAATCAAGTTCTCATCAATGCTATAATTTTATTATATAACTTTTGACTCAGTTTTTCTTGAAAAATCTAAGCTCATTATTTGTTGGTAGGACCAAAATCCTTTGTTGGAGGCTAATAATTGATACTAGGTAGCTGAACAAATGGAAATCAAAACATGTACCCAACCCAAAAAAAAATGAGCATAATTTAATACAATCCAATGATATTCTACATAACAAAAAAAAATTGTTAAAAAAAAAAACACTTTAAAGTGAGTCAAGATTGAAACCAAGTTAAGAATGAATGTGCACAAAAAAAAATACACACAAGAAACAAAAATTCACACACAAGTAAGTATGCAACAAACCCAAAAATTGGCACATAAACACCTATACCACACCCCACATTGAACCCAAGAAGAAGGGGAAAAAAAGACAAAAAAAAGAAAAGGAAAAGTCATGCAAACTTTAACCCTTGGGGGATGTACCTAATTGCTCCTTTGGGTTTGTGTTTTTTTGCCCTTCCTTTTAATACTATGACTCTTTTTCTTTTCTTTTCAAACCCAAAAAAAATAAAGAAAACAAAAAGAAGAAGAAGAGAAAAAAGAAAGGGAAAGTCATTCAAAGTAGGTACTAGGTACTAGGTAGGTAGGTACTAGGTAGGTTCAAAGTAGGTACTACTGTTAGATATCTCAGCTGAACTCATTTTCTACCAACAAGCGAAAAAAAGGAATTTTTTTTTTTTTTTTCAGAAATTACTTATTGACCAATCCCCTTCCAAGTTTTGCGTGTCCAGCCAATTGGGAACGAGTCCCGCCAACCTTCGCAAGTCCATGAAAGCCAAGGACTCTTATGTCGGCAGGGAATACGAAGAACGGAACACGAAGATTGCGCAAAGGCTTTGCGCATTTCCAGCTTCCATCGCATGGCAAATAGATGCTTCCTAATCCACTGAGAGAGATGTAGAAACTGGATTCGCGTACATCACTCCTTGAATTCCTGGTGCATCCCGTGTCGTAGCTTTTTCTAGTATTCTTACTTGCTCGGGGGGATCGTTTTTAAAATTGAAAAAATAAAATCTTTTTCTGTTTGTGTTTGTGTTTTAAAATAAATTCTTGTGCTTGTTTTGCCCCTTCGAAAGTCCTCCCTTTTTTCTTCCCTTGAATACTAGTGTTTTGATTCCCACTTCATCAGTAATGTTTTTTTTTGTGTTGAAGAATGCGGAGTTACGGGAGCGCTAAGGTATTAGTTTTCTGATCCGGAAATACTCTCAGGATTTTTTCTCTCAGATTCCATCAACAAAGTGGCGACGAGTTCGTTTTTTTTGTTCATGTGAGTTTTTCGCTCCATCTGTGCGTGCGTGTGTTTCTTATGGGATTGAGTGATGGCTTGCATTTGTTATGATCTCGTTGCATTGTTATTTTGAGCTGGTGCTGGTGCATTTAGCTATTTCGTCAGTAGTCCAACTACTTTGTGAAGTGTGCCCAGGGGTACATACTGTGAGTAGCGAAAGCAGACATTTTTGTTATCTCTCGAGGTCTAGGGTTTTGGTTTTGGCTCCCCTGTGAGTAGCTCAGAAGTGTGGCCCAACATTGAGTGTTATGTAGATACAATCTTCGCGATTAGGTCACCGTGGATTGTCCCAGCAACCAGTGTTAAATTCTTTTAGGGGAATCATACATAAAATTTCAGTTTCCAGATTCTAAAGTATCCCAAACTTCAGATCCTGGAAGCTGTTTTCTCCATGTTTCTAAGTTCTGCAGTTCAGTTTTGGGATGTAACTCTTTTTAATGGACCAAGGATGCAGCAAGTTTGAGCACTTTTTTTCTTTTATTTTCGAAGTGTGCAGGCACCAAGGTTGAGACAGTGAGTGGAAGGGCCAGAGACTTTGAAAATCGAATGAAGAAGGTTTGAGAGACGGCAAAGGAGCTGTGAGACCAATGTATTCTCCAATCTGGGCCTCCACAATGTTCCCAGCACAGCGACACCAGAAGTCCAAGGGGTTCAAGGTGAAGCATGTGGTGCAGATTGCCATGATCACTCTGGTGTTGACATGGATAATCTACCAACTTAACCATGCACAGAGACCTGCTCACTTATCATATGATGAGGATCAAGTTGGTGGACTTCAGAATTCCAGGACAGAGGTCCCGTTTGGTCGGAAGGGGTTGAAACCAGATCTGCAAGTGGCAAACGAGGAGCAGGAGCGGGAACAAGAAGTGGAGAGGGATGAGCCAGCAGAAGAAGAAAAAGATGAAGTAAATGCATTTGATGCTGCTGAAGGTATGGCATACCTCACCAGGAACTAGTTCTCCTTGCATATTTTCTATGAGGAGGTTTGAAGGGTGTAGGTTGCCAAGGACCACATCCTGGGGCCCTGCTATGAATCTTTTTGGCCTTGCACAATGAATGCTTGACAACAACATTGTTTGCTGAGTTCATGCTCATGTCTTTCATGTACATGAAAGTCAGCCTTTTTTCTGCCAGTAGTTGCACTTCCTGGCACAATTTCTTCTGATTCACAGATGCAAGAGAGCTGGGAGTTGCTGTATCTCTGATAATACAGGTTTGCTAATGTAGGGACTGGGGAGGAGTCAGTAAGGGATGACGTAGACTTTGTGGAGGACACAGCAAAGGATGGTGCTGATCTTCAGGATGAGGAGGAAGACCAAGATGTAGAAGTTGTTGAAACTCATGAGAAATCCCGTGACCAAGATGCCAGTGATCTAGGTTTTCCTGACTTCTCTTGCATTTCTGTTGCTTGCAATTCAATTATGTGGAACCATGTGGGCCTTCCAGTATGTGAGCTCTAAAGTGAACTGCAGGATACATTCCAGCAGAAAAGGAGTTTTACAGACCGGTCAATGTCTGTTCTTGTCTAGAATGACCCTTTTCATTTGCAAGAGAAAGGAGTTGATTTGGCCACTGCAGCTTGCACGTATATGGTTCTGACCTTTCTTTCTGTGTTTGTGGCTACAGACCAGCAACAAGAGGATGCAGATCTGCAACAAGATGTTGGGACAGATGATATGGATCTCAAGAATGAAGAAGAGAGGAACAATCAGGAGAAGTCTGGACATGATTCTGGAGATGAGAGCATAGAATTGGACGATGGCTCAAGAGGTGGGACTACAACTGAGCAGCCTGCAGAAAAGATTGAGACAAAATCAACAGATTCCACGATGAATCCGTCTACTGTGGTGGATGGGGAGGAGAAACCAAAGGAAAATCACGTTTCTTATGCGGAAGAGGCAGGAAACACTACTATTCTGAGGACAAACGACTCTGAGTCTATGGTGGAGAATAAGTGGGAGGGCTCCACAACTTCCAACAAAGAACAGGGAAGCAGTCAGGAGTTGGGCAAACAACCAGAAACAGACAACAGGAATTTGGAGTCTGAAGGGATGCAGGTGGAAGAGAAGCTGGGTCAGGATTCTGATAAAAGTAATGACCAAACCTTAAAAGGTGTGATTCTGCCAGTGGAGAGTCACTCACAGGAGATGGCTGAGTTGAGAACAGGTGAGGATAGCTCTCAAGAGCAGGGGAATCATGAGCCCAAGAAGGAAACTGAAACTGAGAATGTAGGGGATGGTTCTCAGGGAAGAAAGGAGGAGTACCAGATGAGTGATGGGCATAAAGAAGGAACAGAGGACAGTAATGAGAATGTTGAGTCCCAGCAACAGGCAGAATCTCTTAATTCGGAGAATGTCCAAGTCAGCAGAGAGGAGGAAGACAAGCGTGATGAGTTCACAAGGCAACGGATGGAGACAGAGAAACTTATTCAGGGTTTCTCAAAAGAAAAGGATGAAATAGGCAATGTTGATGCTGATTCACAACTAAGTTCAAAGGATGGAGGTACTCAGGCCTCTCAAGGGACAAAGGAGGAGAAGGAGGAGAGTACCTCAGAAGAACAGAAAGGTGAGGAGAAAGGTGACAGAAGTCCTCAAGAAAATCAATCATCTACCACTGCAGATGGCAGTGCTGGTGCTGAGGTGAAGGACTCCCATGAAACAGATATTGGGCAGGGCAGGGATGGTTCTGACTGGACCTCCAGCCAGAAAGCAGAAGTGCAGGAAACTCAAGAGTCTACTGCAAAGTTGCAAGTTGTGTCCCAATCAGAGGATTCTCAAAACAACCAAGACAGTGGAAGGGATGGTGAATTGATCAAACCTGAAGGGCAGGTTACCATGGAAGGTGCAAATATTGCAGCTGGTACAGTATAACTATCCCATCAGTTCTACGACAGTTAGCTGATGTTCTGTAGGATACGATCTGGCACTGAATACATGCAATGCGCATTATTTCTTCTATCTGGATGCTTGAGGTTTCTTGCAATTAAACGTTCTTTTGTTGGGGTGCAGATACTCAACAGGAGTCTGTGCGCTTGTCGATTGATCCAACAATACAGGAACTTACAGACAACAAACATCAGGAGAATAAAGAGGAGGTAAGTACAGTTGGTGATGGTTCTGTAGGAGGCTCTAGTGGTGTGTAAATTAAATCATCAGTTCAATAGTTTCCTTGGGCTAGACTTCTAGAATCGGAAAGCGATTGCTGCTGTATTGGGAGAATCCCTGTAAGGCTGTGGTACTGCTATCCCACCTGCCATGGGGACTTACTGCTCTACTTGATGAATCCAACTCATGAAAGGAAGGTTAACTGTGGCCTTTAGTATTGCTATCCCGCCCCTCCTTGTGGGCTTACAGGTTCCTGCTCTAGTCCAGGAATCCAATTCCTGAAGGGAAGGCTGACTGCAACAGCTCCCTCCATAGAACCGGGTGGCTGTTTTTGGGTGCATCTGGAGAGTTAAGTTATTGATGTTGAAATAACTCTCAAGCTTGTCAGCAATCCAATCACCATGTGCACTTGTAGCTTCCACTTTATTTATGCAGTTTTCCAAATCTTCTTTGGTAAAATACATTGCTGAATGGTTCAATTGTGTTGATCTTGATGACCTTGCATACATAGATTACATAAGAGCCATTTGTTGAGATCCATTAGTGTTCACTGGTTGCATTGCTTATCACTCAGTGTATCAGACAAAGCACATGTAAATTTAGAATGAATTGCTCCACCTGTCACTAATATTCGGTGTTTAGTAACCCCCAACAAAGGGGTATATAGCTTCTACCTCTAGACTGCCAAGGCATTCTAGCAAATCATACAGCATACTTTTAAACTTTTAACCCAACTCTTAAATTGTCAAAACCTTCAGAAATTTTGAATAATGATCATTGAACATGCTTTGTAAAATAATAAGTTATTTTAAACAAAGAAAAGCTGTTTCTTAGTAGTGGGTCCAATACATCTGCTAGCAATTTGTAAATGAAATACCTTCAAGAGCAAGTTTTAACATGGCCCACAAGTTTGTTGACTAAGAAACAGCTGTTTTTTGACATTTTATTAATGCATATTTGATAACAATGAACTATGCAAGAAGAGGGGATGGCAACATTCAACTCATTCAGTTTCTGTCATAAAATTTTGGATGTAATTTACATATTGTATTGAAATCCAATATTACCATGCAGTCTATGGAATGCTGAATAAGATAACATGTGGATTCATGATGTGTGATTCATGATCTATATTAGGCATCACAAATAACATGAAACAACCAACTCCAACGGAGTTCATAAAACATATCTATTGATTATCGTATAATCAACTGCAAAAAAGTATTTCATAAGTAGTCATGTAACTTAATTTGTTTTTCATGGATGATTTTTTTGCATGAGCATTCATTTTTCATTCGTGGTGAATGAACTTCATCAACATTACCAAGTTCATTGTTTGTGGATGAAGTCAATCCATAATTATCTAATTTTTGTCCAATGAATGAAATTCATCAATCATTATCCAAATTTTCATCTATGAATTTGATTCAATACAATCCACTTTTTCATCCATAATAAATATTTAAGAAAATGCTTAAGAAATTTTTGAGCACCCAAATATTTGACAAATATCCCCAAAATCTAAATAACTATCACTGAGTTACTTGTAAAACTCTTGGCATACTTGATTATTTTCCAACTTCTTTTTTGGGCTTTCTTTAAATACAAGGAAATATGTTAAACCCTAAACCCAAAAAATATGTTAGGTTTAGGGTTTGACGATGACAGTTTTAAAACATGGGTTGCATGATATTGTATTTAAACAACCACTACACGTGAAATTATGCAACTAGTGACTTTACCTTAGCACCACAAACTCAATTTATACTTTATATTTCTTTTTGTTGAGAGCTTGAACTTTCATGGACCTTGCTTTAGGTGAATCTTTTGACACCCATGTTGGATAGGTTGGACAACCCACAATTTTTGTTGGGTTGATAATGTTGGTGTAACTCATAGAGAGCCCATCTTAGGAAGATAGGAGTGATGGGGCCAAAGGATTGAAAATTGTTCTTTGAGGGTCTTCTAAAGGTCTAAATTCAAGTATAACCCATATTAGAAGACCGCTACATTTCGAATGTCTTTCATTGTTTTTGTTTTTCATACTACTTTTTGAAAAAAAAGGTTGCTCATCTTTTAGTCTTCCCAAACCAATGAAATCATGATAAAAACATTAAAAAATCAAGTGTTTAGATTATTAGTAAGGTTTTGTTCAAGCTTTAATATCTTTTAAAAATCACATTTGGTGACTTCAGCCTTTTTTCCTTATCCTCATTCATTAGATTTGTTTTAAATTTCCATATAGATATCATGGTGACAAGGATAGGTGGCACACACTTCCTTGGCAAATGGCATGGATATAACAAATTTAGGATATTATTAGTAGTAAGTCTTTTGAATTTAGAAGCAAGTGCGTAATAATTAATAACATTACATTATGCCAAACATGGTATTCACGACTTGCTCATTTTGTTATTAACATCCATTGTATGTGACATGTAAAATGTTTTGTAATAATTATCATAGTGATTACATGATTACAGTCGTTTCTTTCATTGGTCATATTTATAACGTGGGATGTAATTAATGGCAATTAATTTTTCAAAATGAATGAATTGTGAGTGATTTCTCATTCACCTAGCCCATCACATATCACATTATTATAAATATAAAATATTATTGGTCACAATGATGACATTGACATAGAGTCTCTAGATATATATTGAAGTTTATTGAAAATATATTAAGAATATATTGTCTAAATGTATATATCTAGAGATATAAGGGTAAGTTGGGACTAGTAATAAGTAAGTAGGTAAATAGTTGTTACTTGCCTACTTAGGCTACCTACCTATTTAATATTGCTTACTTACCCATCTACTTACCCACCTACTTATTTCCTTGCTTAACCTATCAACCTACCTAATCTACCCACCTATGCTTACCTACCTCAGTAGGTAATTTAAGTATGTAATTAAGCAAGTAACAACTAATATAGCCTACCCACATAACCTATGTTAAATAGGTAATTAGTTAGGTTATGTAGGTAGGTAGGGATGTTATAGGGTAGGGTAGGGTAAAATATCTAGTTTACATAATTATACATACCTACATATATATTGTTTCATTTAAGCTTAAGTTGAGTTAAATAGGTTGGATAATAGGTAGTAAGAAATGGGTAAATAAGTAGGCTACCTTTGTATGGGACAAAGGATGTGGGATAATGTTGTAATGTTTCCCTTTCATGAATTTATTCTATATCTTTTGTCAACAAATTCAACTTTATAAATTATATAAATATATGAGAAAAATCTACACATAATACATGCACTAGATATATTCAAAATGTAGATATCATTTTGGATGATAGAATAAAAATGCTTGTGATTAACAAATTCAATAGGATCCTACTTTTTTAAGCGTACCTACTATTAAACTTGTGTATTTATCTACATAGGCCTACATACCTACTTAGACTTTTAAGATACTTGGTCTTAGGCTAATAAATAGGTCTAGGTATATTGTCGACATGGCCTTATTATGGTTGAACTTGTGTTTACATTTCATAAAGTAATAAATACTTATTGTTTAATTACATTTCTTGATTGTAGTATTAAAAATCATCGTCTTTTTTTATTACATGGTCATAAATGACGCGCTCCCAAGTCCATGGTTAAACCCAAGTCGGGTCTAAAGGAATCAAAGAGCTGAATAATTTGGGACTTGGAGCCCACTCCCAACTTCCAGCACTACAGGGGGTGAGAGGGGCGTGCTGAAAGTTCCGGGATTAGACTAGGAAGAGGGACAACTATTTAGTTACTTGTTCCTGCATCAAAACCAACCAACAAGTTGGTTAGTTCACATTCGGAAACACCCTTGGTGTTGGGACAAGCCACAGGCAACACGAACTCACTTGACTCACCACGGCCCGGACTCGGGGGAAGCCACCACCTTCCCCCATATAATATTCTTTGCGTTACTCTGCCGCACCTAGATCTGAATGACATTTTTTCCCAGGACTCCCAGGGAGGAGTCCCGAAACTGTCCTGGTTTGGATTCCCGGGACTTTGGGCGCTCATATTTCCCAGCTCAGACCTCCGATTGGGATGAGGTATGAAGCAAATTTATAGTTCTCCTCAAGATCTTTTCAACAATGTGTTGCACTCTACTTGCACGCACCGAGGTCGGGTCAATTGGTCAGGAATCAAATTGTCAGTTTGATTCCTAACCTTTCTTTTGATCATAACTTGTGCTGTAGATATCCAAATGGCTCATGCGAAGCCATTTTAGACATCCACACTTCAAGACCTTTCCAACGGTATAAACAACACCTCAATGCAAGGTGTTTTGACCCCTGCAATCAAGCTCTGAATTTTTAGGAGTCCTAGAGGACTCCAAGTTCCCACTTTTGGGAGTGTGAGTTTCATCCTCACACTTGCTTCAAAGTGTGGTTGTGATAATAGAAGTCACATGAAAAATAACATAAATTATTACAACAAAAAATATCACTAATGGAAAAAGCTATGAGTATGACTTTATTACATGTATTATATATAGTTGAGTAGTCACTAATGCTATATATTATTACAAATGTAGTCATATGTGAAGTAATATATATCATGTTTTGGCATAATATTAATGCAAAAAAAAAGAAAGTTCAAAAATAAATAAATAATAATAACAATTGATTAATCATATATAACACTTGAAAAAATAATTGGTTTGAATTAGTGCTAGGTGGGTGTTAAGTTTTGAACAAATCGATCAATATTGGTATTAGGTTAATTAAGTTGGTATTACCAAAGAAGTGAATTTGACAAAATTCTTGGGGAGACCATATACAAAATGCAAAAATTGGTTGGCAAAGAATATTTTAATGATTAAAAAAAAAAGTAATTGTGGGGGAAATTTTGAATTTTGCTGGTCTATATTTGTTTACCCTATAAATTACCTAGAGGTCATCTTTCCCATTTTGTAATCTTATCTCAAGCTCATTCCTAAGCTTTTTTCTCACATGCATGGTATGAGGTTATTTTTTTAATAAAAATTTCTTTGCATAATTTGTTTCACAATAGAATGCTTTCTCACAAAATGGAAAGTTTTCTCAATCACAACAATGGAGTTAGAGTTATCTTTGGGTGACATTTTTTCAACCTCATTTTTTGCATGGTTCTTCTTTGGTTCCCACAAAATTTGAGTGCAATTCAATTTGTTCTTCCTACTTTTCAATATTCAACACTTAAGGGTACCTTCTAGTGATGCCTATTTGGAGAGGGTGGCACAAATGAATTAGAAGTTAATTTGGCCAAAGAGAAAAGAGGATGATTAGCCAAGGAGAAAGCCAAGGTGGCATAAAAAAAAAATACAAAAAAAATGTGACCCATTTGCCAAACAATGGCTAGGAGCACGAGGAGGAGGAGAAAAAAGGCCCCATTAAGTGGTGAGATTATGAATCTAAACTCTAATTATGACTCAAAATGAAATGGAGGATGAATGTGAAGAAACAAGGTATCAAAATGTTGATGAGAAAAAAAATTCACAAATCCAATTAATTGCTCCCCCATTGTGCCTTTTGCTTATGGTGTGATTTGACTAGTATTACAACTTCGGTTCAAAAAACAAGGGTGAATAGGGTGGAAATGAGAATTTGAGTATTTAAGAAAACCCTTTTCAAAATCCCTTTCATAATTTGTAGTCATAATTTGTAGAAGTCTTTACTCAAAAAGTAGGTTGTAGACCACTTTGCATTTTAGTGGTCTTTAATTCATATGGCCTTTTAATTTTCTTTTATTCCTTAGCAATTCAAACTTTAGAGAATCATTAGCCATGTGTTGTTCCTATTGTTGTATATGTGTAACCCATAGAGCTTATGGTAAGGATCAACATGGGAGGCGTACTTAATTTGGCTTGAAGAGATGTGTGGAAATTTGAAGTTTCAAATAAACAAAATGATTGTGTGGTGCTTCCTTTTTTTGAGTGGTAATGGAGTTTTTGAATGTGATTTTAAATTGGAATGCATTTTTGAAGTATTTCAAAATTCATTTTTGATTTTCTTTTCCTAATTTTGATGGTTGAAGCTTCCACCACACATGATTAACTTGTAAACATAAGTTTGAAATATTTCGTGTTAAATGAAGAAATGATAAGAGGGCCAATAAATTTTTTAAGAATAGGTATAAGTGTCAATATTATGACGAAATGGACTTGTGGAATTACATTTGGGCAAGTGTGACTAATCAAATGCCAACCTTGATTATGGAAGGAAATGATAATCAAGGCAACCAAGAATCAATTCAATTTTCACATGTTAATTTTGCTCCACCAAATGGAACAAAACAAAGGGTGAAAAAAAATTCAAGACTAATTTGAAAGGTTTCTAGAAAGAATGGCAAGGAATTTTACGAACTCAAAATTCTTACATTTCAAAAGACCACAACTTTATTGAATACATGGATGTAGACATTATTATAAAAATTGTAGAATTATTCACTCATAGGCTTACATTCACTATTGGGATATGAAAAGGCTAAGGTATTGTCATTTCTAATTATGTAATGCTATAGAGATTTTGCAATAACCTCATGTGTTCAAATTGTTTTTGTCAATGAATCTCCATCTTTCTCATTTTCTTTAATCAAACATGCAATTTATGTATTAATTTCTAATGTATGAAATGTCTTTTGTCATATGATGGATTTTACTTCTCATTTCAACTATGACATCTCTGCCATTGTCACCTATGAATTCTTATCCTCCTTTCAACTCATCAATTTCTACCTTTCTTTGTAATTGCATTTTAGTTTCAATTATCAATTTTGTGTCAAATATGTCCTTTTGTAATTTGCATATGTTATCTAATACAATGCAAATAGATGCAAGTTCGGCCATTGACCACAATGGTACATTTGTTTGTCACATTATGATTTTCCAACCCCCTTTCAAAATGCCAAATGTTCTTTCCACACATATGCAGGTGGAACTTTGTACGAAATTTCAAATCACTTTTTAAGGCTCTAATACATTTCCACAACCTTTGAATGGGTAAATCATCCATGATCACATTGGGTAAGCTACACTTCCAATCAACTTTTATGGTAAACATTTTCTTTCAATGTAAGTTTATTGTGCTTTTATCAATTTGAAAATTGGCCAATCATGTATATTTTTTACCCATTCAAATTTATAGTCCCAAAACACACTTCTATTATTAAAAAACCTTGGAGTAAAATAGAATGAAAAACTTTGACAATAACATTTTTCTTTGTCAATTATTAGAACTCAAATTGGTATATGGCTATCATCAATTAATGGCACCTACCATATGTGGGATGCCATCGATTGCTTCAAACTCACTTGCTAAAACTTCAAGTCTCTTTTTACTTGGACATTGAACAAAGATCTTTTGCATGTGCACCTGTACCAATCTACAAAATTCTTTGGCAATTACACATGGTGTTTTCTATGATCCACATTCCACACCTAGGGTGCATAATGTATTTTTAGTTTTGAGCTTTTGTAATGACATTGCAACGCTACTTTCAATCCAAATACATTTCTTATATGCATGTATGCTACTTTGCAAAAATAGACCTTATGTTTTTACAAAGGAATCAAAATGTAACACAAGAGACCCATGTTCTTTGTTTGAACATCTTTCTGATATAAGAACTTGACAACAATCTATCTACAAAATTAGATTGCACCTTGAATGCTCACTTGATGCATTTTTTTACATTCATAGTACCAAAATAAATGTTTCAAAATCAATGCATTCTTCTATTTTCCCTTGAAAGCCAATGCTCGCATATTAAACACATTTTGTACCATCATGTGCAAATATGAATACATAACATTACCACAAGAATCCTTTTCTTCCTTCCGTCCATGATGATCCTACTTGTTGAAATGTAACAAGAGAAAAAAATAGTGAACACTCAAGAAATAACATTAAAAGAGAAAGAAGAGAAACCTTACCCCACTAATCTAGAAATAAAGGAAGGTAGTTTGTTTTGTTTCGTTTGTCATGTTGAGATCTATCAAACTATGACACCTTTTGCTAGGATTTTAATGTCATAAGAAAACCCTTGACAAGTAGAGGTGTGTCAAGATGGTTTCATAATGCTTTCATCTATGGTGAAAAAGTTATTGAATATTGAACAATTTTTCACTAAGTTTAAATAAAACAAAAGTTTTAGAGGGATTTGAGCATGCTCTTGGTATCATTGGAAAGCCCTTAGTGCATAGGATTTAATGAAGGCAATTGCAAAATTTTAGACTTAAGGTGTAGGAAATATTGAAATTTGAGTAATTTTTGTCATTGAAAATTCATTTAAATTACAAAAACTGATTTTGGAAAGAAAAATTAGTTGTGTAACTAGTTAACATTTGGGTCGAGGGGAACATGCTACACTAGTAAGTACCGAGAAATAATAATTTACTTATAAACAAAAGTCAACTTTTTTATTTCCCTATTGAGTATTGTAAGATGGGTGATCATGGTCTATTTTGATTTTACACAACATTTGACGACCCCAACCCACTCAAAATCCATTTAAAAATTTACATGATACACCCCTTAGGTGTAGGAGAAAGGTCTACCTTTAAAACCTTGCCTTTTAACCAGGGCTCTCCCCTTTCATAAAAACCAAAAATTTGGTAGAAATTTCCTAGTGTATTGGGAAGGCATGTTACCAAGTCCGGTGGGTATTAGAAGGATATCCACCATGTATTAAAAAGTAATTTTTTTTGTGATACCCAGAGGGTACCCATCTAGTACACACTAGGTATCACAATAAAAAATTAAAAAAATTATGGTTACGATTTTTATGCCAGGTTAAGTCCTTGGGCAAAAACATTCCCAAAATAAGCCGCCCTTTCGGCTTAGGGGTAGCTTATTTTGGGAATGCCCTTGCCTTGGGGTTTTAACCTACATGTAAAAGCACATGAAGTTTCTCTTTGTAATCTAGCAAGGGCCCAAATTTTCCAAGATGTGAAGCTCCATGTGATATTTCATTCCAACAACATTTTTTTTATAAAACACTTATGACTTTAAAACAATGTTGAACGTTTTTTTGTGGATGAAAGCATAAAACCTTAATTCAACTCTATGGCATAGATGCTAAAGGAGTGGTGTTTCAAGGACATTAAAAAATTTATTTTCTTGTTTTTTTATTTTTGGCTTGGTTTGTTGTTTTGCAGGTTATTGTGCACTGGTCTTGGTGAGTTGGTTTCAATGATGGAATGCAATCTTGGTGGCTCAATGGATGCTCTTTATGAGTTGTGTGAATCACAATTCTGGTGGAAGATTGGTGCGGAGCTTTGAGGGGAGTGAGGGGATGTGGAGAGAAAAAAACTATATGAAGCGGGCATAAGTGAAGAAAGGTAGGACTTTTGGCAAGGAAAAGAAGCTAAGTTCATAGTTTTTTGATCATTAGGACGTGTGGAGTTGATTTGGAGTTTGATTGTAATAAATTAGAGGCAAAAGTTGATCTAGACTTCTTCCTCTCATGAATCTTGACACTTGATATTCCATTGTGCCAAGAGCGTTAAAAAGAGATTAAGAGGTCTAGCATTCGCATTTTTAGGGACCAACACAAGGGAAATGATGAATGAATCTAAGATTTTAGGAGCAGTTGTTGTGGCAACATCATTTTTGACATTTTGGTTGTCTTAATGTGAGTGTGCAATGTGATCATTTTGAGAAGAGAATACCTGCTGGATAGTGGGAGCTTCGAGGATTTTGGGAAGAAGGGGATATTATGAAATGTATAAGATCACACTCACTTATTCAATTTTGAGTTTCTGTCCAGCTTCTGAGAGGAACCATGTAATGATGTTGGGATTGCACTTGTGTGATTTCTGTTGTTGAAGTATGAGTTGCCATTTTCATTAAACAACCAATTGGCTTCTTGAGAAGAAATCAAAAGAGATTTGATCCCTTAAGGTCCATGGAATTAAAATAATAAAATTTGATGTTTGTAAAGATTTAGATGTAGAAATAACTCTTGTAATAACCTTCTTTCTATTTCAAGAAGGTTTCAACAATTCCTATTGACTCTGTATACCCAATGTCAAGGATTTCCATACCATAAATGATCTCCCCTTCTTTTTGGTGACACATTGATATCCTTCTATTGTCGACGCCTTGAATTCTTCGTGGAGGGATATTACATGTAATTTGTGGAGGGGCATTACAGGTAATTTCCTCTCATGAGAGAAAAAAATACCTACATGTAATTTCCCTTGGGGCTTGGGAACCCTCGTGATAGAGTTATTGTGGCTTGGTGGTCCCCCCATATATAACAAGGGCTGTGTCACACTGTGGCCTTCCCATTCACATTATGAAGTATCCTAACGCAGAAGAAGAGTTATGGAAATTCAAATATTTCACCATGCAAATATATAATCTTCAAAAAAATCCTCTAAAATGAAACCAAAATCCTTCAAGATATCACACCTCTACAACTAATCTCAAGTTTCAACACAAGCCAAAAATATCATCTTTCAAAAATCCTGGTGTAAAAATAGACCTATTATTATTACCTAGGGGGTCAAAATCCATTAAGCTACGATACTCTATAATGAATCTAAACATAAGATCGTTGCCTTGGTAGGCAAAGCCAACAAAGGGCAAAACTTCAAAGTGCTCTACGAATTGGTGATGCACTGGTGTTGTATCCAACATAAATCTGTTCTTTGCATTGTCCTTGCGTTAGAAGCTCGATCGTTGGCTGAAAGTTCGAAGTTTGTTCGGACTTTGGGATGTGTTTTTTTTGCCCCCCTTCTTTCTTCTTCTTCGACGTGCATGAGGACAAACGGAAACGTCATCGAAGTCCACCATCGTTTCGCGAGAAGGAAATTCAGCCAACTTGTTGCAGTATACACGTCAGAAACTGGAGATACCGAGGGCCTGTTTTCTTTCCCCGAAGCATCATCATCGCGCGCTCTCGAGAACTGTGTAATTTTATTTGTTTTTTGGTTTTGTGTTTTTCATTAAAAAAAGGGGAACATCTCGTTGACAAGAATCCAGGCTTGGGACCCGCGACTTTGTGTTATAAGAATTTATTAGTGTCGGAGAAGAGTTTTGAATTGTCGGTTTTGTCTCGGCTATTACTATTCTAAAGATTTGGATTAAATCCACAATTAAATGAGCAACTTCCCAAAATGCCGTTTGTGCCACTCCTTGGTCATCAAATTCTCTCGCGAATACAGCAAATGGGTAAGAGCAAGAAGAGTCAGAAGAAGAAAAAGAGGAAGAGTAAGAGAAGGAAGCGTAACCTTTCAATGACTCAGATGGGATGTACTCACAAATTTTTCCACTGGTAGCGAGTGAGGAGGTGTATAGAGAATTGTCCCAAATCAGGTAGCTGCTAAGAGCAACGAATGGCCTTGTCGATGCCGTGATCGATTTTGTTTTTCAAGTTGGTCACGAAAGTTAGTAGAGCAGAGAGGAAAAACACGGAGACTTGGGGGAATGAGTGAGTGGAAAGAGAGAGAGTGAGGGGGACTGCTGCAATGTTCGTAGCATGAGAGAGATCCGTCGGTTTTGTTTGTGTGTTTCAGCGTTTGGTTTTTCTTCTTTCGCGTGCGAGTAGAAAACTAGTACTTTGTCAAATTTGGGTGGAGGCGGGTTTTGGCGGAGTCGGTGTAACACGCGAAGTTTTTGAGCCCAGTCTCTCTCACTCGAGAGTCGACAGATCGTCTGTTCTGGTTGTATAGTTTTCGGTCGATTGTAGTGCTATTGTTGTTGTTGAATTTTCCGACGTTTTGGTCTCGATTTTGGTTAGGGAGGTTTAATGGCTGACGATCATTCTCAATATAGTGGTCAGAAAGTTCCGAGGACAGGATGGTCCTTGTTTCTTCAGCAATCCAGCAGTCTGCTGCGCAAGAACGCACTTCTCTCCTACCGTAGTAGGAGAGCAACATGTATGTTTAGCCGTCTTCGTGTTGCCCTTGTCTCCTCTTTGCATCCTTTGCAAAGCTCTTGCCCACTAGCTAAGCTGTCAGCTTGGTTTTCCCAGAGCTGGGTGTTGAAGAATGGCTTATTTTTTCGAAAGAATCTTCGTGACTAATTAGTAGCACTAAAGATCATACAAGACGCTAGCCACATTTTTCAACTGCAATTTCTGACGAGTTTTGTGGGCAAAAAACTAAATTGTGACAGTTCTCCAGCTGGCGTCATCATTCTTCTTCATCTTTCTCATTTTCTGTGTGGACCAAGCGGACAAGGCGAGGCTCTCAACAACTTCTTCCTACAAGAATTTGTTTGCTCCACAACCAAAAACTGTTGCATCCATTCCTGCATGCGAGGATGCATTCTATATTCAATTACCTTGTTATGATTTCATATGGAGTGGGAGTAAGAGCTCTCGAATTCTGTCGCTGGTTGATAATATCATGAAGAACAATCCGAATCGGCCCATCCCAGACAACAAGGTGAAAATCCTGAACAACTGTTTTCATATCTCTAGTGTAGAGTCCAGACACAAAATGTTGAGCAATATGTATGTGTGTTCAAATAAGACTTATCCTTCTCTGTTTGTGTGTTTGGGTGCAGGTACTGCAATTTGATACACCCACAGCTGTTGATGCTTGGCTACTTGAAAATCCAATGCGGTGTTATGGTACCTTGTATCTTGAAGAGCGTGGCACATCAGTGATTGGATATGGGATCCAAACTAATTCTACCACCATATATTTCAAAGGAAGATATTCAGATCCCAATTTCAGTTATGGAATTCCACTGCAAGCAGCTGCAGAGCGTGAGATTGCACGCACCTTGTTGGGAAGTATGTGCATAACCTAGGCACTCCCCTTTGTACTAGATGCAATATTAAGCTTCACGGACATCTGATGTTAGAACACCTACCTTTTTGTTTGCACTCAGAAGAATGCAACTGCTTTTGAGCTTTGGATCCAGAAATTGATATCAGGATTTGTGTTGTTTCAAGGTCTGGCTACATGACATTGTTGTGTCATCAGTGAATTTGATGGTCCTTTGCAACACATGAGTTACATGTTATGGATGCCCAAGGGAGATTGTTTTTGCAGGTCATGGAATCAGCCATGAGTTCAACTTTCAGCTGATCAATGTTTTTTTCCTCTTGGATGACTTGGTGCAGATTCAAGCCTGTCATGGGATTCTTCTTTCATTGAGTTCGCTCACCCAGCAATCAAAACAAATTCAGCTTTCACAACTGTTGGGCCAATTTTCTTGTTGGCATCAGCTATGTTTGGTTTTGTGATTCAAGTGAGCAGTCTTGTTCTGGAGAAGGAGACACGGTTGAGACAGGTGAGTGAGGTGCTACTTCCAAGTTTGTGATAGAGTATGTCATTCTTTTGTGTATAACCCTTTGTGAATCCTTAAGCAAAGCATTTTCTTGTCTTTATGTTGGGCCTCTAGAAGAAAGAATGTGAAAGATCATGAGATGTGGATGTTCAATGTGTTGCAGATGATGACAACCATGGGTTTGATGGACTCTGCTTATTGGCTTACATGGCTACTGTGGGAGGTTGTGCTGGTGTTTGTGTCGTCTCTCCTACTCGTTTGCTTTGGCCTTCTCTTCCAATTTGATTTCTTCCTTCACAACAATTTTGGAGTTCTTTTCTTCATTTTCTTCCTGTTTTCATTCAACATGGTGAATCCTAACCCCAATCATACAATAAGATTATAAAAATGAGAGTTTGTTATTGCCATGTGTTATTCTCAATACCGTGTTTTGAAGCAACACAAATGCATTTTGCATTTGATGTCCTCATATCTGATGTTGATCAAGAGTTTATTATTGCCATGTATATTCTCAAGGTTTATTGAACAAATGCACATGCTTTTGCAGTTGATGACCTCATGCTATCAATTTTGATCACTGCAGACAGGCTTTGCATTCATGATATCCAATTTTATCAGTGTGGCTACATCAGCCACAAGTGTCAGTTACTACATCTTCATCAATGGCTTTATCTTACAGGTTGATTTTCCATTCTTCACTGCAATATCTTTTACCAGTTTATACAATGTAGAAGAACCTAGATTTGTTAATTTTATTTGTTGCCAGATTGTGGTTACTGGCTACTCTTACACTGGGTTGGTAATGGTATCAATGCTGCTGAAGGTTTTGGTAGCTGCAGTAGGAGTGATGACTAAACCATTTCACAACTTTTTCTTGAACTTGTTGATCTCTGAATGTGTGTTGCATGAAAACAGTTGGTGACCATTTCTGGGTTCCCTTACTCACACACTTTCAAGGTGTATCTCCGTATTCTCTGGTCTTTCTTCCCACCAAATCTGCTTGCTATAGGCCTCAAGTATTTGGGAGATGCCACTTCTACAAAGCAAGACCCTGGAATTCACTGGTCAAATCGAGGTCAATGTTCATACCGGAATGAGGATTGCGTTCTCACCATGGTTAGATCCGTATTTCTGTCTCTCAACTATTCAGGATATCTAAGGTTCATAATCTTCTGAGGAATTTTTGTGAAGTTTTTCTGTTTCTGAAGCTTGATGGAGAGAATTTTATGTTACTGTTGTTGGAAGTTGAGCTCTTCAGTAACTAACCACAGCGTATATAGCATATGTGAATCTGATGATGTTGGGTGTGGGTGGGTGCGTGTAGAATGGTATTTATTTCTGGCTTCTTGGAACGTTTTGTCTCTGGTTTGTGCTCGCCATCTACTTTGACAATGTATTTCCAGATGTCAATGGTGTGCGCAAGCCATGGTTTTACTTCCTCTCCATCTCATACTGGACTGGACAGGGAACAAAGAAATCTGAAGGTGGGTTTGTTTTTGCATGTTGGGTGGAATACAATCAATCATCAATGTACTTTTCTTACCATTTTGTCAACTAAAATGAGAATGTCAAAGAGTGAACATGTGATGCTGGCTGTAGTAGGTTTTCGTAATTACTCTTGCTTCTCTTTTTTTATCAATCTTGGGAGTTGACAGATTGTTTCTTCAGGAGGGGGTTGTTGTAGCTGTGTTGGCTCTGTGCCTCCTCCTCCTGACAATGAAGGTCCTTTGGATCCTGATGTTGCTGCTGAAGAGGATCTTGTGAAGGAGCAAATGGTTGCAAACTATGAGGTGCTTTGACAACACATGAATTTTTTCCTTCAAACTTGCACATGTTTGATACATGAATCCTCCTATTTCTGGTTACTAGATGGCATCACCATCATGTAGGAGATGCTGCTGAGTGGACATGGTGCTCAATTTACTTGTTCTTGAGAAAACAGCATTGCTCAAAAGCAATAGAGGGACTTGGCTAATCAACTAGAAGGCACAGGATACTGTTACATGTTGAACCTTTCTTGTCATCAGCTCATTATGAGAAGAAATAATTTGCTGAAGTTTGGTAGAGGCACTTTGCAAATGCAGGACCCAGCTGTTGCAGTAAGAGTTCAAGGCTTGGTGAAGAGCTATGCTGGCATGTGCAAAAGGGTTGGGTGCTGCCATTGGAAGACGATACCACCATATCATGCAGTGAAGGTTTGTTGGTTTGTGTTTCCTTTCATCAACAAGAAGGTGCACTAGCTACTTGGAGCCCAATAGCCCAATAGCTGCAAAACATAAGAGTGGCTTTTTGTGTTTTGGTGCCATGTCAAATAAAAGGAATTAGCATCTTGTGGACATGGTGTCCATGACTACTCCTGTCCATAGTGTGTGGATGACTAGATGTATTAAAATACATTGCTGCAATGTGCATCACAGGGGTTATGGTTCAACATTGAGAAGGACAAACTTTTCTGCTTACTTGGACCCAATGGTGCAGGAAAGACAACAATCATCAATTGTCTCACCGGCATAATCCCTACCACTGCTGGTGATGGTATATCACTTCACGCTTTTTCTGTACACTCTGACCAGCTTTCAATACTCTTTCTCCAGAATCTCCTCATGATTTTAGAAACTCCATGCTATAAAATACCTTTTGCACCTCATACAAGTTCTTGTTTTCAGAGTTTCTGGATTTTACCATGTCATGCCACCTATAATTTGATAGAGAGCTTCCTCCATTTCTTGTTTTCTGTAGCAAATGTCATGAGACATGTTCTGAGTATGTGGCAGGATTGGTGTATGGAGAGTCCATAAGAAGTACTGCAGGCATTGCTAAGATCCGCAAAAAATTGGGTGTTTGCCCTCAGGTACTTCATGACTTCCACCTATCTGTAGTTGAATGTTCATAGATGGCAATATGCAGGTCTTTGTCTACATTGTCACAAACAGAGTGAAATAGGAATGAAACTAGATTTGGAAGATGAGGGCCAGGAACAGACACAAGCATGAATGGTTTGCCATCAATCTCTTTTGCCGGTCATTCCCAAAATGTGGTTGGTTGTTTGCTGCTTTGTAATACCTTCTGGTTTATCCTGATTACTCTTAGTGCATTTCTGGAAATACACTCGTATCCCTGAAGATACTCTCACAGTGTTTCTGTCTTCTCTAATAAGTCTGTGTGTTTGTGCAGTTTAATGTGCTCTGGGAGTCACTGTCTGCACGTGAGCATCTGCATGTTTTTGGAAGCCTTAAAGGCTTGTCAGGGGCAGATCTTATTCATGTGGGTAACATTCAACTCCAAAACTTAGCCTTGTATAAATCTGGAAACTTTGGTCCTCTTTGAAATCTACTCAGCTTTGTCTCACTGCAGATCTCAGATGCAAAAAGATCTGCATTTTTCCTGTTGCAAGTGGGGATCTGTCTCGGAAGGATGGAATATTGAACTATGAATACAATGTAAAAACCAATATGTGCAACTACATCTCTCATGAAGTCATATGAGAGTTGAGGAATTTTGATAGCCATTTTGTGTGTGACCTTGCTTGCATGAATCTCTGGTGTTCCCTGCCGAGCAGAGTACTGAGGAGCTTTTGTCTCAAGTGATGCTGGTGGAGGCTGCAAATGTGAGAGCTGCAAGCTACAGTGGAGGAATGAAGCGGCGTTTGAGTGTGGCAATTGCTCTTATTGGTGACCCCAAAATTCTTTTCCTTGATGAACCGGTATGTTCTTTGTTTGAGATGACCACGTCCAGAGAGTGTCATGGTGTCAATCCCTGTCATCCTGCTGCTGAAGTTGAGTACACTATCAGTGGTCCATTGGTGATCCACCTGGTTAAAATATATTGAGAACTAGATTTACCAAGGAGTCTGTTGCATCTGTTGCTTTCAAAATTCATAGCACTTCACATAAGCATTCCTCACTCACTTTTTCAAGAGTATTGAACCAGCATAATTTCATTTGTGTTATCATGTTAACACAATTTGTCAATCTTTTCAAATTGCATACAGACAACAGGCATGGATCCAATTACACGAAGACATGTGTGGGACATGATTGAGGCAGCTAAAAGAGGGCGTGCAATAGTTCTAACAACTCACTCAATGGAGGAGGCTGACATTTTGGGTGACCGCGTTGCAATCATGGCTCGTGGAAGAATTCGATGCATTGGAACACCAATTCGGCTCAAGACCCGCTTTGGAGCTGGGTATGTTGTGAATGTGAGTGTCAGGACAGAGCACAGCACCCAAGACCCTGGACATCTGGCTGAGGAAGAGCAGCGGAGGACACAAGTGAAACAGTTTTTCAAAGAGGTAAACTACTGCTGGAATCATGTAGGTCTGGTATCAATCAAGATGGATGGTATTACAGCATCTCCATGCATGTGTTTGCACTCCTGACTTCAAGGTTTGTGTTTTCTTTGATGATGTGTGTACAGCAACTTGATGTAGAGCCAAAGGAGGAAAGTCGGGCATACACCACCTTTGTGATTCCTCGCGAGAGGGAGAGCCAATTACCGGTCCTTATGCTTTCCTCTGCATTCTCTAGATATCTCATCGTTTCAACTTGATTCAAACCGGGGATGTTTCAACTCTCAATCACAAGCTCAGCAGTAATGCAATTTTGTTGCAATCTGAGGTTGATTATCTTGTTAGGTTATGAGCATTTTCTCACTACGAATTCTTTTGCTCCAGGACTTTTTCAGGCTATTGGAACACCGTAAGACTCAACTTGGAGTCACAGATTTGCAAATGGGGCTAACCACATTAGAGGAAGTCTTTCTGACAATTACAAAGCAAGCAGATCTTGAGAATGCTGCTGCTGAAGGGCGGGTTGAGACCCTAACAATTCATGGCCAGACCATGAATGTAAGCCCCCCCACCTGTTCTGATATATGTTTAACCTTAATCTATCCATCTTTATCCACTTTCAGAAGTGTTTGTGACATTGCCAGAGAAAATTCATGAGTCTTCATATAGCAGTATTCTGAAGCATGTTGCGAAACTTCACGTACGCTTATTGTGCATTAAATTCAGAAGAAGGTAGATTTGGTGAGAGCTCTAACAAGTGTGATAACTGGCAGGTGCCTGTTGGGACACAGTACGTCAGAGTGCCTAACAGTGTCTCAACAAATGTGCCTAATGGCTTGATGGTGGAAATCTATTGGCAACAAGATGAGTTTGGGGCAATGCGCATATCAGGGCATTCCGAACCAACCCCTGCAGTGGCACCTTTGGAAGTGAACTCCTTTTAGTCAGGAACTTCCTCATTCAGATGGCATGCTGGGGCTTGATCCACTGAGTCTTGTTACAAGATTCATATGCAGGAAAGTTACAAATAGCTATTCCAATATACCTGTGGTGGATGCAGGGTTTGTGATGGTTGTGATGACATGAGTATTTTTGAGCATGTGTAGGAGTAGTAGCAGTTTGTGAGCATAGATTTGAGCAGTTTGTCTTCCAGAGAGTTAGATTATTGGTGTAGAATTAAATACAAAAGCTTGAAGGCCACATTTGTACTCTTATGTAATAGAGCAGGCTTAGGGTTTAGTTTTGCTCATCTGTGAGTCACAGCTAGTGGTGTACAAATCCTATCTGCAGATTTTTTTCTATATGACAACTATAGTGGTTTTTCCAAAATTTCTATTTGCTAAAAATGTTGGCTCAATACGCAGTTGATTGATTGATGATATTGTGCTTACAAGCATAAACCAGGCTAAACTATGTAGCAACCTTGTGCGAAAGCAATGAAATATATAATAGACTTGAGCAATCCATGGAAGATGACATCACTTACAGTTTTCTTTCTTGTGAAATCCAATTGCAGTTCAGCATTTGGGCTTGGTGAATGCCATTACTGGTGGATATGAATGGGCCATATCAATGAAATAGTGTTGACATTACCAGCGAGCTGAGCCAGATGCCTAGACTTTAGCCAGCTTAGTCAGTTCTTTCTGCAATGCCTGAATCTCTTTGGTCAGACAGCAGATAATCACGTCCATTTGTGGAAGACTGAGCTTCATATCTGATTGCTGCTCTAGTTGTTCACTTAGCACCCCCAGTGGCCCCAGATGGGCCTGCAATGAAAAACCCAAAATACTAGATGCTGAAAAATGTGAATTTATTTTGCTCGACTATGTGAAATCATTTGCACAGTCCCTGGTGTTTGATTAGCAAGATTCACCCACTCACCTAATCATCCATGGTTCAACTCTATGAGAGCTATCTTCCAATGTTTATCAGAGGCCAAAGATTAAAAATCAGGGTTTGCACACACGTATAATTGGAATGGGCATACCGGCAGATTGAGTTTATCCTTGGTTTGAACAGCAGGAGGCGGCAAAATATAGCCATCCATGACTTGTTTAAGGCAGGGCTCTGGCTCATCCTTTTCCTGCTTCCCACAAGCAGCATCAATCTTGTACCAACCGTCAATTCTATAGATATCAATCAAGCATTCCTCTTCAAAAGTACACATCCCATTCCAACAACTGCATGCAACCATTAAGAGGAACCCAGAAATCTCATCCCCATCTCAGTCCAAATCCTGTGGAAAATGTGTCATTGTGTTTGGGTAGGTACCTGAAATTGGCGACGGTCTGCAGGTCTTGCTGTACCTACCTGCAATAGAATCAGCACCTCAAATGAAGGTGGCAGTTCAACATTAAAGATCCGTACCCATTCAATACCAGTTACCACCCCCCACTACCAAATTGTTGTTATGCATTGATTGTGAACACACACAGGCACTGTGTTATCCACTTGACGAACAGCAGACCTTGACATGGAAACAGGATTGGAGGCAAGCTTCAAGTTTGGGATACAAATGCCCATACCTTGACATTACAACTGTTCTTGACATAAATTCCATCTCATGAGAAGTCACCAGATTCACTTTCTGCATTCCAAACTCTCAGTTTCTGTACTTGTTGGTCACCAAACCTTATTCCTGTTATAAAGTGATGCCAGAATCATGTAAACAAACACACCTGCATAGCAGTGTGCCATCACAGGGATGAACTGTGAGGCTGAATTCTTACTATGACATCTCAATTTCTGAGACATTCATAATCAAGTTGCTATGTTGCAGTTAAAATAGTGCTAAGCTTGTCCATGCAGCATCCAGCCTGATGCATGAACAACTGTTATGTTCAAATCTTTGACACCTAGCACTCACTGTAGCTATCCACAATGACTCTCTCTGTTCTGCATTGGGACCTTTGATATTACCAAGAGGCAGCTTCATCTGTGACAACAAGGCCTTTCATGGGCCATGTCAACAACAGTTTAAGCTCCCAAACTCATGCCTTGCCCTGAACAGGCTTCAGATTCAGTATTTGGGGATGATAGACTGAATGGCCCTTCTTCAGGTGATTGCCAAATAGGCATGTGTCCAAGTAAGAGTACAGACTTGGGGATTCTCATAGGTCCGCTGTGACTGTTATGGTAGTTACAAGGTGACCAGTATCAAAAGGATGCAGTAGACCTATGGGGTCTCTTAAAGCATGAAGAACCACTCAGTCAAGCCTCCAAGTTGGTAAACAAAGAGTTTGCCCTGTCAACACATTACTCATTTCAAAAAGCATCAAGCCAATAGCCTAGATGGTAACCCATCACCACCATGCAAGTGGTTGTGGGATTGAATACCTCCCAAGTGCATGCTCACCTCTAATAATTGACCCAGCAAAGCTGGTTACCAGTTTCATTCAAAGGATTGGATACGGTGGGTTTACGATTTTTGGAGAAATACATGAGTAACCACTATTGGAGAATGTCCATGTCTGGAAAAAGGAAGTAATGGCCCTTCATGTGTGACAAAACACTCTCACACTTGTCAGGATCTATGAGACACAAGCACCCAACAAATACCTCTCATTCAAACAGAAGGCATCAACTTATCTGTCAGAGTCATCTTTCCACTCTGGTGATGAGCTTCCAGGCACATGTCCTGGGTCATCTGTACTACCACATCTGAAGACGCTATACCAAAACCTAATAGATTACTTAGACTCATGTTGATCATCCAGAAGGGAAAGTCAAAACTGGATTTAGGAATCAGAAGTCGCATGTTGCAGATGGTGCAGGAATTGCCCTTGCAGGTCAACTCCAATGCATGAGGAAAGGATTGACATGGGGTGTGTTGGAAGCCTTATGTTTCCTATGCAGATTCATTATTGAATCTGGAGCTTCACATCCCTCTTGAAATGCCTCAGAAAGTGTTGGAAGCCAACAAACCTTTTTCAGTGAACGCAACCACTCACGAAGAGCTGGCAATAATGTGAGAAGCTTTTTGGGCTCGAGTTGTTGTGAGGCCTGCACAAAGTGTGCTCTTTTCAAATTCTCTTGCACATCCTGAAGTTGAGCTTTGGTCTCCTTCTCCTTTAGTTGCCATTCTACCAGTTCCTGCTCCTTCTTCACCACCTCTCTGTTCCAGATTTGGCCATGAAACCTCAACCCTAATAATAGCAGGAGTAAAAAACAATACACTTTTATCTGGACAGTGAATCAGACAGTGGGTTCCAAGCAAAATCATATCTTGAAGTAACCTAGCCCTTCCCTCTTAAATGCACAAAAATGGGACTGTGCACAGAGTAGGCTCAACAAGAGAAAAATATTGCTGGAGAGCATGGCAGCATGCTAGAGAAGAAACAATATTTCCTATTCCATGCTAGATTGAATCCTTTAGATGAAGCAATATGAGCACACCTCTGGAGCCGATTGACTCGGTGCAGTGCATCATCTAAACTTCGTCTCTGCCTCTCAAATTGCCTGCCAACCAGCCCTTTAAAGTATATTCTTAGTTTCAGCCATACCCACTTGTTGGTTCACATCTTGTGAGAGAAGATGTGCACAAACTATGCACATGTGTGTGCAAGCAGTAATGTTTGATCTGGTAATCTAGACAGGTGGGCACTGTTATGAATGTGCCAACTTGATAAATCTTCTGTTACATTATACTGACAAAGGTGCCAGGACCAGGTCAGGAGAAAAAAACGAGGACCAACTTTGACCTCACCTGGATTGTTTTATGTATGTACCAGAGCTGAGGTATTTGGATATCCAATTGGGTATCTGTAAGAAAAATGTTGAGATGTTTTGAAGAAAAAAGTTGCACTCTTTCCCACTGTAGATTAACACCCTGACAAACTGCTGCTTCAAATTTTGAAGAAACTATGTTCAGAGTGGTTATCTATCATGTGCTTGACCTGGTAACGTACATGGTAATATATTCTACCTCTCTTTCTTCTTCAAAGCATGGAGCTCCATAGCAAGTGAGCCCTTCTCATGTTGCAGCTTTGCCACATGCTTCTTCATTTGCTGCAACCGCTGATACTCCAACTTTCGTTGATTACTTGACACCTACGCCCATAACATCCATACACAGGCAGTGATCAGCAGCAATCTCTTTTCTTCTAATGAATATCAAGGGTATAAGATATGCAAAGTTTTAGATGCCCTTTTGAAGATAATTGCAAGAAGATTTTGCAAGCAAAAGTATATGGTGACTAAATCCAAACACAAATGATTTTGCCTGCAGTAGCTCACCTCCATGACTCTCTCTGGGCAATCCTGTTCAGACTTGGAAGAAGACACCAAACTCTGACGGCTTTGTGACTTCATCTCCTGCATCTTCATCTTTGTTTCTATTGTCTACATTCAAAGTTGTGCACCCTTCAGATTGCAACATGTTGTAAGTCCTGTTATACTTGTCATAAAAATATGGCACTGAAGATACATACAGAGAAAAGTTAGGCAGTACCAATAAACTTGCAACTCATGTGCCTTTCTCACCATTCTAAGGCACATCAAGAGACACATTGAGGTCAAATACCTTGAGTTCATATTCCATTGCGCATTCAAGGAGAGCAATTTGCAGCTCTTCAACCTCCAAACTTGGTTGTGGGGTTCCTGTGTTCAGATGCCCCTCCTGGAACCAATGCAAGTGGATAGAAAGTGGGTGCAAATTAGTAATTCTTTTTTATTTAATTTGCTCATGGCAGGTGTCTACAGTTGCTGGCCCAATTGAGCTTCCAGCACCTTAACAGTTGATGTTTTCCTTCACAAGTTGCAAACTCAAAACTAGACCAATTCCTTACAACAGGACCTGCAGCTTTGAACTAATCCCAGACTGCCACAATTTGTTTTCTTGCAATGGATTGTCCTACACAGCCACTTGGCATCCTGTTAATGTCTTGAGGTGCAAATCATCAAGAATCCCAGCTCTAGGTACTAAAATTGTATGAGAACACTTTGCCAGAGACACTGGTTGTTTGCAAATAAATATCCATACACCCTCATGCATACATATTAAGGAGCAACAGGTGTGATCAGAGGTACCTGAACACCAGCAGATTTCACCAGATTTTCAAATTTGGTTTCCAGCACGTCATTACCAGTATGCAATGCTGCAACTTTTACAACATGCCCTCCTGCAAAGCCAGCAGAAATGACTGTTACACACATTGGGACCTCACAAATACTTTATTATTGCCCTCACATCCTCTCCACTCCCAAAATGCAGTCTTTGATCATCAAGAAAAATGGAAGGATGAGTTTCAGAGACCCACCCACTTCAAGAGTTTCAGTGCCTGTTTTATGCCTGGGGCTAGAGTGTAGGTATGACAAACAGCTGTTTGATGAAGCTCCTGCTCCACCATTAGAGCATGGAGATTCTTCATACAGTTCAGCTCTGCTAATAACCTTGCTGCCCTGTGAGAAGTCATCATGATGTTGGCCTGACTCAGGTGGCACACTTGTAGCTGGAGAGTGAAACTTGAAGGGTGACTGATCCATTTGTAAGGATTGATCTAAAGATGGATCCCTCAAAGGGAAGAGGGGAAATTGATCTTCTGTGCAATGCAGAGTGGAGTCATCCCTTACGGAAGATGCTCTTCTGTGACAGGGTACAGGGGTCAGTTTCTCTTTCTGCATGCACATTTGACCTCTGAGAGACTTCTCTGAAGTCCTCAAAACTGGCTCCACATTCTGATCATCAGTGAATGTTGACCCATTTGTCGACACACCTAGACTCCCACTGTTCTCTTCTCTACTCTCCATACCCTTTTGCTTCCTTGCTCTGTTCTTATGTATGAACTTCTCTCCTCCCTCCTGACTACTATTCAGCAGCCAATCATTCAATTTGCACATTCCCTGTTTATGACTAGGGTTGAATCTGCTGTTGTGTTTACACTGACAAGCAGAACATGGGCCTGCTCCTGTCAAGGGTTGTACATCCTCTGCATGAAGCCTTGCTGAGCAACCTTCACAATGCTCTTTGACATATGTGCTGGGGAGTCTGCCCACACTCATCTCCTCTACTTCTCCATTTTCTTCAGATTGCTCCACAACTGTGGAGGATGGAGCTGTAGAGGGAGATGGCTGCTTGCCAAATGGGGAAGGGGCTTGGTGGATGCCTTTTGGTGACTGGTCCATAAATGGCAACCAAGCTCCACATCCCACATCAGTAGCATCAATGAACCCATCTCCTCTAGTCTCTCTCTTGAGGGACTCCCAAGGAAAGACCATTTGTGAGTTCTCCATGCCCAGTGACTTTGACATGTTGGCATATTCTTGGCCTCTCTCACGCTTGTCCAGACCCCATGAAAACACCATTTGTTCAACTCCATTTGCAATTTGCTCAATGGCACTCAAATCCAAATTTTGTGTGCAATTTTCTTCATCCTGGGCTTTCTCAAGCTCCATCATCCAGGTCTCCACAGGCTTCCCCTTACGTTTATGCCCATGGTTAGCCACTGGTTGTGCTTGGCTTGCTACAGTCTGCAGTTGTCTATGTGTTGTACGTGTCATGGAACTTTAGTCTCTGCTTCTGGATTTACAAGAAGATTCAAAACCCATCATCATTCCTGCCTGCAGTTTGGAAAACAATTCCAACGTTCAATTGTATGTACAATGTAATGACACTACCATACATAACTTTGTTGCAAGAAGTGAAAGAAAGCCAATGATTTCAGATCTTCAAAATTTGGTAAGGGACTTGTTGGACATGAAGGACATAGTTGATGACATCTATGACTTTGACACAAACTAAACAAGAACACGGCATAAACACAAAGAATCCTATAGGATTGCCAACTGAGCATCTAATGTGTCTCTGACGAAGGACAAAACTGTAGGATTGCACTTGAAATAGGATTCCTCCAAACATTCACAAGCAATCTTCTGCCCTTGAAGCATTTCAGATGGGCAAATGTGTATCAGGAGAAGCTGAAGGCAACACCTTTGTATGAGGGTTATGCTTGTTACAAGTACACTGGATCAACATTTGTCACCCATTGCACCCAATGCTGCTGCAAACACACATTTCGGAATGGATATCATGAGCTTCAGCAAAACCACCATGCAATTCAAACAGACTATAGCATGAAAGAATTCTTTGAATCTACAGCACAATGACAATGCTGTTCCCCTAACTGTATCAGAGTTAAATTCAGCTGCAAACAGAAGAGATGGAAATCTGTGATTTGATTCCCAACTCCATGAAAAAGAAAACCCTAGACTTTTGTCTCCCTTTGCCAGAGTTTGGCAATCTTGTGGAAAATGTCCTAGTGCTTCTCATGCATGCTTGCAGTTTTTTTTCCCCCATGAATGCTAATTATTCCCTTGATCTCCTTCTACCAATTTGCAAATTACATTGTATCAATTTGTAGTCAAATTAAAAATGACCTAATTGTTTTGCCATCAATGCTAGTCCCCTACAATTGAGGATGAAGATGGTGCTTAGAGGTGATACTATGTACTTCCAAGGCAAGGTAATTTTTCGGTTTAGAAGTATGCAAACCACCACCACCACCACCACTAACAACAACAAATCTTGGGCTCTAGAGCTACTTACATCTAGTCAGCTTTGCACTCCGAGCTCTTTCTTAGCGGATCCCCAATTTAAACTCCATTCTTTGACCAATTTGGGGCCCACTCCATTCCCATGTTGCAACTGAAAACCTCGAGGTCAAGACTTCGTGTATTCATGTCCGCAGCTTCGCACATTTTTCAATAGCTGATGATGTCGGAGTTCATTTTGTCTTAGAGATCTACAACAACAGTTTAGGAGACTTGGGTATTGATGATGCAATGCAATTTTTATAAGAGTGAGGGATTGTTTTCAAGGCCTATCCCAAGAATTTAAATACAAAGATGTGCATGGTTGATGGAGGTTTTGTTTGGAAGGTCATACATAGCCCAGCAACCAAAAAAGAATGATGCGCAAAGGTTGATGATACATAGGTATATAACCCTATAAGTTGTAAATGGGTAGGGAAAGGAGGAAGGCCCCCTGGTGAGTGATGAAGGGATTGGGGGCCAAAGTTTCAAAGTTTTGAAACTGCCATGATGGGTAGGTAGTTAATGTTCCATGACATGACATGATTGTATTGACTTTGCAACAAGGAGCTTAACGTCTAAGCCTGTGACCAGACACAGATGTACGAGTACCCAAGCCATGAATTTCTGCTGATGCTAAGAGCTGCTGCGATTTGAAATTCCATCAAGACCTAACATAGATAAGTATTATTATGTGTAGGGCTTTCTTATTGTAAAGCACTAGGCAAAATTTATCATAACCTATGTAGATCACCAGGCATATGAATGGGAGGGTTCTTATGCCTACATTTTAGTAAAAAAATCACACCCAAAGACCAAATTTTCCTGTAGTTGTTGCTTCACATTTTGACAACAACACACACCATTTTTTAAACCAAAACTCCAAATTTGATAGACAATTTGTTTTTCTCTTTACACATACCTTTACCCTAATGCCAGTTTTGTCATTAAATAATCCTCAAAATAGTGAAATGAAATTTTGTGAAAATATGAAGTTGACATGTTGAAAATCATCATAATTAGCATAGGCTACATTCCGAATAATTTCCCTACTCATATCATGATATTATAGTAGATGATGGAAAAAATATATAATTTCGAAATTCAAAAAGAATTCATTTTTTGAATTTTTAAAAAATAATTATTCATTTTGTCAATGTGAAATCTGACCCTAGGCTAGGGTGGCAATGTTTCAAACTGAAAATGGAAAACCAATGTTTGCTCAACTGAAAACCAACTGGATTTTATGTTTTCAAAGTTCTGAAACCCTGCACGGTTTTTTAAGCTTCAATTGTTTTCTTAAGAACCTGACAGGTTCTTTAAAAGGGTCCTAAGAACCAGAACCGATGGTTCTAATGAAAAAGTGAGAACCATCCACAACTGATTAATACACAACTTGGAGACCCAAAACCAACCTTGTCCCCCCTACTCTACCATTGTGGCCGGTTATTGGTTTTTTTAATAACTGGTGGGTAGGATATTGTTGGAATTTTTTTGGACTGCACAGGTTATCAATATCAATATCAATGTCAAAGAAATGGGTGCCAAGTAGGTCATTAGAAAAATTGGGTAATAACCATTGGTTATGCATAAGGGTAGGTTATCAAATCACTGGTTAATCTGCTGGTTATAAGATTTTTAAAAATAGAAATTAAAATGTTTTATTCTGTTTTTTAAAAATTTGTATTAGTATTTCAAGATGATAACCTATCTGGATGATAATTGGGTCATCCAAGTAGGTCTTTAGATTTGAAAATTCAATACCAGACGGTTATCAATTTAGCCTGTTATTAAAAAAATCAAGAATCCAACTTGTAGGTTATTAATAACCGGCTTCGATAACATGGTTGATAACTGGGTCAAAACTCAATAAAATTGGCCAACACTGGTCTCTATGTAGCAAATCAAATCTGGTCACATTGATTTTTTATGCATTTTCTAGCTCAAAATGATTGATAAATGAACATGACACCTTAAAACTTCACTCACATTAAGAAAATTACAGAATTAAAATCCACTAATCCAATGTAAAGTACATGAGGGTATGGTAGGTCTGGGTGTATGATGATGACCAATGCACCTGGTCACATTGAAGCTGCAGATTCTAGGCCTGCCCTTTATGGTCTTTTAGCCATGTACATGTGGTCGAATATGAGTTGTTAATACAGAAGGACACAAATGAGTGAAATTAGCTTTTGTCTGTAGTGAGTTTTGTTCTTTCCTTTTGTGTGCTACTGGTGCTACAGCAAGCCTGTCTATTTTGCTATTTCATCATCATCTCTTGAGTATATGCTAGCTCTTGTGATATAACATCAGAACACAGCAAAATGAACATTGGTCCCTTGTACTGCCCTTGCTATGTGCATGATGAGCATCAGCTCTTGTAAAGGACCTAAAGATTTGGAGCATCTGCATTTTGCAGTTTATTTAAGCCCTCTGATTTTAGTTTACCTGGAGCAGATTCCCAAGGCATATACTACCTTACAGAGATTGCTGGTGGTAATAAGCATTTAGCAGCCATCAAGGATAAGAGGGATGATACAACTGTGGTTATGGGTTACATTGGCTTGGAACTCACTGCTTGCTTGGTCAAGAATGGTCACAATGGTCACAATGGTCATCCGGGCCCTCATTGCAGTAAAACCCTGTGCTCTTCCTTTGAAACTGGACATGAAATTAGTGTCAACATATATTCTCTTCTTGTGGTGTTTGCGTTGCAGTGCCCCCCATTTGTTCATCCAGAGCTTGCAGCCTTTTGACAAGGGCTACTGCAAAGCCAAAACTGTCACCATGTTGAAGGGGCCTAGAGATATAGAGTTCCAGAAGATGAACGTGGAACTTGTTTGATGGCAACAAATCTGTCCAATTTTCTTAACAACTGACAGTTGGTGCATGTGAAGATAGTGAAATTCAAAGATGGCACCACATTGGCAGCACACATTGTCGTGGTGGGGTGTCAGGGCTAAGTCTCAGATGGAGCTCTTGAATGGGCAACTGGCAGAGGAGAAGGGAGGATCCAAAGCAACTAAATTTCCTTTCTAATCCAGGATATTGCTTCTGTTCAATCTATTGAATAGAAGAGTACCTGTTGGATACAATTGCACTTATTGGACACAGGTGCACAGAAGACATGTCCTCCTTTATGCTAGTTTTACAGGTTCTGGAAAGTGTGTTGGCATGTCCCACATTTGACTTGTCTTGGCAATTTCATGGTGACAATGTTGGTGAGGCTGTGACTTGGGGACACAAGGCCTCAAATGCACCATCTTAAAAGTTTGGGACATACTGGGTCAAGGATGGGAAGTAGTGAGTGTGGTTTTGGAGGCAGGCACACATGAGGAGAACAAGTCAATATAGCCAAGGTTGCCAAGGAACAAGCAGCTGCAAGAAGCAAAGATGAACTCCTCTGTGCAGGCCTATCATTTCCCACCATCTGCTGATCGTGAGAATCTGTCAGTCACACCCACGAAGCATATCATTGTCAGTTACATTCTGAGGCCCAAAACAAGTTGAAGGAAAATGCCATGATCAGTGTTTCAAGGTTCTTAATCATAGATGGAATTTTTTTTCAAATATGTCTATTGATCAGAAAGAAACTGAAGCAATCAACCAAGCAACTCAAGAACTCAACAACACACGAATGCAGAGAGTGTTTCATGATGGCATCCAGAGTGCACTAACCTAAGTACATAATGTATGGCTCTCACTTGCCAAGAGGAGGTAGATCACCTTTTACAATTTATGGCACTGTGGTGCATTCTGTGTGATATCATAGCATCATCTTCCAGCATTGCTTCAGGATTTGGCCAAATTCTCTTTGGACAAATTGCACCTGCAATAAAAGACAATTTTCTTTTCTAAATGTGTCAGCTCATTATCAGAAAATCAGCATAATACTTGGGATACTAAAAGAAAACTTCAAACAATTGGACTAAAGGCACTTTTCAGTAGATGCAGTAGCTGTCATGATGTCTTAAAAAGTCCTTGAGAAAATCTGAACACCTAGAAAAACTACAGATCTGCAACAATGGTACATTTGAATTCTTCCAAAACCTGCATGTTTTTGGACTTTACAATCAGCATTTGAGACACAAAGGGAGAATTCATTAAGGCAGGTCCTCTGTTCTGCAACCAAAGAATATCTTGGAATATGTAAAAGCAAAGCAACCATCAAACAGACCTGATTACATATGAGGCAACGGGAGAATCTCTGGACTGAAGGTAAGACTTGCAGAACAGTCATGAATTATTTCATTTGAGGAAATTCTTAGAAGATGTGGATCTCTATCACCTTCTGAAAGCACAAAAATCTGAAAGAAGACAGAATGTGGCACCCAATTGCACAGTGTTTCTGGAACCTTGATTTGCAGATGAATCCACAAGAGACAAATGCAGCAATAACACTGAAATCAAGGTTTGTAAGATTTGCATTCATGAACTCAAGAGAAGCACTGGAGAAGGTGCTAGATATGATAGTCTATTGGGGTGCATACGGCCACAAAAACACACATCCGCGTGGGAAAAAATTGCTCGGGGCTTGATCATACGCGCCTGTAAGAGTCAATTCACACAAAGTAAAAAGCCTGGATATCTCTCAAAATGGCTGCACCCCGAAAGTTCTAACTACCGCTTACGTGACAGCCTATTCTGAATCTCGAACCTGCTCAAAATCTGGTAGTCACACTAGAGAAAAGCGCCTTAAAATCGGTGGTTGGTGTCCCTTCCCCCTCGGCCTTCGATGCTAAATCCAGAGCCTTGTTTTTTGCCTCCTCTATCAACAATGCTTGAATGGCAACCTCTGCGACATCCGCCCGTGATATAGTCCTCTCTTCCGTCTTCAAGATCTCGTCGTTCACTCCGACAAGCAATTCTCTAACTCCTCCATCCTTGTCTTGCAATCCCCCTGCCCTGATGATGGTGTAGGGAACCCCAGAATCTGCTAAGTACTGCTCCGCCTTCCGCTTCCAGATCAGTATGTTGCCATTTCCCAGCTTGTTCAATGGATTTGCTTCGTCCGTTCCTCCCATCGATCCAATCAACACAATTTGTTTCACGCCGGCTGCCTTCGCAGCATCTATCTGCTCCTTTTGACCGATCCAATCAACTTCCTCAGGTGTGCCTCCCGGAAAGTAGAAATCAGGCCGGCCGCCTGTGCTGGGATCGAATCCAGGCTTCGGCTTCGGGACTGCGCTCGTCAAGATGATCAATGCATCAATACCTGCAATAGCCGGCTTCAAGCTCACCGGTTTCGTGATATCTCCGACGAACAATCCATCATCATCATCTCCTCCTATAGCCGCTTTACCCTCCTCAGTCCGCACCAACCCCCGAGCCACAAACTGTTCAGGTCTCTGCTTCAGCCGCTCATACGCCAATCTCCCGGTCCTCCCTCCAGCACCCGTGACCAGCACTATCTTCACATCGCTCCCTTCAGCTGCCATTGCTTGCACTCTGCATATTCTTCGAGACCTGGAAGCTCGGTGACTGAGAGAAACATACTGCGGAAATGCCGGCAGAGAAATCTGGTGAAGAAGAGAAAAAGATTTGTCTTTGATACAGAAAGAGGATTTTTTCGAAAACGGGAACAAAGAAGAATGAACGGAGGGCAAGCAAGGTGACTTTGCAGGAAGAAACGTGACGAGGGAAGTGGTCACAGCCATCTCTGCAAAACGGAAGCAAACACACAAAAACACACAGGCAAGGACGCGAGCGCACGCGCGGTGACTCTCCGTATAACCTAGAATCTACCTATTCTGAACATAACCTTATCAAGAAATCCTCAGGAACCGTACATGTACCCAAAATGTTACGATCAAAGAAGAAATTCACTCAAATCCGAAGACCCAAATCTACATACATTGAACGTAATCTCTCCCTCATCGTCTTCCCAAATCATACTTATAAGGTGTAATGACGAATTACTCCGAAATCTTTGGTACTCTCTTCTGCAGTTCAAAACACTTTGCAGTACTCAAGTGTTCTGAATTAACGTTGTGTATTTTAGCTTCACCGACCACAACTTACTCCGTTAGTGAAGATGGTCGACGCTCTAGCTGAGAACGAGGTTGAGCACAGCAAGCACTTGGGCCACGAGAAGGCTAGATAGACCCACGAAGCCGCCAAAGTTTGCTAATATTTCATCCTCTGCCTGCTCAGATTTCTTGAGTAGATCAAACGCTTCACTGTCCAGTAGGAGTAGAAACCACCACTAGAGATCCAGTTTAAGGATCCATGTCTCTTGAATTCAGGAAGGTGGAAGAGGAGTGAAATCAAATGTCCCGATGTTGAATCACAAATGTCGGAATGTGTGAAGTCTCAGATGGAGAGGTTGACAGCGATGTGCAGGCTCCACAAACAAGAGAAAATTGTCCATTCTAGGTTGTTTACTTCATGTTCCTTTTGAGACCAATCCTACAGAATATGTGGCTGGGAATATCAGGCTTGTAGCTTGCTGCAATCTGTCTTGATGAATTGTCTTTGATTTGCTTGTGGATTAGGACGTAATCAACAACCTGGACACTGAATGGATGTCACAAGAGGTTGCGGGAGTCACTTACGACAAGGTCGGCCAAGCTGCTAGAGCTAACCAAAGACAAGGCCAATGATGCTGGAAATGTATCAAGACAGAAGTGTGATCAGACAAAGCAGGGACGTGCTGATGCATCCAAAGCAAGCCAGAACAAACTGATTGAAGCCAAGTAAGCTAGTAGCAGTGCCCTCAACCAGGTAAATCCTGAATCTTGAATCCACACCCCAAAAGACTATCAAAATTTCTTCAATTCTAGCTAAGAATCTATAAATTAGCTTGGGCCTGGATTATTTTTGATGAGTGATGAACTTACGACTCTCTGACATGGTCACAGTATTGCTTCAAAACAGGCTTGTACTTCATTTGAGATAACAAAGTGCAGCATGAATTGACATACATTGTTCTTGGCTTTTGGGTGTGGTTCAATTGTGAAGATATTAGTAGAGCTGAACTCAATTTGTGGCAGGTTCATGATGCTTTGGGCAACACAATGGAGGATGTGAAGAGAATTGTCACCCCTAACCAAAACTGAAGTGCTGGTCCATGATCTTCTTCAATTTGAAATCCATTCCTAACTAATGACAGGGTTGCATAGTTATAAATTGTGCAATCCATCAATACTACCAAGTAGAACTTAGGATGTGGAAGCATGTATCTTTACTGGAATGTGAACTACAAATAATCTGATTTTCTTACAGTCGATCATGTGGTGCCCAAGAATGATACTGGTTCAATAGCAAAAGGTTTTTGACCACAAACTATCACTAAAGAGTATGAAGAGCCAGAGTAGAATACTAACCCATTGTATTTCTGCCAGCTGACGATAGAGTTGCTCTTGGGTTTTGGACCTACTTCCTAACATAATTATACCATGTTTGCAACTGCATTTGAAGTTTGATCTATACAATTGGGATATTGTGCAACCTGAGTTTCTGGACAAAGATGGAAACTCGAAAGAAGAATGACTCTTAACCAAGTGGCTACAAAACAAGGGACATGGTTATCAATGACAAATTATATTGATTGCTAAATTCACTTCTCTTTGATGTACAAGAACAATGGATAAAATTCAGGAAAAAAAGAACTGAACTAGCATAATGTACTGAAATGGTAAGAAAATTTGCATTACTACAAGTGAACAAATTGACAATATATCAGATGATTGTCTATACTACCTTCCTAAGATTCAAGAGAATCTGAAATTTGGACAGAAGTAATCTCGGCATCCCCAATCAACCTTGAAACCACATCGGTCATGTTGGGATTCATTCTAGGGTCTAAGTCGACACAATGGTAGGGTATATATATTTTTTTTGAGCTACAGATGTGATGGAATTTCTAATTACACCAAGCAGCATAGAAGAATATTTGCAAAGTAGTTAGGATTTAGTACTACCAATACTGAAAATGATGATCTGTGACATGGGTGCATGTACTTGTATTGTCAACGATCTTGGGATTGTAACCCTCATCCAGTAAACTTTTGCTCAGATTGAGTTCGCCATGAAATATCCCACACCCTTCATTCAAATATGCCAATCCCTGTGCTATTCCCAATATTATCTTCAACCTTGTCAACAAATCAATTTTTGGTGCATGTTGATTTGCTTGCTGATATTATGCATGAAGATCTGCAACACCAGGAGCTTATTTATGTAGATTGTTTCAAAGATGCCTAACTTTCCAGGTTGTAAGTCATTATACACCTGAAGGATGAAGATGACATGACTGAGAACTAGATGCCTGTTCTAAATGTTCCCCATCCAATTTGACATGGGATACAAAAGCAAACCCAAGCTACTCCAGGCTTGTTACTCCTGTGGTGCACTAGACCACCTCCAATTCAACCTCCAGGCACCAAAATTTAACTGTCACAATTTGGGCTTCTGTTTCAACAAAACCTAAGAGCATATTGGCACAATATCACAAGTTTTTCAGCTTTTCAGTTTCTCCACTTTCTTCTCAAATTATAGGTTCAATTACAAAATTCATTCAAAAGCTACTTGGATGAAGGTTCCAATGGACAAGACATGGGAATCAAACCTATAAGAGGATGGATATGCACAAGAGAAGGCTTCAGAGAGACTTGAATTGGGGAGGGATTCATAGAGTTGAATGAGCTCATCGCTATAATACAACAACCAAGGAGCCTGACAAGGCTGGGGTGTTGAATAGCCGGCAGAGGCATGACTTCATCATTCAAAAAGTCTCCTAATAAATTGCATCCTTCAAAAGGCCTAACCTCATGTTCTAAGGTCTGCCCTCCTTTCACCTGCACTGTGGTACCATCCAGTAACAAATCCTGGGCAATGTTCTGGCTCTAAATAATTAAATCTAACTTCTTTCAATGTGTAAGGAAACAAATATCTTAATCATAACAACATTATAGTGCCCAAAATCCACAACTGAGACAATTTTTTTACCAAGTAGTTACTGGGGCACAAGAATCTTAAAACATCTTTAAAATGAGCAATGATCACATTAATCATCTATGTACCTTATGAACAAAGTCAGGTCCATGGAACTCAATCATGTTGGTGAAATCCTTGTTTGCAACTTTCAACTCTTCATATGAGAAGAGCCTTCGCCTTTTTCCATTCACTGAAGAAAAAGACATTATACAGGAGACATACATGCATCTATGTCGGTTATATACAACTATATAGTAATATCAAATCAACAAAACTTGAACAAAGAAAACATCAAATAGACTTAAAACCTTGGTAGTCTTATTTGGCCAAGGTTGTGGTCGTGCTTAACCTATGGGATTAGGATACCTAGGGAGAAATGAAATGCAAGAGAAGGTGCTCTCTCATCTGACATCCAAGAGGCATCAACCTCCAACCTGGCCTGACACAAAAAAAAAAGATTGAAAGTCTCCAATATCTCCAAGCTTGTTGCTTTTGCAAAATTGAGCATTTTGCAAACATCAATGAATTTTGGTCATCTCTTTGGATTGAGATCCAACATTGAGTGATGCAAAATTGTAGGCCATAAGGACAATCATATGGTAGTTGAGGTCAAATGCCAGGTTCTTTGATTTGAGCGTGAAGACCAATCACAGGTTCATCTATGAAGTGTGCTTTGCCAGTGAGAATTTCTGAACAGACCATAGGAAAGTTCCAAACATCAGCCTTGGAAGGAAATTTGGTATTGTTGTTGTCCAAGACTACTTCTTGGGTGAACACCTTTGGTGCAGCATGCACACATGTGCCCACCATGTGTGTTTGTAATGATGAAGTTTCTGTCTTATTGTAAAATTTTGACTCCCCAAAATCAGCCAATTTCACTTGCATATAGCCTTTGGGGCTCTTTGGGAGAGGTTTCACAAGAATGTTTGAAGGCTTGAGGTCCCTGTGGACAATCTTCTGGGGCTTCTTGTTGTGGAGATACCTCATGGCTTTTGCAAGTTGCAACATTATGTCAATTGACACATGGAATGGAAATCAAGTGCCATTCCTCTTGTCAATGTGGGTGGCGAGGCTTCCAGGCAACAATTCCATCACCATGTGGGACTTGTTTCCCATTCGCCAATGTCCAAAGAATTGCACGATGTGCAGGTGAGTGCAACCTTTCAAGACAATGACTTCCTTCTCATCACTTCCAGCAATAAATGATTTGAGTGCACAATTTTACTTCAACCATGTAACCTCATTTACTTCACCATACGAACCACTTCCCAAAAACTGAACCAAATTATGTTGCCTCAACTGAGGTTCCATATCTGAAGCAATGGAATCTCCTTTAATATGGGACAACAAATAGGTTGCCAGAATGGGACAATGAGTTCTTTCTCCCCACCACAGTACTACTCCCGCAAGCTTGCTGCATAAATCTTTTGTATCAGCCTGAGCTGCCTTCTGCAAAGAGCTACCTTCTTTTTGCAGCTCTTCAAAAAGGGTTTCGTACTTCCTTACTGTTGTTTGTGATGTTTGAGCTTCTGCAGGCTCTCATAGAAACAGGTTGTTAGTTGCAATCTTCAACACGTCTATCCACCATGAGAGGTCAAGCAAGATCTCCATCACCTCTTCCTTGATATTGCTAAGTTTATTGCCGCATCAAGCCATGAGTACTCATTGCATTTTGCATCTTTGTTCTTGGTCCTCCACACGCTTTACCACCAAGAACAGTTCTACAAGCACTCTAATGCCAAGGCACCCACAAGTTGCGTGCACTTACGCCACCCTCTTCCTTGAGAAATTCTACGATATTCCTCCCCTTTCCAAGTTGTTTTCTCAAGTACCTCCAAAGCTCTTTGTTAAGTTGAATTTGATCAAATGCACTGCGAAGATTCCACGTATTGCGGTCAGTATTGTCTCCCTCTGTTCCTTGATTTTCTGTCTGCATTCACTGCAACGAGTGTTGATAACCCGCGGCTACGCCACTCCAGCCACCCCCAAGAAACAGAGGGAGGACCCCAAAAAAACGAAAAAAAAAAAAAAAAACACCTCCCTTCACTCCCCCGCCTAGCCCCCCCCACCCCTGCTGCCCCTCCCCCTAACTTCTTAACTACCGCTCAGTAAAAAGTAACTTAGGTAGATTAGGTAAAAGAAGGTAACTTTGAAAAGGTAAAAGACACACACACGGACAGACAGACACCATGTTTGTAATTATATATAGGATAGAGTTGACTTGTCCTTGCATCTATGTTCGACCCATTCAGTTGGTTTATCGTCGCCATCACTTTCTCGAGGCTACAGTGAACTACAAATGAGTCCAAGGCTACACAATCAAGCTCTTTGTCAATTTCTATGTAATACCTACACTACGCCAACCAAAAGTTTCTAAAAGGTCACAGAAGTACTTACAAACCTCAGCAGACGAAATAGAAGACTAAGTTTGACAAGCAGTTACCTTGAGTCCGTGAATTTAGTCGAAGCTAGATTTTCTCGCAAATCTTTTTGTCCTAGTCTTGTAAGCCCTCATTCAATCTCAATTCTTCCGATGAGTCAAAGAGCTGCAGTCCATTAAAACAAAGAAAAGCACACATACAACCTCTTTGACAGAAATCGTTCAGAGATAGGAGTGCGGACTACTCCGATATGTGCAGCGTGCAAATCCACCTGACACAGCTCACGATCTCTTGTATATCATGAACAACTGCAACACGAAAAAAAAAGGAGAAAACCCAAACTGGCAATCGAATTACGAGTAGAGATATTCACGAATTTGCATCAACAAAAAAACCCAAAGAATAACATAACAAATCAAAGAAGGAAAACTTAAGATAGGAAACGCAGACTAGAAAATTGGTCAGAAAAAGAACTCTAGAAATTACAGCTACAGCTCTTAAATCTACTAGTATTTGTACCCAATGCAAGAGGACATTGTATCATGCAACATACCAACAACAGAGATCAAATTGGCAAGAAAACGAAAGAGGAAGTAAGAAGAGAGAGATGTGGTACATATATCATCAGTCCATAGTTATGACATTCTTGGTGCGGGAATGTTATGGAAGCCCAAAGAAGCACGAATTTTATAAATCAACCAGTGAACATTCGGTAAACATTCGTGCCAAAAAATGTTTTGACAAGGTGTTTTACCACGTAAATTCGCGAATTTTAAAATGCAAAATGACGAATGTCATTACTATGCATCAGTCCTGTAACATACATGCTAGTCACACATATATATCAAGTCCCTACTAACATACAATGTACATCGCATGGGCTCAATTGACAGCCGTGTGAAGAAGGTGGATAGGAAAACCGTGTGAACAAAACAAAATGCAAACAAATTCCTGCCGGCCCACTACCATTGGGCCTGACTTGCATTGGGGTCTTCGCCGACAGCTTCTCAGTTAGGTCTGCTGTTGTGTCTCCCCCCTCCCCTCCCAAAAAAAAGAGAAAAAAACAAGGTGAAAACCCTGTATGGAAAAGTAGGTGGAAAAGTGGAAATTTTTACAATTAATGTGTAGAAGAGGCTTGAAGAAAACCCACAAGTTGCAATAAGTCTTGTCAGTTTATAATGTGGGTATCAGTCCAGGTTGGAAACGGTGACAAACGGTTTTGGAAATAAAACTTTCATGTAGCCAATGAGAACAAAAGGGCTTAGTTCTTCTCTTTCGGGTTTTGGGCAGGCGGGGGGGGGGGGGGAGGATTCGATGTTCTTTTGTCTGTTCCCAATTTGTTCCCATCAAGCTCTCAAAATATTCTCCAAGTTCCCAATGTGTCCCCTAAGATAATCAATAACATCTCAATTTTTATCTCATATTGTTTGGCCATGGTTAAACTTTCATGTATATACCAGTGTTGGGTAGGTATCAAAAAAATTGATACCCTCCAAATCCAGTTTTCACAAAATAATTTACAAAAGGTTAGAATTTTCAGTTTTTTTTTGTTTTAAAAGAAAATTATATACTGAGAGGCAAGGTATAAATATATATATTTAAATTTGAATAGGTTCTCACAATGTTGGTTTTCATAAATCTGGGAACAACGGTTATTATTTGGTAGTTCTCACAAACTAGTTTTTTTTTCTTTTTCAAAGAAAAAATCATAACCAAAATTACAGAAAATTATTAATTTTATTCCTTTTCTTCAAAATCAAAAAATTATAAGCAGTGTTACAAATAATTTTTTAAAAATAACCTATTACCTAGGGTATGGGTACAAAGTACCTTGGGAATTTGAATCAAGTAAGAGGATTTTATTTCACTCGTGTTTCAACATTTCTAATTTTTTCCTTGAGTCTATTCTTACCATCTAGTTTTTGCAAAAATGAGAACTAGTGAAAAGTTTTTTGTTTTGGGTTTGATTTAGATACCTAGGTGATATTCAAAGGTATTTTTAATACCTACCCAACATTGGGGCTGGAATGACCCATCCCCCATGATTGCACCAATTTTGTTTGGGATGAACTCAAGTTCATCCCAATCATTGGATCTACTACATGCATTGAGGTTAGGTCAATTATTTTTCTTGTCGCGACCTTAGCCTTGGGCTTGTGACCAAGGCAAGGGATTGCAAGGTTGTGGGCCAAAAGGGAAACCCATGATTCACATCACATGCTCTCGAGAGTGCAAAGAGTGTGAGGGAATGAACCCTCACACTCCCAAGTGAACTACCATTATGAGAATTAGAGTCCCAAATGGACTCTCAAATTTTTAGAGTGCAATTTCAGGGGTCAAAACCCATCGTCTTGAAAAAACATTTATATCATTGAAAACCTATTGAAAAGTAGATGTCTAAAATGAGCTTGCATCACTCATTTGAACATCTGAAACACAAGTTATGGCCAAAAGAAGGGCCAGGAGTCAAACTGGCAATTTGACTCCCGATCATTAGAAATCAAGAATCGACCCGATTTACTTATGTGTAGGTGGCGTGCAACATACTATTGGAAAGCTCTCGATGAGGGCTATAACTTTGCTTTGGATTACGTTATAATCGAAGGTTTGCACAAAAAGTTATGGGCTCCCAAAATTGCAATAGTCCCAATAGTTGGAATTTCGAGACTCCCACTTGGGAGTCCTAGGACAAAAAACCATTTGGATGTGGCCTCCGTGAAGAGGTACAAAGTATACTATAAGGGGGAAGGTGGTGGCTTCTCGCAAATTTGAGCCGTGGTGAGTCTTATGTGTCTGTGTTGCTCGTGGTTTGTCCTAGCACCAAAAATGTTCCAACTATACATTAATCACTTTGTGTTGGTTTTGTGCAGGCCCGTGTGAGTAAGTGAAGCTTGTTAATTTTTCCTAGTCCCATCTTGAAGCTCCAACACACCCCTCTACCCCTCCAAAGTGTTGCGAGCCAAGGAGCGTGCCCTGACTCCTTGCTCTTCCACTGTTTTTGTTTAGAATTCACATTTGAATCCTTAAAGGAGTTAGGAGCGCGTCATTTTTTTTTCCTTCATTTACTTCAGGCTACCCATAAAAAAAATCTATTTAATTACCCAAGCATTTCAAACCCCAACTACCTACCTTTGCCCCACCAAAAACCTTAAACCTCGTTGCCACTCAAAACCATAAGCAATGTTGCAAAAGATTGTGCTACAAAAGCAATGTTGAAGTGCTATTACAGAAGACGATGTTGCAAAGGTGGTGTTGAAGCAATGCTATAGAAGACGATGATACAAAAGCGATGTTGAAGTGGTGTTGCAGAAAATACTCCTCCAAAAAATAATTAGTGCATTTGTGGCAAATAAATGTACATCAATTTTATTTTTCTTTATTTATTTTTCACTCTTGTTCATCTTTTTTTTTTCTTTTTCTCAGGTGTAGAAGATGACAATAATCCAGGGGGCTTGTCCTCATCTGTTTGTTTATTTTCTCAAATGTAGTAAATGACGATGAACCTCCTTAAATCATCAACATCTTTTTTTTTTCCCTCATGTATAGTAAATGATAGCGAGCCTCCTCGACTTGTCATCATTTCTTTTTTTTTTTTTTTAGGTGTAACAGATGACGACGAGCCAAGGAGGCTCGTTGTCATTTCTTTGTTTTTTTTCTTAGGTGTAGCAAATGATGGCGAGCCGGAAAGCTCATAGCTTGTTGTCATCTCTTGGGTTTTTTCTCAACTTTGAGTTCATTAATTACATCACCACCTAATGCATCATTACTATACCTTCATGTACATGGGGATGTCATCGGGGGTGAATTCACTAGCTGCATCATCACCTAATGCATCATTACTGTACCTTCTTGTATGTGGGGATGTCACCACCCCCTAACAAATGCAAAGGTAAGGAGGAAAGGGGAAGTGACGTATATAACATTTGGATAAACTCCTGGCCAAAAGGGACCAAACCAATGATGTTGGCTGGAGTTTTTTGTGTGTGTTGTAAATTCATTTTATTCAATTTGTAAATGGGCACAATACAGATGACGGCCAGCCTCCCTGGCTCATCATCATTTTTTATTTTTTTCTTAGGTGTAGTAGATGACGACAAGCTTCCCTAGTTTGTCGTCATCTTTTTTGTTTCTCAAGTGTAACAAATGACGATGAATCGAAAGGCTTGTCATCATTTTTTAGTTTTTTTCTCATATGTAGAAGACGATGACAAGCTGAGAGGCTCATCGTCGTCTCTTGGTTTTCTTCCTCAAATGCAAAAGATGAGGATGAGTTGGGAAGCTCTCGATTCATTATCAGCTCCTGGGTTTTTTCTCAAGTGTGAGCTCACTAGCTGCATCACCACCAAATGCATCATTATTGTACCTTCTTGTACATGGGGATGTACCCACCCCCTAACAAATGCAAAGGTAAGGAGGAAAGGGGCAATAAGGTATATAACATTTGGATAGGCTCTTGGCCAAAAGGAACTGCACCAATGATGTTGGTTGGAGTTTCTTGTGTGTGTTGGTATTCATTTTATTCAATTTGTAAATGGGCACAATATAGATGATGGCAAGCCTCCCTAGCTCTTCATCATTTTTTTAATTTTTTTTCAAGTGTAGCAAATGATGGTAAACCTCCCTAGCTCGTCATCATCTTTTTGTTTTTTTCTTCAACTATAACAAATGATGGCGAACCAAAAGGCTTGCCATCATTTTTAGTTTTTTTCTCATGTGTAGAAGAGGATGACGTCGTTGTCTCTTAGTTCTTTTCTTCAAATGCAAAAGATAACAACGAGCTGGAAGGCTCCTGACTCATTGTCATCTCCCACATTTTTTTTCAAGTGTGAGTTCACTAGTTGCATCACAACCTGATGCATCATTATTGTACCTTCCTATATGTGGGGATGTCACCACCCCCTGACAAATGCAAAGGTAGGGAAGAAAGGGGCAATGAGGTATACAACACTTGGATAGGCTCTTGGCCAAAAGGAACCACACCACTGATGCGGGCTAGAGTTTCTTGTGTGTGTTAGAAATTCATTTTATTCAAATTGTAAATGGACACAATAGAATTGACAATGTTTCAAATTTTCAGAAATTTTGAGAATACTTGAATTAATGACTTTGTAAATGGGTGCATGCAATACACTGAACAATTCACTTTTGTTTTTTAACAGGCCTTGAGTTTTATTCAAAAATATTGGTGTGTGGTGAGGCCATGTTGCCTCATATGTTCTCATTGTAATTAATATTTTATGGTGAGGCCACATTGCTTTGAGTTCCTGCATTGCTTGCACAAGCTCATAATGTTATACTTGGATTGTTACTATTTTGTTTTTTTACTTTGATTTACAAAATGTATTTGCCCATTATGTTATAATGATCTTTGAATTTTTTTGTTTATTTTCATATGATTTGTTATGGAAATTCTTGAGAATTTTAGGGGATAGGTGCTTTCGGTGGCACATCTTCTAGTGGCTTTCAATAAAAGCATAAATTTCACCAAGTGACACAAAACCAAAAGGGCAAAAAGAGTCTTTAGGTAGTGTTATGCTCTAAGTTTGATTTTTTTAAATAGGAGAAATTCCTTTATTTTATTTTGAAAAGGGGTGGTGGTCCATACTAGCTCATTGTTGTCTCTTGATTTTTTTTCCCTAAGTGCAAAAGATGATGATGAATCGGGTTCTAAATTCATCGCCATGTTCTACTTTTTTTTTTATTGTTGTACACAAAGGCACCACGTGTCATGCCCAAGGTTTAATGTAATTATGAATAAATTTTCAATTATAAAAATTAACTTAATGAATTCATGTAAATTATTCAATGTAGCCAAATAACTTTAATTAAAATAATTTAATAATATAATGTTATGATTTTTATATTAATTTAATTCAATTATAATGAAAAATATAATTATAATAATTAAAATGTATAATTAGACTATATTAATTAATTTTAATCAAAAATAAAACTTTCAAAGTATAGGGCTTTTAAACCTATAAATATAATGAACAATATTCATTAGTATTGATATTAGAAACATTTAAATTTGTAATTATTTTTGTTTCAAGTTGTTGTTTTTGTATAAAAAAGTTGCAACAAGTTGGAAAAATAAAGTTATTATCCCTTTTTGTATGTTGTTTGCAATTGTTTATTTAAGGGAGCTTGAATTTTTTGGGTAATGGTGGTTGTCGCAACCCTAGCCTTAGGCTCACGACCAATGCAAGGGTTTGCAAAGGGCGGGCCAAAACTGAGCCCAGGAGTCACATTTCATGCTCTTGGGAGTGCAAAAAAGTGTGAGGGAATGAACTTTCACACTCCCAAGTGAACTCCCATTTTGGGAGTTGGAGTCCCGACAAACTTTTGAATCTTCAAAAGGTGAATGCAAGGGCCAAAACTCATCAGCTTAGGGAATTCTTTATATAATTAACAATATCTTTGAACATAGATGTGGAAAATGAGCTTACATGACCCATTTGATTTCTTGAAACATAAGTTATGGCCAAAAGAAAGGTCCATAGTCAAATTGGCAATTTGACTCCTGACCAGTAAAAGTCAAGAAATGCCCCCATTTTCATGCGTGCAGGTGGCATGCAACATGCCGTTGGAAAGCTTTTGACAAGGGCTACAACTTTCCTTTAGACCTCATCTCAATCAAAAGTCTACATACAAAGTTATGGGCCCCCAAAGTTGTACGAGTTCCAACTTTGGGAATTTTGGGACTTTCATTTGGGAGTCCAGGGACAAAGTGACATTTAGATGCCAACCCGATGGCTAGGCACAAAGTATGCTATAAGGGGGAAGGTGGTGGCTTCCCCCAAGTCTAGGCCGTGGTGAGTCTTGTGAGTCCGAGTTTGCCCGTGGCTTGTCTTATCACCAAAAATGCTCCAATTATGCACTAACCAACTTATGGGTTGAATTGTGCAAGTCCATGTGAATAAGTGAATTGCTTTTCAATCTCCCTAATCCCGTCCCAAAGCTCCAACACACCCTTCTATCCTTCCCCCCCTGAAAGTGTTGCGAGCCATAGAGCACACACTAACTCCTCTTCCTTCCGTTGTCTTTACATTTGGACTCCTAGTTGAATCCATCAAGGAGCTCGAGCTTGAGGGTGCGTCAATGGCAATCGTTATTGTTGGGGAGATTCAAACTTTTGTTTTTCTTTTATGGATTTGTTGTTGTTTAAGGATTTGAGTGCTTTTGTTGTAGGATGGCACACCTTTAGAAGCATAATTATGACATTCTTGGTGCGGGAATGTTATGGAAGCCCAAAGAAGCACGAATTTTAACAAATTTCATAGATCAACCGGTGTTAATTTGGTAAACATTCACGCCAAAGAATGTTTTGACAAGGTGCTTTACCACATAAATTCGTGAATTTTAAAGTGCAAAATGAAGAATGTCATTACTATGTTTAGAAGACATTTAAACACCAAGGAAACGTGACTATCAATAATCAACAAGTGAATGTTGTAGCAAATGAAGAGGAAATTGAAGTGGAACAAAAATTTATCATCTATACTCCTACTTTTGAAGGTAAACCTTAATCCCACTCCTATTCTTGAAAGTAAATTTGTTGTGATGGATGATACATTTCACATGATAGGGTTTAAAAGAATGTAATGCAACACAATACAAACTAAAAATCACAATCCATACCCTAAACCCCATCTTCATTCTCTATTTAAGAATGGGGATGGGGTATTTTTTTGCCCAATTTTTTCCAAGCAATATCTTCATTGTTTGAAGGTTTTAATTACTAGCCTATTTATAATGTTTTCCTTGTATTTAGTGTTTATTTGCTAGCTTGTAATATACCTTCATATTTTTAGAGTTTTCTTGCTAATATATTTGTAATACCTTCATATTGTGTAGGGTTTTCTTGCTAGTCTATTTGCAACACCTTCATATTTTGTATCATTTTATTGTTAGCTTGTGTGCAATACTTTCATCATTCTTAAAGGTTATTGTTTGGTTTGATTTTGAATGTTATTCTTGTAGGAGCTTCGGTGGCTTCACATAAAAGTGATCAAGTAAAAGTACTACTAAATCGTGCAATGGAAGATGCAAATTGGGTGCATGAAGGGTCAAGGTGAAAGTGCAAGATCAATGGATGCACCCATGCTTATGCGGCTAAATGGCTACTTTGTCAACATTTGGACAACAAACACGGGCTTTGCATGGAAGTAGGCAAATATGGTTGTCCTAACATTTGTGTTGGGGGACCAAGGCAACAAAATCACCATGCTATGAACATTTGAATTTTGAACAACCCACATGCAAAGCAAAAGCGGAATGAAAAAAAGGTTATTGATAGAGTGAAAAGAAAGCAAAGTTAAAATGCGATGAACTCCAAGCCCAAACGCAACAAATGGAACATGTTAAATGGCCTTGTTGGTACATTTAACCTCTGAGATCTTGTTGGACATCATTGGGATTCCAGCATGGGGAGTGGGGTTCATCCCACAAAGTGCATGGGCATGCTTTGAAAAGGACGAGAACCTTGTTGAGATAATTTGAACAAGTAGAGTTACTTATGCAAAGCCTTTGAAAGTTGCATGGGGTGTTTAGAATTAGACATTAGAGTCCAATAAATGCAACCAAGTCAGAGAAATTGATGCAATATCCAAGTATCATAATTCTGAAATCATTCATGGGCAATATATTTCCATACTTTATACATTTTTAAAAACGTTGTTTGCATCTTAACATTGGAATGTAATTTGTTTTTTTGTTTTTTTGTGTTAGGCTTCGGGGCACAACAAAGGAGGCTTTTGTTGCAAATGTAATTCGACTTGTGCTTGAGCATCATCAACTATTTACTCATCACCATGCAGCCAAAGTTGTAGAAGCTGTAGCAAAATATTGCACCAATATGGGCATCCCTTTTAGTTCATCCTCTTTGAAGGAATAATTATAGATATAGCTTCAGTGCACGTATGCACCATTTTGTATCGAACCATTATAGATTAACTTAGCATGATATATTTTTGTCACCATCCTTTTTGTAGTGTGGTTATTTGAACATTTTTGTATCAATCCACTTGTTTTAATTTTAACCTCTAGTTTTGGGATTTGTAGATTTTGGGTTAATCTTATGCCATATTGCACACAATTATCCTATCCATTACGAATGGATTACATTTTCTATAAACCAAATGAGCAATACCTTCATTATCCTTATCATGAAATACTTGCACAATACCTTAACAAAAAATGTAATACAATTTTTTATATAATTGCATTGCCCATTTTCATGAAAGGACCCCTTGATGCATAAATTGGTTTGTCTATGCAGGTATTGCAAACTTTTGATCTTCTCTTGTTTATGGTTGGGTTTTCCATAAAGTATTTCAAATTGTAATACCCACATATTAACCAACTCATCTTCATGTTCCATTACCTTAACCCAAACTTTTGCCTAATATATGTTTCAAATGAATAGGGGGGACATTGGGTTTAGGGAAATTAAGCCCAACTTTTTGTCATTAATTGTTTTAAAACAACATTTTTCCTACCATTTATATTATTTTCATGGAATATTTTTTAAAGTGAATTTATGTATTCACCTACACACATATATCTGACCAAGTTCCTATTTTTCTTTTCTTTCTCATTAAAGAAGAGGAGAATGAAAGTGACTCCATGACAAAGGTATGAATGACAAAAAATCTTCCCACTGGTTGGGGTCCCCCCCCAAATTATGTTTAAAACATAAGTTGATAGTCTATACACAATTTAAGGTTATGCAAAAATAAATCCAAAATTAAATTTAACACTTAATTTTAAGAAAATTGTTGAATTCCACCATTAAAGTTATGCAACCAATTCTTTTTGTGTATATTTAATTTAAGGCCAATATAAGGATTTTTTGTTACATGCAAAGGTTTTAACCCAACATCTTAAGGTTCATTATATAGGTTTGCTTAACTTTTCAAATTCAAACCTATGCATGCATTAGGTTGTAATGTCTACATGATGAGGGTTACAACCTTTCAATTTGTTTCTTATTGATAACATCGTATCCTTGGGGCAAAATCATTTCCATAAGCCCATCCTTTAACTGGCCCAATCTTTTCTTTCTGGAATGACCTTTCCTTGGGCCCATCATGTCCTTAGACATCTCACCCATGTGCTTATCTTCACCATGGGGGCAACATTTTTTTTCTAGGCCATATCCTTTCTTCGGCCCCATCTTTTGCCCATAAAACCATCTTCTCTTTTAATAATTGTCTTTTCCCCAAGCCCATTTTCAACTTGAAGCAACATCTTTTCCATAGGACGTATTTTCTTTTTGCCCCCATTTTCCTTTATGAAGGCCCATCTCCACTTCATGGTAGTATTTTTTCCCCCAAGACACATCCTCTCCTTGGCCCCATCTTTTCCTTGATAAATTATCTTTTTCTTGAGTTCATATTCACCAATAGAATGAAACAACCATTCCTCAAGGAATGTTAACACTCAGTGGGCATATGATGGAAAATCCTAACTTTTGTTTGAGGCTAAGGCTATTTCCATGCAACAACAATGAAGGATTTGTCAACGGGCCAGTGCTAAGGTTGTCAAAACTAACATGATGCAACCATTTTGCATCAAGTGTCACACCAACATCTATGTTAATGCGTCCATTGTGTTATTCAAAATGGACACATGATAATTTTCTTGACATTTTATACCCTTTGTTACAAATGGCAATTAAAAACGGATTTTAGTTGCCAATCTTGCAATGATTAGAAATTTTCAATTATTGCAAGGTTTGCAATTTTTAGTTGTCAACTTGCAATGATCAAAAGAAATTTGATTGTTTTTTTTTTGTGGTGATCGAAACTTTTCGATCACCACAAGTAGGGGTCATGTCATATGTTTTTGGAAAGCCATCAACTAGCCTTCATTAAGGGCTTCCCAAAAACATATTACACACCTTCCTTTTCTTGGTGATCAAAAAAATTCAGTCACCATTAGATAGGGAAGGTGTGCAAGATGGCGATCAATGTTTTAGTCACCACCCAACACACCCCACCATTGGATGGTGACTAAAATTTTTTAGTCATCAAAAAGGATGAAAGGGGGAGGATGATTTTTTTCAAAAATGATTATATGTAGCTCCCCTACCTTTTTGGTGACTGAAAATTTTTAGTTGACATTCGACATACCCCCACCATCTAATGGCAATCGAAAGGGATGTGGGTTGTGCTATCATTTTGGGGGAAAAAAAAAATCAACCCCCATTTTCCCTCTTGGGTGAAAAAAATTTCATTCGCCATTCAATGGTGTGGTGTGTCAAATGGTGATCAAAAAATTTTGGTCGCCATTCATCATTGGGGGTTTGTTGGATGGTGACTGAATGTTTTTGGTCACCATCTGATACACCCACACTATCCAATGGCAATCGTATTTTTTTGGTCGCCCAAAAAGGCACAGGGAGAAAGGCATGTAATGACAACAAGAGGGAAAAGCAAACTAAAAAGGAAAAAAACAATAAGAACAAAGGGAAAATATTAACAAGACTAAGCAAAGGGAGAAAGAAAAGGCAAGAAGAAAAAAGATGGAAAATGAGGGGGTGGGGATAAAAGAAGAAATGAAAAAAAACACAAGGTGGAACTAAACTAAAAAGGAAAACAAAACAAAAAGGAGGGTTAATAACCAAAGAAAAATTCTAAAAACTAAAAGGAGTTGAAAGAAAAAAGAATAGAAATTGAGGACACATGAAAAAAAGAGGGAAAAAACCAAATTTAGGGGAATGGGGATGAAACAAGTAAGAAAACAAGCAAAATAAGGGGGCAAAAAACCAAAGAACAAGCAAAAAAAAAACCAAATGATGGAGAAAGAAAAAGAAAACAAAAAGAGTGGTTTTCATGAAATGGTAATCGAATTTGCTTGACCTTGTCAAATGGTGACCAAATTGGATTTGGTCATGACTGGATTTGATTGCCATTGTTGGATGGCAAACAATGTGGATTCAATTGCCACCATCAAATTTGGTTATCGCCATCGAATGGAAATCAAAAGGGGGGATATGACAAGCCCCTTTTTGCTTGTTTCAATCGTTGACAAAAATGGGTGATTTAAAAAAATATGGTTGCCATCCAACCGTCACAATTTCTCAAGTTTTTTAATCACCAAGAAAAAGGGCTTGCCAAATGTCAAAAAAAAACCTTTCAATGAAAGCTTTCCCAAAACACGTGACAACCCCCTTTTGTGACAAATGAAAAAACTTATTCGCCATCCAAAAATGATGTGTGTATGATTAGATTTTTTGATACCTTGAAAAGTCCAAAGAATGTTAATCCCTATTTGGTTTTGTTGTCCATTTGGGAGAAATAATGTTTTGCAATGTTCCGATTCCACCTACCACTGTCCAAAGATGTGAATCTCACAATGAAATAATAATCCCAAATGGAAGGTTAGGCCTTATCTTTAGGAGCATGTAACTTTTTGTGTAATTTTTTGCAATTATTTAATTACTTAATTATTTAGGTAATTGTTAAAAGAGGTAAATGGTCATGGTGCATTATGTCATATGCACCATGTGACTTTGGTTCCTTGTAAATTGGTTCCTTGTAATTAAATGTGAAATCACATGGGGAACCATGTGATTTTGTTCCTTGTGATTAAATGTGGAATCACATGGGGAACCATGTGATTTTGTTTCTTTTTGATTATTTGGGGAACCATGTGGTGGATAATTTTTAGGAAGTTTCTTGACTTGTTTCCTTTTGATTAGTATATAAAGGGGTGTTTGTGACCTTAAAAAACACCACCTTCCTTTGTAAAGAATCATGGTTTGAATACAAAGTTGTTATGGAAGTTTTGCTTTTGGAAAGACTTTTGGTTTTGATTGTTTTGGTGTTGAAAGTGTGTAAGTCATGGTAGGATGATGATGAAGTTCATTACTTATGCATAAACACATGTTTTGGTGTTGATTGTGTGTGGGTTGTGGTAGGAGAATGATGAGGCTAACTACCCATGCATAGACATATGTTTTTGGTGTTGAAAGTGTGTAGTTCATGGTAGGAGATGATGAAGCTCATCACCTATGCATAGACACATGTTTTGGTGTTGATTGTGTGTAGACAAAAGGAGGGTGAGAAAGTAGATGTGCAACCAATAACATAGATATCCATAACAATGTAATAAAATACATAGTTTCAGTCCTATACCCGTTCGTGTCCTACAAGCACAACAATTTAACACTTGCATAAGTTGCCTTCTTGTGGCCACTAGCAATCATAAATTGCCCATTCAAAGTTGAGAGTCCTAATTATATATTGTATATATTTTTGCGATTATGCATTTTTCAAAACTTGCTTTTGCAAGGAATTTATTGCAAGGTAAAAGATGGATTCCTTGGAGAGAAGATCAAAGAGTTTTTAGTAAACTTTATCTTTGACAATTATTGGGAACCTCTAGGCAAAAATAATCCAAATTATTTTCCTTTGGGGAATTTGTTTCCATACATATTGCCTTTTTGGGGGAGGGGCGTTCACCTTTCTCCCTTTGTTTTGTAATCATCTCAAGGATATTTAAGAGTTAAAAGAAGGATTTGTACTTAATTTTGTTTATATCTACACCATTGTTATCAACAATAAACACATTTGGATTCCATTAAGGAAGATCATGTAAGAATTTAATTTTCAACACTATTAACCATAATTGAATATCCACATTATTGTTCAAACAAATACATTCCATGTCACAGGAATTCCAATTTTGCCATGCTTATCAAAGACCATGAGTGTATAAAAGAATTTATGATAAGCAAAACATTCAATAGTTAAGAAGACCATGTTGATCTTGTAATAGATGAAGCATTGATGGGAAATTTGTGAGAATAATTTCTTATCATTTGTTCTATATATTGCATCACAAGCAACAACCTTTTCATGCCCTAAATCCAACATTGATTTTCTTTGGTATGGAGTCCAAACATGTATTTGATTAATTATGTATTAAAATGTTAATTGTGAACTTTTCAAATTTAGTGGTTAGGATCAAGTTTTTTAAACAAAAAATTCAAAATATCTTTTTGTTGGATCATTTAGTGATGTAAAACATCATTAATATTTGTTATTGCATCATATGGTGGTCCCGAAATCAAAGATTCTATTAAAATTTCCAATCTCAAAATGGTTATTTGTTAATTCTAGACCTTTCAAAAGTCCAGAATTAACTAAATACATGATCCAAATGCCAATAGTATATTTGAGTCTAAACAATTGTGTGTCAAATGTTATTTATTGGAGGTAAAACATGTTTTCAAGATTTGCATCCACCGAAAGTGTAACATTGGTTGCAACATCCTTGTGGTGTTTGTATTTCAAATTAAGATATGAGTCCAATAATGTTGCAAATATCATGTGCAATTAGAAAATGATTATGAGTCCATGATTCTTTGGTGGGATTTTAGCCAAAGTAGTGTTGTTCATAATTTGCCATATTTACACAATTGATAAACCAAAGTTAACATTGTCCATGATCCAATTTTTTCATGGCTTATCCCAATCATGGTGCATATTCCAAGTGCATAACCTTAAACATTGTGGCCTACCACTCATGACAAGGAACACCTTGGTTGTCAACATGTTCCATGTAATAATAATGTAGTTATAGTTCAAGATTAGGTCCAACATAGTTTTGTTAAATTCCAAAATCACATTGACAACCAATTCTGATGGATTTATTATGTGTTCATTTCATTCTTCTTAAGTTTGGCTTCTTAGCTGATCCATTACCAAGTTTCCATTTACTTGTCCTTAGGCCCAAAAACACAATGATATGTTGACATTGTGAGGAAAGTATTGATTATAGGCACCTCAAGTGAACCAAAAAGAACTCATGTACATTTTTTAGAACAAATTATCTTTCTCAATTGCATTTGCCATCTAGAAAGTGCTTTCAACCATGTAATGATTAAGAATGAATAATTTTGTGGAAACCATGCTCATTTGTTTACCTCTTGACCCAATGAAGTTCCCAGCAATTGAAACAACCTTAGGTAGGGTGCTGCAATTCCAAATATAAACATGCAAAATTCCCTTTCGACACATCAATTGGACCAACAAATTTCACAAATATAATGTCAATTTTAGAATTAGTCATTTTTGCAAGAACACTAAATACCTCAATCCACGATGTCCAAGACTAAACTACAAACATGCAAGTAATCCAAATGTGCAACCTGTAAAAACAAAAATGAAAGAAAGTTCGATTAAATTGTGGCAAGGTATAACGGGCAACAAATACAAGTGAAATGAAGATTGAATTCAAAATATTAAATCTTGTTTGTAAGGCATAAATTCTTTCCATCCCAAGAATCCCATGTTTTATCCTATATCCCTTGCCCAAAGGCCTACTCTTTTAGCTAACATAGGCCCAGGCCACTTTGAATATTATATTTAATTTATGTCCAAAGTTTGGAAATTTGTATCTTGCAAGTGTCCAAAATCTTGAAACACATATTTGCTATGCTATGAGCTCCATCGCCAGAAAAAAAAAGGTTTTGCACTTTGGACATGGGAATATCTTGGATGTCATGCCTTACCCAGGAGCTCTACCAACACCTATGCCATGGAAATATATCCCTGAATTATGCCTTGTTAAAATGTTGAGTCAACATGCAAAAATGTTTGTCATTTTCAGGGTGCTTTAATGCTCTAATTGGACGCAAAAGCATGCAAATTCAACGGCCTCCTAATTGAGAGGAAAATTTAAGCCTGCAATAGAGAGAAGTTGTTTCTCTCTCAGCATTGCAACAACATCTATCATTTTGGGGCGATTTGTAGGTTCTAATTGGACACAAAGACATGCAGCTTTAAACACCGTCTCTAATTGGGAGTGCTCTGGAAAGTTGAAAGTGAGACCGCGAATCTGTTGTATCAGTTCATTCAGTTGACGGAAGATGTTCGATCCATTTTGCATTGTCATTTCTTTCTTCAGCAATCTGTCCATCTCCTTCTTCTCTAGTATCTTCTCTAGTATCTCTTGTAATCGCTGACTTCGCTTTTCTGTAAATAATTGCCGACCCTGCATAGCTCAACAAAATTGATCAGTGAAAATGCACTTCGAATCACACTACCCATGTATTAGTATAGCTACTTCATAAACTTGGGAAATCTTGTAAGGCAATCATATTTATACTTTAAAAACAAACTCCAAATATGTTTGACTCTCTCTCTCAAAGGTCCTCGAGTATTTGTCACTAAAATGTTAAGTTTGCAATTCCCTAAATGAAGCAAACCACAAGGAATCTTCTGCAGTAAATTGGTTCCCTCAGGAAATTCAGAATCAATTAAAACTCAATGTCAATGTTTAGAGAGTTGAAAAATCATAAGAAGACAAACAACACAAAGTTAACAGTGAGAACTGTGAAATATACATTGGAAAGACCCCAGTTGCATATGAGCTCCAAGACAACAACTCCAAAGCTGAACACGTCTATCTTTTCTGTGAGTTCCCCATCTCCTTCAGACTCAGGTGCCATGTATACCCTGCACCTCAACCCCAATCAAAACATCAATTCCTTTGTGTTCGAGCTGCAGATGTGATGTTTGGAATTCGGAATTGCACATAGTGGCATAAAAGAATATTTGCAGAACAATTCAGATTAGGATTGAGGGTCTACCTTGTTCCAGGAATGTTCTTCTGAGGTCGGGTTTGATTATGTAGAGAAAAGTTGCAGGCAAATTCAAAGTTTGCAATCTTGGGATTATAATCCTTATCTAATAAAATGTTGGTTGGTTTGAGGTCACCATGGACTATACAACACCTTTCATGCAAATACTCCAATCCCTGCGCTATTCCCAATATGATCTTAAACCTTGTCGACCAGTCCAGCTTTTTGCACATGCTGCTGATCTGCATCACCATACCCATTTACATAGATCAAAACACATTTATCAACATTCTTTTTAAGACAACTAATTGTTCACATTATATTCATTATCATTTGAAGGATGCAGTTGGCACTGGTGAAAAGCATCAATTATATTTTCATAGTGTCTACCATGTAATTTGATATTTCAAGGCACACAAGTTAAAAGATAAGCTACTTCCAGCATGTTATATACCTTTTCTGCATTAGACTACAATTGTACCTCCAATTCAACCTCAAAGACTTGAAGTTTAGTTGCCACAATTTAGATTCCTTTCAACACATACTAAAGAATATGTGAAACATCATCAAAAGTCCTTTAAGTTTTCTTTTCAAATTGCTGGTTTAACTATAAATTCACCCTCATGTAATATGCATTAAGCTTCAAATGGAAAAACACAATATATGTGAATCAACCCTACATGCAAAAGGAGGAATATCTACCAGACAAGGCTCGACAGAGACATCCATTGGGGGGCAATTCGTACACCAGAATGTGATCATTGCCTTTGAAACAACAACCAAGGAGCATGACAAGATGGGGGTTTTGAATTGCAGCAATGAGCACCACTTCCTTCAAAAACCATTGTAATTCATGGTGTTCACAATGTCGCTTAATTGCCACCTCCATACCATCTAGAAACAAACCCTGGCCAAATGTTCCAACAATATTTCACTTGCTTCCATAGGTAAAGGAAATCAATGTATCAATAGTTCAACATTAGAATTCCCAAATTGTTAACAAGGACAGATTTTGAGCGATTACTTGGTAGGACATGAGAATCTCAACATGGAAACAACCACTAATGATCACATCGATCATCTATGTACCTTAAAAACAGCACCACATCTTGCCTCCCCAAGTTTGTTGTCATCATGGAAATTGTTTGTTGCACTTTTCAATTGCTTATAGGAAAAGAACTTTGGCACCCCTTCAACTTTCAAATTTTCTGTCACAACAGAGACACTTGCATCTATATCAGTTATAAATATGTGTATACTACCATCAATCTGCAAAGTCTGCAAGAAAGAATATATTGCATAGGCTTCAAACCTCAAAGCTCTTATTTCATGGAAGCATACCGAGTGGTCATCCCCAACCTGTGGGACTAGGCTAGCTAAGAAAAAATGGAATGCATGAAAAACCTCAGTTGTTCTCTCACCTGACATCAAGGGGACATTGGCCTCTAACCTGTGTCAACACAAGATCACACATCCACAAATTTCCATCTGTCAACAGTATCTTTTTCAAGCACCAAGAATGTATGCCTTTACCATAGTGTATGCCCGAAATTAATTTTTAAATTCAAGCCATATTCTTAACTTGTTAATCTTAACCCAAGGTTTACATACAAGAAATACTACACCTGTTAAAGAGATCTCTAGGTTTAGGTTGGTGGAAGCCACATAAAAATGTGATATAGAATCGAGGAGATCATTTGTGATCACTAGTGTTGTTATAAATTGGATTTTATGAATGGTTATAATACAAAGGAAATAAAAATGATGATTAAATGTGTTGGATAAGACTTTAAAACACACGCAACATTGAAATAGCCTATATTTATCATTGCAATTTGTAAAATTGTATTAAATTACCTGTCAAATTTCAAACTTTTGGATAGAAGATGCTGATTCGGGGAGAACAAATGCTTAAAGGTGTCAAAGTGTAATATTCCCAAGCTCCTTGCTTTTGCAACATTGAGCATCTTGTAAACATCAATGAATTTTGGTCGCCTCTTTGGATCAAGATTCCAACATTGGGTGATGCAAAATTGTAGGTCGTAAGGACAATCATTTGGTAGTTGTGGTCGAATGCCAAATTTTTTGATTTGATCATGAAGACCAACCCTTTGTTGATATATGAAGGGTTGTTTACCAGTGAGAATTTCTGAACAGACCATAGCAAAGCTCCAAACATCAGACTTGGAGGGATATTTGGGATTGTTGTTTTCTGGGACTACTCCTTGGGTGAACACCTCTGGTGCAGCATACAAACTTGTGCCCAGATTGGGTGTTTGTAATGATAAAGTTTTTGTCTTGTTGTAAAATTTTGACACCCCAAAATCAGCCAATTTCACTTGCATGTAGCCATCGGAACTCTCTGGGAAAGGCTTCACAAGAATGTTTGAAGGCTTGAGATCCCTATGGACAATCTTCTGGGGTCTCTTGCTATTGAGATACTGCATGGCTTTGGCAATTTGCAACATTATGTCAATTGCCACATGCAATGGAAATGGAGTGTCATTTCTCTTATCAATGTGGGTGGCGAGGCTTTCAGGCATCAATTCCATCATCATGTGGGACTCACGTCCCTCTTGCCAATGCCAAAAATATTGCACAATGTGCGGGTGACTGCAAACCTTCAAGAGAGTGACTTCCTTCTCATCATTAGTAGTGAATGATTTGTGTGCACAATTTTGATTCAACCATGTAACCTCACTTACTTTACCATGTGCACCGCGTCCCAGATGATTGACCCACCCATAATGCTTCAACTGAGGGTCCACACCTGGAGCAATTGGATCTCCTTTAATGCGGAACAACAAATAGGTTGCAAGAATATATTCATGATTGTGGGTAACAGGAGTTGATTGTTCTGCATTAGGCGTTCGCTTCTCTTCCAGTACTCCCTGAAGCCTGCTGACTAGATATTCCTCATCAGCCTGAGATGCCTTTTGCAAAGAGCTACCTTCTTTTCTTTGCTTTTCAAAAAGAGCTTCAAGTTTCATCACTGCTGTTTCCACCTTTTGAGTAACTCCAGACCCTCCCATACCTGAGCTGTTAGTTGCAATCTTTAACATATGTGTCCACCATGAGAGGTCAAGCAACAGCTCCAGTACTTCTTCTTTAACATTTGCCAAGGTTATTGCTGCATCAAGCCATGGGAGCGTTTTGCATACGCATCTTTGTTGTAGATTCTCCACACGCTTCAACACCACGTGCAATTCTTCACAAGCACGCCTATACGGTACTAGCATTGTACCCGAGGCCTCATTGAGAAATTCTACGGCATTCCTCATCTTTCCAACTTGTTTTCTCAAGTACCTACACAATTGTTTGTTCAACTGAATTTCATCAAGACGCACTGCAAAGACTAACTCTATTGTGGACAGTACTCTCTGTCTCTCTCTCTGTGCATCAATATTCGACTTGCTTAGCCCTTTTGTCACCGCCAAGTCTAACTCTAATGTGGTAAGTACTTTCTCTCTCTCTGTCTCTGCATCTCTATTTAGTTGGTTTGTCACCGCCATGTTTTCTCTAGTCTACAGTAAATCACAAATCACTCCAAGGATATTATTCAAGAATAGACAAAACTCTTTGATTTCTTTCAATGAAAAAGAGTGTCCGTCCACCAAAGTTGAAAGCTAGATTTTCTTGCAAATCTTCTTTCTCGGGCTCTCTGGAGGCCTCGTTCAAGCTCAATGTTTCTAGTGAGTCAAAGAACTGTGGTCCAAAGTTCACAAACAAAGAGTCCAAGCCAAGCTAACATACAACCTCTTCGATAGAAATCGAGCTACCACTCACTACCTACTGAACGCCACAAATCAAAACGGAGTAGTCAACAAGCTGATCTCTGATTTTCTTGTCAAAAAGCCACTCAACACATCTACAACATTCTACAGTTCATGATGTCTTGCATATTATGAATCATGAAAGAAACAAAAATCAAATTGGCAATCGAATTGTGAGTAGAGATTTTTCACAAGTTTGCATCATAAACAAAATACCCAAAGAACAACATAACAATTCAATAAGAAAAGCACAAAGAGAGAGGAATAGAGAAGTATAGAAGATGTGGTATACCACCACTCTTTAATCTGTTACATTATATATATTTTCCCGTCCTCGTTCCTGTGCCCTGAAATTCTGGAATGACCCTTTGACCCTACCCTTCCACTATGTAATACATTGACTCTTTTAATTTGGAAGGACTTGACATATTCCTAAGATACCTCCCAACCTCGTTGAAAGTTCTGCCCATTGAAGTACCTACAAAATACAAAGAAAAAATTATGCAAACATCTTTCATTCAAGCGTCTACCATGCCTGGGGCCACACACAAGTAACTTACATCATGAAATTTATTCTTTTCTGTATTTGGAAGAAGCCGTGTGAGGAAAAAGAAAAATAAAGATGGAGAGGTCAAAACTCAAGATGTCTTGGTTGGAGTCAAATTCAAGGTCCCTATATGATGGAGTTTGTTCTTTTCTTTATTTGGAAGCCGTGTGAGGAAAAAGAAAAATGAAACACGGAGAGGTAAAAACTCAAAATGTGTTGAATGGAATCAAATTCTGTGTAAAGTAAATGCAAAGGCATTCCAGCAATAACGGGCTCATTAGAGGTGCAGCCAAGGGAGCCTTTATTTCATGAGAGTGTCACTCCAAAGGTGTTACCTCACATAAAGATCGAGCCATAATTTTGTGATATTTATTTACTCTGTTTATTGCTTACCATTTGTGGATGCATGGAGGCATGAAAGTTGGTGACAAATAAGTAGACACGAACTTCCCATTGGGGGCAAGTAGAAAAAGTGTTTGGTACATGTAAGAACAGTGACTATTGCAACCAAGGGTTTGTGTTAAAGAAGTGAAGCAATTGGAAGGAAGTGAGTTTTGATTTCGCTCAAAAATGGAAAATGTGGTCACCAACATAATTTCATTTCCAAATGGTCTGAGAGAAATTACCAGTGTTGGGCGGTTCTTTGAATTTTTCGGCAGTTGTCAATTCTGGTTCTTTCAATATTTCAGAATCAAAGAACCACTGGTGCCCGTTCTTTGAAAAATATTCAAATAAAAGAATCGCTGATTCCAGTTGTTTCAGAAACCTTAAGGATCTGATAGCTTTCATGAATAAACCGGCCATCAATTCTTTGGCTGGTTCTTTAACTTTTTAATTTCTTGAGAGCCTCAATTACATAGCAAACTGGTTATTTGAATTTTTTGAGAATTGATAGGTAAGTGAGTTTATACCCAGGTTGATAACCGATAAGTATCTGTCCCTCATTCTAAGAATCGCACAACACTGGAAATTACATGCTTGAAAGCTCACCCATTTTAGTGTTAAAAAGAGTGGTGAGCTCTTTAGTCTTTACATGTCTGGAAGGAAACTAGTTGGTCCCTTTTGGGACCTGGAGTGGAGGTAAGCCTAGCACCCAATTTTATGAAAGGTATTCATATTTTTCTTTTTTCACTTGTTGGGTCATTTTTTTTTTTCTTTCCTACCAAGTAAATTGGATGTGCAATGCATGGTCATAGTCAAGAAGGAACAAAACAAAATTTTGTTTCAAAATCCTTTTAAATTGATGTTCAATAAATATAATAAACAATGCAAAGTGGCTGAAAGGCATCTCACATTTTTATAAAAGTAAAAATTCTATCAAGTGTGTAATGAATCTAAAAATAATGTGTGTTTAATATTGAGGTTGGTTTTGGAAATTAAAACACCAAAATCTAATTAACATTCATTGGAATTTGGATTTCCTATTATTGATTTTATAAATTAGATGTGGGAACATTTCATATTAATTCTTTAAAATCTAAACTTTGAAACAATCATGAGCAAATAAAAGTTCAAATGAATTTTAATATATCTATGTACATGAAGGAAGGTTGTTTGTTTGTTTGTTGTGTTCCAATGGTTCATGAACCATACAAGTCTAGGTTGCTTGTAGTGTGTTGTTCTACTTCCTTTGTTGCTTGTTTTGGCACTTCGATCAAAACTGCTATTATTATTAATAATGATAATCCACCACCGTTCTATCCATCATGTAATCATGGAGTTAAACATCACATAAATCAGCTATCAGCATTACATTGCAAATGTAAATAGTCATGTACAGAATCAAAAGGTTTCTCTTTTTCTGTGTTATTTCACCTTACTTTTTATTTCTAAAAATTTTTATCATCTATTTAATGCACACAATAGTAGCTACTCAAATTTGTTACAATCCATTTATAAGTAACAGGTTGCTTGTATAGCAAGCAAGCTCTAGAACATTGAAATCTCATCCTCTCTCAAAGAACTGTTGTTCCTTTTCATCACTGCACCGTGAGAAAAAAAGCAAATAAATCTCATCACCTATTGTATTTATGACAGCGAGAAAAAATGAACCAAACCTTCCTTTATTATAATTATGATCGTGAGAAAAAACGCAAATAAATCCCACCACCTACTGTGCTTATGGCAGCGAGAAAAAATGAACCAAACCTTCTCTTATTGTAATTATGATCGTGAGAAAAAACGCAAATAAATCCCACCACCTACTGTACTTATGGCAGTGAGAAAAAATGAACCAAACCTTCCCTTATTGTAATTATGATTGTAAGGACATGCTGCTTGTACAAGCAAGCTCCAAAACGCCAAAATCTCATCCTTTGTCAAAGAACTGTTGCTCATCTTCATCATTGCACCGTGAAAGAAAATGCAAATAAATCCCACCATCTCCTGTATTTATTGCAGCAAGAAAAAACAAGCCCAAACTTTCCCTTATTTTAATTATGGCAGCAAGAAAAAAATGAACCCAGCCCGACCACCTGTTGTACTTATGACAACACGCGAAAACGGATAGCTAGTGAATTCCTTTTATTGTCCATGTAAGTAATGACTGTCACAATAATTCAAGGCTTGTGTAAGGAAGGTAGCAAGAAAAAAAAAATTTTTGTGAAGATGCTTGTGATCACATGGCACTCTGAAATTTCAGATTACGTTTTGAGTCTTCAGGTCTACCTCCACTAAAGAAGACACTACAAGTTGCCAAAAAAGTGCTTGGTTAAAAACGTGGAGGACTTTTCTGCCCTATCAGTCAAAAAGAAATATATTCCAGAACTACTTTAAATGAGGAATATTACTTCATTTGTTCTCATCCTTGCGCACCTAGCAGTGTTAAGTGTCAACATTAAAGCCTTGGGTGAAGGGACCATCACCCAAACTGGTATCATGGAAAAAAACCATACAAAATCTTGGATGGTGGTTCTAAATCCTAACACCATAAATATCCCATTCCAAGATTAGCTGCAAGTCTTTAAGTCCAAATTTTAACTATGGTTTAATATAGCAATTACTATTCCTCATTCACGAAGGTGAAGATGTACCAGTATAATAGGTATCTGGTTCACCCTGGCTACAAGTATATGTGCATATGTCAATGCTCACATTTGCATGAGGTAAAGCAGTTGCATCAACACTTCCCACTGTCCGAGGGTCGCAGTACCAACTTGAGTTAGGTTAAGAAATTGCAGGAAATATGAGGGCTAGTGCTTTACAGTAAGTGAAAATAGGGAGCACATAATGAAAAACTATCATTAACAATATTGTGACATGCAAAGTCCTCCACTGTACACTACATATTAATTTCATGATATGTACATTACTACTATATGCACCACAAATTACCTTCATTAATAGATGGATCTTATGGGACGGGCACACAATGTTTCTTGTTGGGCAATATATTTGGCTGCAAAAAATCAGAGTCTCCCCTGGCAGGTAATTTTGGAGCCCAGAAAAAACACCAATGTTGATGTATGATGGCAAGACAGCAACTGATTCATAGTTGACAAATAGAAATGGATCTATCCCTTTGTAGCTCTATGATGGTTAGAAATCAATAGGTATGCATGAGAATTCAATGCTCGGGTAATAATTCTCAAGGGAAAGACATATACAATGAGCATTGAGATGTGTTGAGAATGTGTACTCACATAAAAGATGCTACATGCAACACCAGTGTGAGGTGGGTATCTGATTTTTTTAATACTCACTGGTTCTGGGTATTTGAAAAAATTCAGAATCAAAGCCCCCTTGGTTTTGGGTATTTGAAAAAATTCAGAATCAAAGCCCCCTTGGTTTTGGGTATTTGAAAATTTTCAGAATCAAAGCCCCCTTGGTTTTGGGTATTTGAAAATTTTCATAATCAAAGCCCCCTTGGTTTTGGGTATTTGAAAATTTTCAGAATCAAATATCAACCAGGTCTGGGTATTTCAAAAACTTCAAAGAATCATCAGGTTTGATGAAAGAACCAGCAAAGACTGGCAATTTTAAGCAGATATTTGATTTTTTTCAAAACAATTCAGGAACTGCGATTCTCTAGATAGTACCTGGGTATTTGATTTTTGATAACCATGGTTATCACAGTTGATATCCGGATTGATACCCAGTGAGGACTTGGTGTACTTTCCAATACCCACCCCAACACCCGCAAACAGTGGGACCAAATTTAAAAGAAGAGAGACAAGCAAGAAAATGCTTGTGGAGAAAAAGGTGCCAAAAAGTCGGAAAAATGTACATCAGACCTTTTGATGTTGCTTGATTTACAAAGAGCAACAGACACGGAATACCATTTGCTGATAAATTGCCAAGTTGACTTAGGATCTTCACCATGTCCAGTTCGTCAAATTGTGAAGTTCACTTTATTGTTGAAATGAATCAACAATTTGTTAAGTCCATATTCTGTCCAAATTGTCAAATATACATCACCAAGTCCACATTGCCAAGTTGCCGACACCAAGTTGGCCAAGTTGCCGACAATATGGCATTGCCAACACACCAAGTCCACATTGCCAAGTTCCCGATACCAAGTTGGCCAAGTTGCCGACAACATGGCATTGCCAACGTATCAAGCCCGCTGCATCCTGTGGACTGCACAAGTGCGCGTCAAGCTGCCCAATTTTTAAAAGCAATTTATGGACTGCCTGAAAATTATTTATTTTCTGCCCAGACTTCCGCCCCTAAAGAAAGACTGTCCAAAATTAATTCTTTTCACAGGATGCCCTAATTCAGAAAAGGGTTCAAACCAGTGTTGGGTGGGTATGTATTTTTAGAGATACCCTACAGACAGGACATTAAGAAATTTATACACATGTAAAGCCTGGAGGGGCTGGGCTTGTTTAGATTTTTAGTAAACCTAGGTCCTCCAGGCATGGACATAGACTGATGTTCTTTTCACATAAGGGCATGCACAACAATTTTGGGTAAGTCAAATGCCTGACAGATAATGGCCCAGGCATGAGCATTGCAAAAATATTTAGAAAAACATATTTTTTCCATGCCAAAACACATTCAAATAATACAAAGAATGTGCAAAAACACATTCATTAGACCTATGACATGTAAGATTTAACAAAGTAAGATTAAACAAGAAAGGTGTAATATTGCCCCACCAAACATAGAAATATGTTCTAAATTTTTAACTACACCAATTGAAAAATTTCTATGTTATTGATGCTAAAATAATCACAATTAATGTATCCGGCCTTTGAATTATGAAGAAGCATCAGAACTCCATTGTTGGAGTTGCTCCACTGCATGCACCATTCTAAAGATTGGTGTGAAGTGTTTTCTTTTCCTCGGCCAAAATAGTAACACCCTTTACTCTGTTGGTTCTTAGACTAACTTTAAACACCCAAGTTTATACAAAAGATTAAACATAGAAATAACACACCTTTGACTCTTTAAATATTGATGCTACTAAAGCAAAAGACAAAAAAACATTGATCAAATTAGGACACCAGGGAAACAAAATCACACATACCCAAAGCACAATCACCCAATTGCTTTAATGAAGGCAGTAGCACATGAACAAAACATAAGAGGAGTATAACCATAAAAACAACATGATAAATACCAAAAGTACAATTTACAAATATATTAATATTGGCAATAGCGCCACACCTCAGTGGTGAAGCTGTACTATCTAAATAAAACATAACGAGGAGCACATCAATCAAGAATGTGAAACTCTAGAAAAACTAGAATTATTCATTTCCAAATCTCCCATTTCGATATGGAAGCACTTTATAGTTTGTTCTAGGTCTCCTAGGAACACCAAGTCTATAAAACACATGCTTTCAACAAACCAATTAGTTCATTCAAGAAATTAAAAAAAAAGGCAATGAACAACATCAAAAGATAAGAAATAATTTTTTTTGTTTGACCTTCATAGTTGTCAACATCAACTTGATGTTCCAAGGTCAATCTACTAGTCCACATGTCAAAAGATCAAAATTTGCAATCAATTCTTCATTTTCTTCAAGTAGGTTGTCTTCAACATTTAGTTATTCCTCAATTGTTTTGAACCCTTCACTAGTAGTGCAACTTGATCTTGGGTCCTCAAGCCAAATTTTCATAATTAACATAATCTTGTGCAAATTTTCAAAACCAATCCAACATTGCCTCAAACTTGTGCTAACCACAGCCATGTTGAAGATTCTTTTGGTTTCAATCAAGGAGCCCACAATCCCCATGATCTAACATGTAAGAAATCCAAGATGAGGAAATTGTTTCTCATGTTCTACCCCCCGCTTCAATGGGCTGAAATTTTGTGATGGTATTAAACTACATTGAAAAATTGTCAACTCTACTTTAAAAAGCCCCATGGTAGCTTCTTCTCTTGAAGCTAGGGATCCAAAGACACCCAAAGCTGACAAAAAATGGCTTGCAACTTTAACTGTCGTGGGGTTGGTGTCAGTCAGTTATACACAATCAATAAAAGGGGTAGTAGAACTTCATAATCATACTCAATTGCAATTTCCACAATTGATTCAAGGGCTACAAAGTCTATTATGATTTGCAAGTTTTTAAAGTGATGGTCCAACATAAGGACCAACATGTCATGTGTGCTCTAGGGCTGAAATGAAGATGTGAATGTGAAAAAAAGTTATAACATTTTAATGATTTCACATTTCATGTCATAGCCAACAACTTGCAATTTGGAATTAAAATCCCCAATCTACAAGCACCCCAAATCAACATAAAATTTAAATAAACTTAATTTTGTTTCACAAATTCAAATTGACCTATAAATTCAAAACTAACCTAAAAATTGAAATTATAGATCAAGTTTTCAACTAACATACATGTATGGGATCCTAGACTTGAATGTGTTGTCATACATTGTACAACACATGGAAATTGCTATAGCATGTGCATTAGACAGTAACTAATACTTGTGGGATTGGTTTTAGATACATTGTGTGGCAATAAAAGTAAGAATGCATTTGATTTGCCCTACCATAACCCATGTTTACAAGCTAGTAATCTTATGTTGTAATGCAATTTTTTGAGTAACAAAGGGTAATTGCATCCTTGAACTTTAGGCATTCTTTGAACATGATGACTTTAGATGTAAATTTGATTTTCATAAGTGCTTTCAACTTGCCAGGCCATTTGAAACCAACATCTACAAGCCTAAGCCCACTCTTGTATACCCTTTCCACTATTAAGCCTTCTGTTCCAAGTTAGAGTGGTCATGTTAGAGTGGTTTAGGGTATACAAGAGTCCATGAACTTAGGTCCAGGTCCATGTTATTGTTCTTTGCAGAAAAGATTATGCATCCTTGACGGAAACCTCATTCATTCCAGTAGACATTTTCAAATCATTAGTGGCATACTAACAACATTTTGACATTGCATGCCCATAATAACTAGTAGCATGTAAATTTGCTAACAACAATGGAACACATGGTAAATGTAAGTTATGGTGGTTCACTTTAGTGACAAAACAAAGTTTTTTCCTTGGGTACCCTTTATTCAAATGCATATGATGATTAATATATCTTTAGATCTATTAATTGGGATTTCGACTTAAACTAAAATTTTCATTATTTAAATAACCATGTGGTTATTTATTGATTAAAATTCATTTGTTAATAGTAATGGATTTTGGAAGTCAAAAAAATGGACTAGTTGTTTGATTGAAACATCACAAAATCGAAAAAATTATATTGATTCACATTCCAAATTTGTTATTGGGACTCAATATATAATGTAATATAGAATTATAAACTCATATGAAACACCTATTCTTTGGAAATCTTAATCGTTTAATAGTTAAGGATTTTTGAATGGTTAAAATTTATCATATTTTCATAAATCCATATGAATTGCTTGTTTTGTTTGTTTCTTAATTTCTTTGTTCTAAAAAACATATTTTTTGAAAGTTTTAGATGGGGCATTATTCCTTTGGATTCTGCACGAGTTTCCTTTTAGGACTTTCAAATTTAAAAATGACATCAATTACAAATTTTCACATAGATTTAAAAAGGTTTGTAGGTGATTAAACATATATTATTCAAAGATCAAAATAATAATTTTTTTAAAAACCACAACCATGTCCATCATTTTAAAGAATATTGTATGGACTTATAAGGAATGTAATTTTTGTTGTTATTGAGCCGTTATACGTGCATTCACCACACATGAAACAATATTTATCAAGGCATTTATAAGGGTGTTCAAATTAGCACCTTTGTTTTTTACATATATGATTACCTTGTCACACAAATCAAAATGAACAAATAAATTTTCAGTTGTAAAGCTTATAATTCGAAATGTTTCATGAACTTCAAAAATGCCTTTTGTGATATATGGCATGGTTTCCACTTGTTGTTGATGTAATTCACCACCAATGCAAAAGTATCAAATCCTCCATGTGACATTCGTTAATCAAATGTGATTATCATTGTAATAGTTTTAACAAGGGTAGGAAAAACATTATTGTTTTAGGTCTTGTTAACCATATTATTAAGGATTACTTATTAATGTGTTGTCACTTACTTGAAAAAACAATTCAACCACATTGGTAAAAGTTTAACCTTTATGGTTAAATGTTTTCATTAAAACTCAACAGTCAATAATCTTTGGTGATGTACAATGTCAAATCTTCCAAGAAATGTTTTCGAATGAGGTCTAATTTTTTTATAAAGGACCCCAAAGCAAAAATAATCAACAATTAAGCTTGATGTGGGTTTTTTCCACTTCTTGGCTATTAACTATTGGGCATGAACAAACACATCCACAAACAACAACTTTTTTTATATGTAATTTTCAACATAACAAAGTCCTTTGACGATACATGCTAATTCATTGCAGGTGTGTCATGTTCATGGTTATACACAACCAAGCCTTCTAGCTTGCACTCTAGCATTTGAAAGAATTTTTCTTGTTGCAAGGCAATTTTAGTTTGCAAAAACTCAATAGATAATTGAAGCACTTCTCCAGTTATTGTGTCATTGGGCAAGTTTCTTCCATTGGCACCACTAACACTTTTGACCCCAAAATCTCTAAGATGTTCACAATTAGTTACAAATGGAGGTGACCTTTGCAATTCAACTACCTTCAAATTGCCATTATGCCCATCATTTCCCAATCTACCCAAAAACCAAATAAACCACCAAACTTCAAGACCCAAGACCTAAACAACAACAACCTGGATATGTAGAAAACTTGGGTACAATTGAAAACCTTTAAGGCATAATAATTACATTGGAGCACTAAAAAAATATTATGCACCAAAAGTAATTAGGTTGGAACACTCAAAGCATTATGCACCAAAAACACGAAATACATTAGTAAACAACATGTCCATTAAAATGTTAAAGACCTATATTATAGCAACATGGGTGTGTACAAACTTGGGTGCAATTGAAAACCTCTAAGACACAATAGTTACACTAAAACACTAGGAAAACATTATGTGTGCCAAAAGGAATTAGGTTGGAGCATTGAAAACTCAATGCATTGAAAACACTAAATACATTAACAAACATTAGACACTAAAATGTTGGAGACCTAAACCATAGCAACTTGGGGATGTAGAAAAATTGGTGCAATTGAAAACCTCTAAAACACAATAGTTATGTTAGAACACTGTGAAAGCAAAAAGCAATGTGCACCAAATGCATTGAATGCATTGAGAAACACTTAACATGAAAACGCTAGAGACTTAAATCGTAACAATTTAGATGTGTAAAAACTTTGGGTGTAATTAATTGAAATTTTTAAAACATAATAATTACATTGAAGCATAGAAAAAACACAAGAGCATTTTGCAAAAGTAATTAAGCTCAAACACTAAAAACATTATGCACCAAAATCATTGAATACATCTACAAACACTAGATACCAAAATGTGATAAATCTAAACCATAATAACTTCAATGTGTAGAAAACTTGGGTGTAATTGAAAACCTTTAAAACATAATATTTAGGCTGGAACACTAAGAAATCATTATGCACCAAAAGCAATTAGGTTGGGATATTGAAATTGAAAACGTCATGCATGAAAAACAATTTGGTTGGAAGACTAAATAGTGAAACACTAGATACTTAAAGCACACTAGATGGTAAACATTGAAATGCATTGAAAATAAAGAAAGATGTCCAAGGATTGAAGAGCAATTGAAAGCAAATGTATCCAAAATCTAAACATCCAAACACAAAAAACACAACAAAAAGAATAAAGATGAAATACTACACCAAAACACAAAAAACACAAAACAAAGAAGATTAAAATGCTTATGTTTCTTGAACAAAATTGAAAAAAAAATTGTTCATAATTTCCATTGATGCATAGTGGATGACAATGATGATGTTTCCATATCGTGGAATCATCCTTCATGTTAACATTCCATCATAAAAACACAAGCACTTTCAACATGCCTAAACAAGAAAACAATGTTTGAAAATGATGTCAAGGTTGAATGTTCTATTTGTTAAACATTAAACCACAAATTTCTAACACCCTATTCTTAACATCTTGTCTATGTAATGCAAGTGGGAGGTTGTCGAACATGGACATCTAACAAATTTCAAGCAACAAAGGCCTATCAAGGTACAAGCGTTAGCTGATGTGTATGAGAAACCTGAAGCTCGCCTAAATAGGGCTTCATCCATTTTTTCTAAAATTGAAGCCCATCGATCAAGGTTTGTCATACTTGGATCTATGCCTTGGTTGATACCCTTGAACAACTTACATACCTACCCAACACTAGTTCAAACCTTTTTCTCTAGTTTTTCTAGTGGCTCTTTTAAGCTTTAGATGGTCCTTTTAAATCTAGACTTTAGAGTTTTTTCAAAATTGTGTTATTGAGAGTAATTTGAAGGTTTAAAGCTTCATTTTTATTTTTCTTTTTTGGTATCTAATCTTTATCAATGTAGTGGATTTAAGCCCATCAAACAAAATGAAAACACAAGGATGAATCATTATCCACATGGATGATGAGTGAGTTAATTAACCAAGTGAAATGATTTTCACACAAATAATTTGTGACCTCAAAAATTGATTTCCATAGATTATATATAATTATGACACCTAGATAAATTAAACCCCATTGATTAAATGAGTTTCAAGTATGAATTATGTTCATAGGAAATGACATGAATTTTTATGGATTTGAAATGTCGAAAGTAAATTAAAATTGTCCTAATGCATTTATGATGCATAATAATGTGTCCACAAAACATATGAACCCATGAATGAACAAAATTTTCACAATTTTCATTAGTAAATTGTTGAATGTTAAGTTTGTGATGTAATCTAAAGTAGTAACAAACTTTCAAAATTGTTGATTCATGTGTGAAAATGTAACAAGCGACCAAGATCATGAACTATAAATAGTTATATGTAAATGGGGAAAAAGGAAAACCTTGTAATAAAATTTGTTATCACAGTTCTTTATTATTTGATTATTGTAGGAAATTACACAACTTGGAGTGATCTTTTTTTATTGTTAATTCTAATAGCATAAATTGGTTCAAATTCTAAAAAATGCATAATTGATCAACAATGTTCAAACAATTTCATCATTAGATGTTTGTAATTGCACCTTAAACAACCATAACAAAACAAAAAAAAAGAATAAAAATTGAACTTGATATATTATATGAAAGTCCTTTCGTTTTCTCTCTCATCACATGCGTGAATTTGAATTCAACCTGATTGTCATGTGCACAAAATGTATGTTACCCAAATGCCTTTTATTGTGGAATTTGAAACTCATGAAAATTTCATAATGATAAACAAATGTTCTTTAGTTTGTTGCATGTAACTTGTTACTTCCCAAGGAAGAAAAAAATGCAATCTCATATACTTAAGTTCTTTTTTAAGTTTAATTTTGATCTCTTTGACTCATACCTTTGAGATGCGAATAATCTTAAATACTTAACAACTAAGAATGAGCTTGACAACATCCTTCTAGCAACATCACTTACCTATGTATGTTCATCATTGTTTGACTATTGAAAGAACCTTGAATGTTGAAATTATTCTGACTCAAATTGTTCTTGAAAAAAACATCGGGAGAGATGGAAAGAAAGAAAAGGAAGGAAAGGGACAAAAAGGGGTTGTTCTTGAGAAAAGCATAGGGAGAGAGGAAAAGAAAGAAAAGGAGGGAAAGGGACAAAGAGGGGATGATCAATAGTTATTTTCTTGATCCTCCTCTTTACAAAACACTAGTTCTTTTTTTTCTTCTTCTTAAACTTTCTAGCATGTAGAAAATTACAAACACACCCACCCAACAAAGCATGCAACAAACATCACAAAAAGACACATTTAGTTTGCAAACCAAATATTTCAACCAAATCTCAAAGTAAAAAAAATTGTAACACAATTAATTTGCAAAGAAAGTGAAAAAAGGAAAAAAAAAAATAATGCAAACCCTACCCACCTTTGAACCCTAAGAGATGCATCATGGTCATGATATATGTGGGGCACTTACCTTGCATAGTTTTGCCATAGCTATTTTGATGGCAATAGAATCCTATCATAATTATGTAGCAATACACATATGTTTGATACCCTACTAGTAGGATACAAAATTACCCCATGGAGTTTTACAACTCAAACATTGTTTTCATTTTTTTTCATCCATTTTCACTTTCTTGGGATTTTTCAGTAGGGCAAACCCCTATTGAAAGCACCTATCACCAAAACTTAGCAATCATTTTATGTTTGGGCAATATGCAAACTATCATTTGATGTCAATCAAAAAAATTCATTAATGTTCAATGATGATTGAAATTGAAGTCCATTCTCATATGGTGACTATAAGCAATTTCAATGATTGGATGATGAACAAAAGTGATCTTTCAACATTGGATGGCGTCCAAAAGTGATCTTTGCTATTGGATGACAACCATAAGAGATGTTCACCATTAGATGGTGACAAAATTTGATCTTCACCATTGGATGGTGACCAAAAGTGATCTCGACCATTGGATGGAACTAAAGACTATCCATGACTTCAAATGCTAACTAAATTTGATCTCCATGTTTGGATGACAAACAAAAATAATCCGTGATATTCATGGCAATTGGAAAAACATCTCCAACATTGGATGGCAACAAAAAATCATTTCCACTAGTATTGGATGACAAGTGAAAATCATCTCCATGATCCATCATCATATGGTAATGAAATTTGATCTCCATTGTTGGATGGCAACTAAACATGATTTCCACTGTTGCATGGTGACCAAAAATCATCTTCAATCATTTGATGGTGACCAATAATCATCCCGACCATTAGATGGCAACAGAAAGTGATCCCTGCCATTAGATAGATGGCGATAAAATGTGATTCATATCATTAAATGGCAACTAAAATTCATGTCCACCATTGGATGGTGACCAAAAGTGATCACCTTCACTTGGATTTTGACTGAAAGTGAGACCTCCACTCTTGGAGACAATCGCATTTGGTCTCCATATTGAAAGAAATTGGTGAGGGGAAGAGGGGGGAGAATTAAAATTGGAATTTCAAATATGGGTTTGTGTAATCACATGCTCTTCATCTCTCATTACCATAGTCCCCCAACTGATTTGACAACAAATTGCTGAATAATTAGTTAAATTTCAAATCTCACCTTCAGCAGTTGGTTTTTTAATTCTGAAAGTTTTGGCACGCAATATTTATGTTTGGGTAGCTTTGTGAGCTCAGGCCAAATAGTCTGAGAGCTGTCAACAAGTTGCACTGGAAGCTTACTGACTAGAGCAATTGAGTAAAAGAAGAGGAGCTTGAAGCTTCCATTCATCCATGCCATAGTGGAATATGTTGTGGTAGCAAGACATTGTTGCTGGTAGATTTTTGTGAGCAGCAGGTTTGCTCTTTTTGAAGCTGCTTCACATTTATTTCGAAGAGAAAAAATGCTACATAGCTCAAGGGACTTCCTGCACCCAATGGTGAATGAATTCACAAATCATACAAACTTTTGATAAGGGGTTTATCGATGGCTCAATAGATGCGAAAGAAAAACAAAATTGTTTGATGCCCAAACTCATTTTCATAGTACTATTCACACATTCCAAACTGCAATTGATTTCAAATGTTTGGGTTGCTCCATTCCCTCACTAAGGCCCAGTTTCCATGAGGGGCCTATATGAGAGCAAAATACAAACAGATCAGCATCCGAAATCAACATTCCCTTACTCTGTCTGTGCACTCTCTGAAGGCTCCCTTCCAACTGCTGTAAAAACCTCCAAGAATTTTCTTAGTGTATTTGTAGGTACGCTTGTAGAGTGCAAAATCCCAAGGGACATTGCAGAAAACAAAATGCTCGCAGCTCAAGCATTCTGTTTTATGACATGCTTCACATCATCTTTTTTCCATGATACCCAGAGGCTACCCAGTGGATACCCACCAGACATCATACGAAAACAAATCTAAATCCATTTGTGCACTTGCTAATGCCCTCAGAGTGGGGGAGTTCCAGAAGTAAGCGGCCATTGGTTTTGCCTCAGGTGGGCACTTACTTCCAGGACTCCCTACTCTTCAGGCATTATTGCCCTACATGTAAAGACCTGCCCAAACTGAAACTGTCTGGGGTTAGGAGACGGCAGGTTCTAAAATGGAATGTTATCTCAGCAAAAAATTGTTTCTGGGTGGAGAGTCCTTCCATTTGTGGAGGGATCTTCACTTTCTTTGGATCATCTGGTCGCTCTAATTTTGTGGCAGGATCTTTACTTTGGGTAAGGCCCATCGACGAAGGCATTACCAGAAATGGGACTGCTGGAGGCCCTTGTCCTAGGGCCTTACCCTACTCTGGGGAGGAGCTAGGATAGAATTATCGCACAAAACTTGACACACTCACAAGGTGCTTGAGCTTGAACAACTCTCAAACTTCAGAACAAAATAGTTCGTAGTCCACAGGAACTGGAAACCAATCGAAGACCAGGTTGATGCACAGACACACATTCAAATGAGCTCAAACGAGCTTGCCTTGTCAGATTCAGTGATGGTAATATTAACAGAGTGAACAAATCTCCCTCTAAAGCTGTGCCCATGTCGGTTACAAAGACGCTAGACCACACTACTACGATTCTTGACCTTTCATATGTCTCTGGGACCAATCTGCTTACATACGAACAGAAGATGTCGGGGTGTGCAGCTTCACAGTTCTCAATACTACTGAGTCTTTGCCGGTTAAGATCGTCGTGTTTCGGCATACAATCAAAATTAACACTTTCATCACCATCAACCCATCTGAAGGACTTTAAGGAAAATTCTGTGCAGAGAAGAGAAACTACACCAAATTCTCTCCAAATCTCTCCAGATCTATCCAATTCCAGAGAACGTTGATAGTCCCAACGAAGAGTTCAGAAAGTTCCTCGCAGATATGTGACATTTACGCCTGAATTGCTTCGGTCTCAAGTCTCAAATTCACTCGTGAAGCAGCTTTTGCAAGGAAGAAATGAAAATCTTCTTGGCGTTGGCCGCTGCAAATGTAAGAAGGGGGCAAAACTGAAGTTGAACGAAGACCAAAATCCAGGACAACATTCTATCTCGCGAGATGGATTTGGTCTTTGTTTCACCGGTGAACCCTAATTTTCTGCGCCTCCCGATTGTAGTACCTGGTTGTGGTTTTTGGAAGCAGCTAAACGCATTTGGGTCGTCAGTCATGCATTTTCGCAGCTCGAGATCTCGGGTCCATTTGGAAAACTCAGTACTCTAGAGGTTTTGATTCCACAGATTTTAGGGTTTTGAGGTTTTCACTCTCACGCAACCAGGTGCATTTGCTGTCTTGTTCCCCTTCTTTTTCTTTTGTCTGTAGTTATGGTGTAAGCACATCCAGCCCTACGAGAAGAGATGTTGGATCAGAAGCAGAGAGACACATTGGCGGCAGCCATTCTTCCCCCTACTGCTGCCTCCCTCAGTTTCTGCTCCACATTGGCTGTTGGTCAGGTACTCGTTTCCGAAATGATTTCATTCTTGCTGGACTTACCTGGTTTGCCATTCTTTAAGCTTGTTTCTGTGAGGAGGGGGATTGTTCACTGCCTCATGGGTTCGGGTGCGGGTTGAAGGCAGCAGGAAGAGTTCTGAGAGTTTCATGTGCTACACCATTATTGGGTTCAATGCTTGGAGGCTTGGCTGTTGCTGCTGCTTCAGTTGCAGCAGCACAGGTTTGTCTCCATCTGAAAACTCTCAGACTTTTCCTAATTTACTCCTCCCCCACCCCCCATTTCTGAAATTTCTGAAAGCTTTGGGAGCTTCATAGAATCATTCAGAACAAAGTGCATGTGAAGGAGCACCTGGGAATGAATTTGTGATTTAATGGTATGCAGGTTTCTTTTACAGTTCGGGGAATGTGGGAACACAATTCCAAGAAGCAGAAACAGAAATTTATTTCCACTGAGAGTGTCTGGTTCCATGCAATGTTTGGTTTGATTGCATTCAAGGTTAGTTGAAATTAAACCTTGGGAAAACTGGTGGGCTCTTGTCATCAAACTGCAATTTCTTTTCTCATTGCACAGATGTGATATTGAGGAAATACTGGGTTTGAAATGGTTGCTAACAGTTCACTGCTATGACAATTTTGTTGCAAATCAACATGGATGCAGTACATTAGATGGTGTTGCAAGCTAAATGCATTGGTACTTTTGTGATCCTTTGATTGGGTTGTTTGTCTACTGGAAGAGTGTTGTCAAACGGAAGAGTAGGTCAGACTTAGTCCCCTATGTTCTAGATCCAAAGCCTCTGAGGTATCAAGAAATGCAGAACATTTTGGGAGAGTCTTTGGTATGAGATTGGGACATAACAACAATGGGTGAAGGACCAGGTGCTGGGAGGAAGTTGTCGAAACATGATGCCCAGCAATGTGATACGTCCAGGAGCTTGGGCTCGTGCTTCTATTCCAGGTAGATTGTGCTCAATGCCTATATGGTAATAACAATTGCCTGCTTTTGATTTTACTTCCATGCAAACATGACAAAATGGGTCCATTGATGCATTACAGCCAGAGGGAGCAAGTATGCAAATGAAACCGAAGCAAACCTAATCAAGGACCTTTTCAAGCAGTATGGTTGTCATCATTGCGGCACTCGTCATGGACAGAGGTTGAAGATACCTTCATGTCATGCACTTACATTGTTGCTGATCAAACTACAATGCAAGCAAATATATTTTTTAACAAAATAATAGCAATTGAGTTGTTTTTCCAGCACAAGTGTTTTTGTTGATAAATGTGAAGACAAGTAGACATTAGATTGCAACTTGCAATGAACTGGAGAAAGAGAGGCTAAGTGATGGAGTGAGTTTGGATGACAGCATAGCAGATCATATGCCACCCAACGCAGTATTGAAGCAGTCACAGGCAAGAAAGTTTCAGAGGCTCCTCCGTAATTTGAATCAGCTTTTTGTCAAGAAACAGCCAATAATGCAACGCCTCTTCCCCCAGTGCAGCTCATGTATGAAGCTGCAGAGTGCAGCTCTTCGTCATGGCAAGTCTACATTTGTATTCCATTTCCAGCAAGGTATTCCTCAGGTAGGTTCTTTCTATCAGGCATCACCTCAGTCAACTTTGTCTTCAGATTCATAAATCTACGAGATCAATTTGGTTTTGGCAACAGAATCTCAATTTCTGAATTTCATCCTTACATTGTTAGTTGAAGTCATTGAATTTGAATTATGCACTATACATAATTGACATGCTATTGTTCTATGCTGTCACCCATGCTGCCTGAAATGCTGGGTAACAAAATGCTCACTCGTTTATGAAGACTACCTTCTAACATGCGTTATGATCAGTCAAACTTGGGTCTGCAAATATCAGGGTTACTCCTTACAGGTTATGGGTAAATGTGGGGGGGGGTGTAGCCACCCTATTGGACAGGATTCTGTATAGGAGCACTGGGAGCATTCCTGGAGGGACAAAGTATGGTGTGACCAGTGGTAGTAGTGTTTGATTGCAATATTAAACTGAAACACAGTGGAATCTGATGGGTTCACTGTTGGAGGAACAAAGTTTGCTGTTAACAATGATTTAGTTCCTGGCTGCAAATTTGAGAGAAGAGAAGTGGTGTAGTTAGCATCAAACACTTTCCTAGTTAAATTGTGTTCCATTTACAAATTTGACTCACATCAATTGGTGAGAAAGAGAAGTGTAGTTAGATTGTGTTCCAGTTCAAATTTGACTCGCATCAATTGGTGAGAAAGCTTTAGAGAAGAAATAAGCACAAACAGGGTGATGATTCTGAATTCAGCTGAAACACAGATGGATACTGAACCAGATTCCAACAGATTCCCACTTTTCTGAGTTGGCAAGCAATTCAACATGCATGAAATTTTCTGCCAGTATCACAGAGTAGGTAACAACATTTTATTGCACACACAACCTTTAGAGAGCCAACACAAAGGTCCAACTCAGTGTAGGTCACAATATGATGTTGAAACCCACTTTATGAATGTGTTAGATCCTACTTCTGAATAATTTATTTGTATTCAAGATTCAGGGAGTTTTATTTCAGCATATTCTTGCTGATACTTTTGCTGCAGTTCACTATTGTGATTAGTTGCTTGTGAAATCTAGGTTCAAAACAGATAGGAGGCCAGGAGAGCAAAAAATCGCCTCTTTCATGCTCAGCAGGTTTAAGACTTTTCATCAAGCTTTAAATCTGCAATGCCCCCTCTACAATGTGCAGGGCTAGATCATCAATTGCAAATGGCAAAATGGATAACTATCAGGAAACCATTTCTAGTACACATTTCCTTGCAGGTTAAATGTTGCAGGCCATAAGATCTGAGAGAATAGAGGGTGCAGTCCATGCAGGTAGGAATGGAAGACTAAACTGTGGCTGGTGCTGGTGCTGCAGCAACAATTGGTGTGGTAGCAGTGACAGGAGGGACACTTCTCCGCTCTGCACCTTACTCTACTGTCAAGACCAATCTACTGCCACGGCCAGTTTCTGGCCAAGTTCACAATGGCTGCCTAATCCCTCAAGGGACTTGAAGCAAGCAAAATAGTAAACTCCCGCTTCATGCGCTATCCACTGCCAATCACACAGAATCAATAATCAGCACTCCTTGTACTCCACCAATGTAAAGCTTTAATGTCATGAATTATCTGATCATTTACTCTTGAAGCAGATAATTGTGCACAAATTGGGATTTTTGTGGACATGTCCCCATCAAAGCAGTACCAGTGGATGCTTACATAGTAGCTGCCAGTTGTCCCCGGATCAAGTTCAGTAGCTTCATAATAATTACAACTACTGAAAGCTTCTTCTGACGGCAATGAGTAGACATTGTGGTATTCAGGAGGATACCTGAAAACTGCAAAACCATCCATAAAGCAGCAGTAAAACAATTTAGAGCAATTTGCAGAAGATCCAGAGCTGGGTGTACAAGCAATTGAAGTTCAGACACTCATAACAGAGGGCTTAGATGTCGTACTCACCTAAAACATCACCAACAATGACCCTCTGTGAAGAAGCCCATGTGACATAGTCAGGTGGCTCATCAGTTAGTATGTTAAAATTAGTCCATCCTGTTCCATCACCAACATAATGGACTCTGTAACCACTTGCTTGTTGGAAGCAAATGAATAGGAAACAGAGGACATATAAGATCAGGCACCACCTTCGTCCCCTGAGCAGAGCTGCTGCCATTATGAATCAACCCTATGAACGGCCAATTTGCAACTCACTTTGTCAGAATTACACAGAAGCTGAAGAAAACATTTCCTATTAAGGACCCTTGAAGGACCTTCCTTTGGTGACTAGAGATCAAATCCAATTCCAGTGACTAGCTTCTTAGTTTTGTATTGCAGTTTTACACTGCATTTTCTTCGATTCCCTGCTATGCAATTGAAGAAATGAAGATGGCTCAGACAGTCAAAATTTTCAAGGAAAGAAACCAAACATACAGCACTGTGGGATGATAGCATAAGAGAGTGGTAATTAAGATCGAAACAAGCTGGCCTACAACAGAAATCCATGATCAGTTTTCACCAATGTGGGGGGTCTTGAGCTCCCGTTGCCACAGAAACACAGCACAACTAGACACAACAAGCCAAGAGAAAAGCATGAACAACAAACAAGGAATATCGAGCCAGCTTGAATTCTGCAACAACAGCAGCAGCAGCGTACTAGAAAGTGAGTGGAACCTGAGTCGTTTTTCGCAAATGTTGGGCCGTTAGGAAGCGCTGGAAGAGAAGATGAGCACCGCAACGTCAGAGCTGCAAATGCGGCCCTGCTGTACTGAGAAATGACGCTGGAAAATTTGTGTGTGGCAGATGCGCTAAGCTCGCGTCCGAGTCTTTTTGAGTGCAAAGCGTTCGCTTCTCTTCTGCAGCACAACAAGCTAGGCGGTTCTTTAGCCCCCTCTCCCCTCTTCAACTAATCATCCAATTTCATGCAGAAGTTGAGGAACAAGCGCATGATTATTAACTCCGATTGCCTGCCTGCCTTTATGGGCGATTTCCATTACCAAACCGGATACTTGAATGGATGAATGATGGACCACTCCTCTGTCCACCCTCTCACACTCATTCGTCCAGAAATCGTCCGCTCAAAAGTCGACGGTCGTCAATAGACAGGACCCAGATGTGGACAATCATATGCTCGAGTGCGCTAACATTTACGTCAAATTTGGGGCCCACAGGCCAATCAGGGAGACGCATTGTCCCCCCGGATATATGGCTAGATAATGGAGTCCTGTTCATTTCATTTTGCAGATACTTGCATGGAGCACAAGCAACAATCCTTTTTCTTTTCTCATTGCTCTTTTACTTTTTCTCAAATACCTGCCTACCTACATGCCTACCTACCTACCTATCTCCTACTCCTCCTCCTCTCAGGTGCAGCTATCTACATATACATATGTAGCAATTTTTTGTAGTCATTGGATTGAGGTAGGGCTAAAAGTTCTCTACTGTAATGATACCTGCGTTTGCTTTGTGAAACAGGCAAGTTCTTGTTCTGGAATCTGATTGCGATCCTAGTACTAAACATTATGACAGAACTAGGCCTTAACTCATGACACAGGTGTGTGTGAAGTAAACTTTGTGGTTTCATCCATTACAATGCAAACTATGTGATGTTTGTTGTAGCGCATATTTACACAACATTTTTTTGCATATGCTTATGACAATGTTCCTTTGGCTCATGAATCCTCATTAGACAAATTTGGTTACATATTATGACTTGGGGCCTCAGTGAACCAATAGCCATCAGCACACCATCAATCACCAGCCCATTATAACTAAGTTGTGAATGAATCTCAATTAAGTTCAAGTGGAGTTTCAGCAAGTAGACATAACATATCCTGTCAAAAATATATGTTCTATAGGTAGGTAGAACAATGGGTGGGTACTTGCCTCTAGGTGAGTAGATGCATGTAGTTAGTTACTACTTGGGTAAGGGCTAGTAGTGGCTTGTTAGTACAGCAACTGAGTTAACCATCCAGCCTAGTTAGCTAGGGAACTGGAACCCAATAGAAAAGTGTTTCTTGTCCACCAATCATCCATCCCTTGTGGTCTGCCGGTGGCTGTTGGTTCACTCTGGCTCTAACCCCCTAGGGCTAACCATGGCCCCCTGTCAGTACTATTATGCTCACTTCCCTTTGCTTCCCCCATTATATGCTTCAATGATAGGTCATGAGTGATTAGGTAGTTTCTGTCGCTGGTGGCATTATACATACACATTGTTGGTCTTTGTGTCAATTGGTGGCATGCTATGGCAAGTCATGCTGGCTCCACTTGGTACTTTGACAAGGTGTCTTGTTTCCCATGCTTCTATCAATTGGATGAGGATGAAGTTTGATATGATGATGTGCAACCTGCAAGCAGTGAAAGCAGTAATTGGCAGCTATCTCTACTTTAGATTTTGAAGATTGAACTCTCCCTTTCTACAACAAAAAAAGTAGTTCGGTGTTCTCCCTTCAAGAAGATAAGTTTGGTGATTTGTGGATTTTCCTTTCTTCTATTGCACCTCCATTATGTACACTACAATTTTGTGCTCTGGATGGGCCTACAGGCTCCTTCACTCCCCAACACAAGAACTTCAAAAAGCAAGGAACTTACTTGGCTTCATCTCTTATGACATGTCACCTTAAGGACAATAGGTTTTTGGATTCCAAAAAAAAGTGCTGCCTTTTAGACAATAACCTTGGAGATTGCTAAAGTTGCACTGCTAGACCAATTGTACTCACATGGATATTTTTTTGTAAACCATTTTTGTGATTTAATTTTGCTTACTGAACTCATCTTCCAACATATTATAGGCTATTCAACCTCTTTGCAACAAAAATTTTAGGGAGTGCAGGACACATTTGACACCATTCAAATATCTGAAACTCAACTTTTTTGTGTGTTTCCAAAGGCTATGTGCTTGAGAAGAAAGAATTATCTTCATAATGACATTGGTGTGCACAAAGGTCAATTTCATTTGCATTCCCTATGTGCTTGATGGGACAATGTTGATATTGTGATGATATGAAAATCAACAAAAAATATCTGCAGATACAAACGTTCCATGGTCATTTGTGGGGTTTAACTATCTCAATAGGCAAACATAAGCTACAAGAATATGTACCATCAAAAAGACCATAGTGAAATCCTCCTTCCATTTGTTTTCCTATGTCAAATTTTTAGTAACATTTGCATCTGCTACTCACGACGGTGAGCCCACAACCATTCAAGAGATCTACTCTCAAAGCTGGAACTAAAGGCCCATGAGCATATATTCAAGGAACCTTCTTTTGTCCAATAATTGGTTCACTAGTAACTATGTTAGTGGTGCTACTTAATTTAACAAAAGCTAAGTCACAATGTAAGTGATAATAGGCTGAGATGGGTAAAAACATTATGTCATCATGGAAGTGAAAATTAAGCCCATCATATTAAACTTCCATTGGAATTTTCATTCAAAGCAAATGGACCTTGTTATGTTGGGTGCAGTCTTGAAGGATACAAGGATGAAGCCAACCAAATGATCTCCATTAAGTAGCTACTAAATGTGGCAAAGAACAAAAGTTCTTTCATATGCAACCTTCACACATAGCCATTTCAAATTTGGATTAGGTATCTTTATGTATTTAAGGTAGTTGTGCCAATAACCACTTCATTAGAAAGAATTCATGTCATTTGAAACAAATTTTGAAAAAACATGTGAAAAATTACATTGTGTAATGCATTCTCAGGTTTTGTATTGAGAAAATCTAGCCCATATTGCAACACTCCCATGTGACAACACTAACCAGACAATAACTAGTGTCATATGTAAAAACAAAGCCTACTTGAGGATTAGCTAGGTTGGGGGTAGTCATTAATATGTATATATATGTCAACTACTTATTAAGCATGATCTCTACATTTGATGGTATAGTAAACCCCCTTCATAATCATGCCCTTGGTGACCATTTTTTTTTTTTTGACACTAATGAATTATGATCAAATATGTATAGTCACATTCCATACAAACACTTACAAGATTGTGATTGTAAGCAAAAAGGGTGTCCACCCAAAGTAGATAGAAAAAAGTAGTATGCTCAAAATCCGCTTAAAAATGAAACAATTTTTTACATGAACACAAAAAAGTAAATTTAAAATATTTTAAAGTAAAAATATGTACACATAGGTCATTACATTTAGTTTATAAGAAGTTCAATACAAAGTTTGAATAACTTTGGTATTATAAAAGAAGGTTGAAAATACGTTTGAAACTAACTTGGTCAATATGGTGTTCAAACCTATTTCATTTTAAATTTTTGATATATTATGATTATAACATACATAATTACAATATATAAGTATTTTTTAAAGCCCCACTAACTTGAATTTATTTTTTTAATCAATATTTCATCTACATGTAGCTCATTTTGTAAAATTTGGCATCTTGTGCAAGTAAAAACATTTTTAAATATTCTACTTAATTGTACTTTCAAGATGAGGTTTTTCATGATTTTAAAAATAAAATGAAAGATTATTATCGTGTTGATTATTATACAAAATAAATTTTCTAAATTCAATACATTAAAAAGAATTCATGGCTACTTGTAATTTGTTTTGACACAAAGCAATCAACCGTTTACTTTACCTTGCTTGCACTCAAAACTTTGTAAAATAGTATTTTTATGCTAGAATAAAGGTGTACCAAAACATAACTTCTTCAAAGATGAAGCAATGAAAACACTTGCCACAAATATTGCCCATCAAATGTTTAGAGGGCTATTGAAATAGTGGCTAAAATTCAAGAAATCCATCATGGCATCCCCCAACCAAGTTTGGGTTGCCCAAACTTGGCAAATTCTAAATCTTTAATGTTCAATTCAAAATGTTGTTGTCTTCCAAAAAAAAAAAAAAAAAACATTAGGATTTGTCACCCTAGTTTGTGAAAAACATTCGAAACATAAAATATCAACGTAAGAACTTTACTGATACACTAATACACATGACTAAGGTCAAAATGCACAAGAAAGAAAAGATATTGAATTTGTTTTGAAGGAAGAAAATGTACTTGATGGGCTAAATCATTTTTAGTACTCTACATTTCCCAAATAAAATATAGTTAATAATGTCAAAAGAAGTTATTAATGACACATTTACATGTTTAATACGTATTTTCTAATACATTAAAATTAATTCATTGATATATAAAATGTAATACAAACTACATCAATATAAAAAAAACATATTATATTGATACATATTGTTTGATGCACTAAGTCTGAAACATTAATAGGACAACATGAATGAAAAATATTTTATACATGTGGGAAATGGCAAATGTTAATAAATCATGGGCATGAAATTCTAAATTTGGTGATTGTAAGTCATTCAAAGGTGATCATATTTTTGGCCCAACTTGGCACCAAATTTCCCATGCTTAGATATGAGTGAGTTTGAACCTGTGCGAATAACCATAATACCATCATCCAAAGGCATTGGAGTCTAAAACCCAACCACCTTCTCAAATGCATTGTCATTCATTTTCATCTTCAATATCCATCCTAATTCACATTTTTTCAATAACTCCAAGGATGTTATTATGCAACATCTCAAAATCTGGAGAAATGATTGTAAGGTAATCTATAAAATCACAAAACATTGTTAGTATTTTTTAATGCCATAAATGTAATGTCTCAAACAATTATATTTACATATGCACATTGCAAAAGACTCACCATGCCAATTGCTAAAGGGACCCATTGGATGTAGAATGCTTGATCACAACAATGTAAGAACTAAATAAAAGGCATTATCCTTGCAATCCTCCCATCTATCATTGCATTGAGACTATCATAACCCATAGAAAATATTCATATCAAACAAGGCCACATCCTCCAAAGCACACACTTAATAAGTTATTAACCAATTGTAATATCATTCTTAATGTCCTCACCCTTCCCATTCAGAAGATCATATAACTATCAATGTAGGTCATGGAAATCTTGATCAATATGGGACTACCCAAAATTGTATAATCAACCTTCCTTTTGGAAAGCATCCAAGGTAATTTTTAACCATCCTAAATGGGGGGGGGCAAATAATTTTAATACATCAATACATTACCACATTAACACATTACGACATCAAAACATTCACACAATGCAACACATTAACACATTGAAATATTAACTACCTCATACATTTAAACCTTGACACATTGAAAATTTAATTACAATATAATGCATTGAAATATTGACACAATGAAACATTAAATACCTAATACATTGAAACATTAACTACCAGATACATTGAAACATTGGCACATTAATATAGTAACACATTATAGTAACAATAAAAGGTGAGAGATTTAGTTATTTACATGGGGTGGACACTACATCCATTTTTGCAAATTCTCCTCTTTCAAATCACTAAAGGGGCATATAAGGAGACTTTTTCCCCTCCCACAATAAAAAAAAATAGAACTTCAACAATTACACAAACATTGATGGTGGGATTTTTGGAGTCTAAAGCCCAACTAACAATTTTTACACAATTTATGCTTCTTCAACTACACAAACAAGCATTTACATGATTAATATTAAAGGATGGGATTACTATTCAACTAAAGTAGTATAAACATACATGATTTGACTTGCAATCATGGCACCAAGGTAGCCCTTGCATCTTTTTCAAGATGTATGGATTGGATGAAAACATGTGCCAAATTGGTTTCCAATCCCAAAATGATTTTTCAATCCGTGGACCATTTTGCTTTTCCCATTGGAATACTGCGTTATGCAAAACTTTAGTTTGCATTAGACCCATTTCCATCTCCACTTAGATAATTCAACCTCAAAAGCTTCTAATGCATATCAATATGAAACCTAAAATATTAACAAGTTGATTTCATAGGTTAGGTTGCATCCTATTGATCTTGGGCTAACTTGTGTAAAACATTACTAATTAAACAACACACATACTCATACAAAGTTTAGAACTATCCCACAACATCCACATTACAAGGTAACACATAAATAAAATGAAGAAAACTTCATGTAATACACGATACACATTGTGGGGTTCATACAATAGTACATACATGTAACGTGATTCATTAATACATATATGTAACTTGATACACGGATACATACATGTAACCTAATATACTAATATATATATATATATGTAACTTGGTACATTGATACATACATGTAATTTGATACACTAATATAATATACTAGTGTATAATGCAATTGAAGTTAAAATAATAAAAATAAAGTGAAGTTATTCATACCACCCCAATGCAATACCAATGACCAAGTATAGCTTGAATGATTGCTATGAATGTAATGATGGCTACAAAGTGCCATAATGTGTTTGCAAATTTGGATGAATTTTGACTTTTCCATTCCCAATTGACGAGCCCCATCTTACCTTCTAAAACATACCATAGGCCATGTATAGGATGTGCTTGTGGTTTAATCGGATTTAGCATTTTTTTTGAAGTTCAATAGCATTGATTTTGGTTCTGTGGACCACATCTTGTCATTCTTCATCCAACTTCAACTTCCTTTTGCCCTTGTTCAAAACCTTCTCTACATTTGATGCAATTCCCTTTGGATAAACTCAACTTTTGTTTTTGTTAGTAATGGTTGTGCAAGTGCAAGCCAATGAGATAGGCCACAATCTATCCCACCTATTGGTTTAAAAAACGCCATGGAATGGTGTAGGTGTTGATAGTAGAGGAGGGGGAGCTATATCTTCTACAAATGCGATAGATTTCATTTGCACTACAACCATCAGTGGAGGTGGAATAGGGGTTTAAGATAAATGAGGAGGTGGAATAAGATCAACTAAAGATGGAGGAGGTGGAATAGGATCAAGTAAAGATGGAGAAAGAGGTGTAGATGGGGGAGGAAAAGGAAATGAATATGTTGGGATAATCTAAATAATTATTCCCTTGGGGACATGTGAAGAAATAGGCACCATAGGAGTGTGTTTCATATCCTTGGGTTTTTTAGTTGGAACATTATTATGTTCATCAAGTTTGGTACCTTGCACAATCCAAAAAGGTTGAATCAATATTTATTATTGGAAAGATTGTATTGACAATACATATTACTTAATACATTAACACATAAAATTTAATACATTGATTCATATAATCCAATTGATTCCATGATGCATTAATACATAGTTTATACATAAATACATAAATTTGATCAAATGATCTTATATATTGATATATTAGGCTAATACATTAATATATTGATACATTGATATACATAATTTTATACAACTAAATAAATAGAAAGACTATATAATGAACATTTTGCACCTTTGTAAATTTTGTGGGCTTTTGCATGTTTTTTTTCTTTGTAGACTTCAAGTTCGTTTAACATCCAAGTCTATCTCCTCTTCAATTCATGGTTCTTGTATTGATACATACAATTTGATGCATAATTACATATAAATTGATGTGTACCACCTAATGCATAGAGTTGTATACATTGATAATATCCAAAGTTTGTTACATTAATGCATATGTAGTTTGAAAACCTTAAAACTATAATAAGACAAAATGAAATTGATTTCACACCTTTGTAGGTTTGTGTGCCTTTTAATATTTTTTTGTTTTGTAGCCTTCACCTCATGATCTGCCTCCTTGTGAGGAATTATTGCACACCTTCACCATTAAGATATGCACTCACATAAAACCCGGTTGGAAGTGGAACTACTATGTAGTTGTAGTCTAACAAATAAGTGGTTCAAGTAAGTAATGAAATTCACTAATGATCTAGCGCGTTGTGTCCAAGTTGAAGATACAAAGATAGGGTGAGAGAATCGTAACTTACCATGATGGGATATGAAGGAGCCGTATGTGGGTGTTTAATTCCATGTCGTGCTTAATGGTTGGAACCTTCCGTTTCATTTGGCATGACATCTACAACAACCCCTTAATCTAACATGCATTGAATTTTGGAAAGCTAATAATAAAGAAGACATGTTACAACATCTCATAAGTTTTTATTTTATTTCATTTCTTTGATCAAAAGTTAAGCCTTGAAACTAGAAACCACTTGCCTAGATTGAGGAAAAAACAACCTATTCGACCCCCTCTACTTTTAACCAGTGCAGCTCCCTTACAGCAAACCCGATGGTGATGAAATTTGGGGAGAAGCTTCTACACCTTCCAAACTAAAATTGATTCAATTTTGACACAAATCGAACGATGGATTTGAGAGAAACAACTAATTGAACCCAAAGTCCAGAGGCTTTGCCATGGAAATCATTTCATTAACTCCACTACAACCCCCTTTACTTCCAACACCTGTAACCCCCTCATAGCAAAACCGATGATGCTAAATTTTTGGGAGGAGCTTTTACACCTTTCAAATTAAAACTGATTTAATTTTGACATAAATCCAACGATGGATTTGAGAGAAACAATTAATTAAACCAAAAGTCCAGAGCCTTCATTACGATTACTTGCTACACCCAACTCTATTCCATGCTTCATTTTTTCATAACCTTTTTATGAACACCTCCACACACAAGGACTAACAACCTTTTTCACACTTCATTCTCCTCCTTCTTTTCTTCTCACATACACACAATGCCCCCTTCCTTGGTGAGCCTCCATGACCCTCCTTGAGCTTGTTCCCCTTGACCAATGAGAGCTTCGAAATCCTTTTCCACCAATCAATGGCCTCCTCATCCTTCAAGGGCCAACGAGGATTTGAGAATGTATTGCCATCCAATTGAAATTAGGATGAGAATCCTTGGGCCCAATGAAACATAAGAGATATTCCATCCTCAAATCAAAGAGGATGACAATCCTCATGACTAATGAAATTGGAGGATCCATCCTCCCCCTTATCTTGGATACCTTGATGAGGTCTCTTGAGCTTGATCCTTATCTTTTCCGTCTGTTAACCCTCACGTCCTACTTTTTCATCCTAATTACTTCAAGTAACTAACTACTAGGATAATTTATTGATAATAACAAGGAAAAGTCCTTGAATTCCTACTTGACTAATTTAATGGTTGAAGTAACCTTCTCGTGTACCACTTACTCCTTCGATATTCCCTACCTATTTACTTTACTATGCATTAATTAACTATGTAGTACATAGTAAATTGGAATTACAATTTGCATCAAAAAACTCTCACATACTTTTAGATCCACCGTTGAATTTAGGGTTTGATGAATCCATTAGATCTAGGGTGTTCGAATTGTCATGAGGTTCCGCCGTCACTCCCACATCTTACGCCTACCCTAATTTGTTAAATAAAAGGCCTCAACCCCTTCTAAATGCAAGTACCACCTTGTTCGTACTATCTTCTTGGTTTTTTTTTTATGCAGGCGCAACTAATCATGGCGGATGATGACGATACGCTTTCAAATCCTCCGGTCGCACCCGTACAACAAGAAGAACTTAAAGAATCACCGCTTGATTTGGATGTTTCTCAACGGCCGTGCGAAGAAAAACCGCCTAGGAGAGTGGTGCGCATTTGAGTTGTTCGTTCGATATGGGATTATCGATTGTCTCCTAACCCACATGCTTTAGCAATTTATTTAGAGTTTGTTCCTGCTCGTGGAGCCGCGCTAGAAAGGTTTGAAGAGTGCTAGTGCGAAGATGATGATGTCCGTCTCCATTGTCGAACGTGGGTTCCCGGTGATGGCCATTATTGTTAGCTATGAGGCCCAATCAACCCACTTCCCCTGGAGCATCGAGCTAAGTACCTCGCTCGCACCATTCGTCGCATCCTAGAATTTTTACAATTGTGATGTATCCTTTAAGTTAGTTATTCAGTTGTAATTCACCTAAAGCTACTCAAGCGAAAATGTTGCTACTTAAGTTTGATTTTGATTCTATTTAAAAGTCTGATAGAAGTGAAACTAAATAAATATGTATTAGGACTACATTCTAAAAATCTTACAAGTACATCATTAGTGTTTGAAGATTCTTCTATAGACTAATTCAACCTTGTCATGCGAAATGTTATTGTTAATTATGGGCTTGTATTCCCTATATATCAATAAATCACATCTAATTCTACATCCCCTTCCTCTCTCTACAACCTAAAAAAGGATAATGTACTTTAGAAGTTTACTAGGTCCTTAATTGATTAAACGTTACATCAACTGAAATAAAGAAGTATTATATGCCTAGAAATATCACAAAAGTTGTTTCAACTATTAATAATCACTACTTGGAGGCTCATAAGCATTCAAATTATTAATATTATGGAAAATTATGGAACTAAAGCTTAACTAATTGTTGAGCTATAATCCATGGCTCACACTCCTCTTCATTTGTTGGTTCCTATATTAATACATAGAGTTCAATGCATTGAACATAGAATGTTACACATACACCAATACTTGATGCATTGATACCTTAATTTGATACATTGATAAACATGTAGCTTGATATAATTGAAAAAACAATAAAACAAAGTGAGGGAGATCTTGCACCTTTTATTTGTTTGATGATTCATATAGTTTCTTTATGAGGCTCTTATGGTTTCCAACTCTATTTGATCTTTTGTTCTTCCCAAGTCCTTTTGCCAACATAGAAACATTTATAGTCACACCTTGCACATATTTTTTCCCTTAGTTGGATTCAAACATAGGATAAGGTTTCAACATGAATTTGTTACCTTGTTCATCCAAGGCTTGGTTGCAACCTTGGATAGCTCAATGATGATTCAATTAGATCTTGTTGGAGAAAGATGCATGGCAATAACAACACTTAAAGATGTTTCTAATAACATTAAGTAGTTTTTTTCTAATATCATTACACTCTTGTATCAGTTGGTGGATTTCAATCCAAGCTTCGTAAGTGACATTAATTGCCTTCCCATCAATTTTAATAGAAAGATTTATTGATTTAGAATTTGACATCTTTATGAAACTTGAAAAAAATCAACAAAACTTGTCAATTCAATACATTGTGAAATTGTGATACATTATGTAACATAACCAAATATTATACATTTAAACACATAACTTTGATAATCCATGGAAATAGAATCATTATTATCGAGAATGGAGCTCTTAAGGGAGTTTGATCTATTGGTTGGGATAATCAATTTTTGCAAACAAGAACTTGAATTCAAGATACAACATGACAAAACTAATGAAAGAATTTTGAACCAATCACAAACAAATCTAATGGCTTATATGAAAAAGAAGTTTAAGAATCAAAAGGCTGGGAATGGTATAAGTTGGAGAAAGGAACTTGAAGCATGGATATTGAAATGGAATGTTTTAAGGTCCATAGGTAAGCCAACAACATAAAGATAAGTAGAAAGGAAAATTTCATGAGTGCCAAATTTGATTGTGTGAAATCCTTGTGGGCTAAAAGAATTACTACAATCTATAGTGTACATTTGAAGTATATAATAATCAACCCAATATATGTGCAAACCATTATACAAAAATTAGATCTTGAAATTTTGTCACATTATCAAAATCAACAAGACTTTCTAATGATGTTGGTCAGCATTTGAGAAATATTACTAAGCTATGACAAGATTGGGGTGAAAAAATGAATAGGTGGACTATTTGGACTATCACACTTTTAATTTTTTTGGATTACGTACAACATAAAATTTAAAGCCATATTTAAAATTAACATTGTCAAATTTTTAATTATTGATGTTGTCATTGACTTCAATAGGAATCATTATAAAAATATTGGATGAATTCAAAGAAGATTATGGACTTGCAATGGACTTTTAAAATGACAACACTACATTTGTCACACAAAGATGAAAAATGTGGACTCAAAAAAATGTCAAAATAGTTTCAAAATACAAAATAAAAAATAAAATATCATCAAAGGAAGAATTTATTAGTGAAGTGCATTGAAACTTTCCATATATATATAACTTAAAAAAGTTCTAATTATGTGATTGTTGTAAATTTTTATCCTTGAAAGTCCATTTCACATTAAAAATTCTACTATTTTTCATGGATTTTTTTATCAATCACATCTTTAGGGATATTCATAGCTTGTCTTCATATTAATATTTATGATTAAAAACATAGGTGATAATTATAGGATTTAAGGTTTGATAATTGTTAAAACTACCAAAAAAATCACTAGTGTTAAATTATGAACTCTCAAACACCACTTTTGAGCCACGTAACCATGCTTTCACCCATTCGTCAAAAAACCCAAAAATAACATAGAGTTGTTGTCAACATACATACAACATAGTAAAAACCATGGGTGGCCAAAGATGTTCATCATTCTTAATTGATGCAACAACAATTTGCCTATGATGTATCATTTCCTACTGCATTATGTAAACTAATGGGCGAGTTTATAATTTCATGACGTGAGGCATAATGTGTGCACGTGATCACTAAGTGCAATTCTCAAAGGAATAAAAGCAGCAAACACAATTAGACCAACAAGAAATAAACACAACTTGTGGTTGATATAATCTAATTGAAACATATAACTCCTCTAGATGGCCAATACATTAGCCTTCAAAAAATGCTTTGTTCACCCAACAAAACCAAAAGAAAGAATTATCTTTGCAAATTATTTGATCATCACATCAACTCCCAACTACATAAAACAACTAACACTATTCCAAATACTATAATATGCTAGACTTACCATCCAATAGGCAAGCTTAAGTTGTAGAGATGTTTTAACCTTTGGTGATGCCTATGACCCTAAAACAGTACACAAATTTTTCAATGCAAGCACATATTGGTTTCAAAATGTTTAGAATATTCATTCAAAATGACATGTTTTAAAGAGCAAATAAATTGGGTAAGTAAATATACCACATAACTTTTTAAAAATTGTTCCTAAAGCTATTAAGTATAATTTCAAAGAAGTGTGGGTATTCAAGTACAATTTCAAAGAAGGTATTATTTTTAAATGACCTATATGCATAGTAGGGTATTCTCACTACAACAAAAGAGGGGTATATTGCGATCCAAATATCATCGCAAACAACAAAGAAAAAAGTTTCCGAAAACCCGCAGTTGCGAACCACAATTTCTCGCAAACTCTTAAGCTCTTACGAAACCATAACATTCGCACCCGTACAATCGCAAGTTCTTCGCAACTCCCGAAATTGATACAATCGCAAAACTTTTCCGATTATAATTTCTTCTATACACCATTTGCGATTCCTAGTACATCGGAAATTATTTGCAACAAACCCATCACCGCAACAACTTACCGAATCGACTCAAAACTCTATCGATTTTCAATATAAGATCTAACGCAAACATTTTCCGATTTTCAAAATGCCACTACCCGTTTGCGATACACATGACATCGGAAACTATTTGTAGCAAACTCATCACCGCAAAGACTTAGCGAATCGATTCAAAAGTCTATCAGTTTTTGATATAAGATCTAACGCAAAGATTTTACGATTCTCACAATGCTGCTAAAAGTTTGCGATTAACATTACATCGGAAACTATTTGCAACAAACCCATCACCGTAACGACTTAGCAAATCGACTCAAAAGTCTATCGGTTTCCGATATAAGATCTAACGCAAACATTTCGGGATTCTCAAAATGCCGCTAAAAGTTTGCGATTAACATTACATCGGAAACTATTTGCAACAAACCCATCACCGCAACGACTTAGCGAATTGACTCAAAACTCTATTGGTTTCCGATATAAGATCTAACGCAAACATTTCGAGATTCTCAAAATGCCGCTAAAAATTTGCGATTAACATTACATCGGAAACTATTTACAACAAACCCATCACCGCAATGACTTAGCGAATCGACTCAAAAGTCTATATGTTTCCGATGTAAGATCTAACGCAAACATTTTGGGATTCTCAAAATGTCGCTAAAAGTTTGTGAAATCTATGATTTCGTAAACCTATTCTGGAATGATTTTACCCGTAAAAATGTAGCGATGTCTGTGACATGGTATATTTGGTCTTTTGGCTTTTACAATGTTTCGAAGAATTATGATTCGCAAATGGTTTTGAGATCCACTGTGTATCGCAAGAGCATGACACTGTATTCTTATTTTGGAAGCAGGGTTTATATTCATTTGGACTCACTTTGGAAGGCAAAAATAAATATTTATATCAAAATTTCAAATTTTACAATGTAAAAGGGTTTGTAAGCCTTGGGTATCAAGGAGGTGGCTCTATGAAGTGTTGGATTGCACAACTCTCAGATAATGTTACTAGATCCCCTACCTTCCCTTCCATAACACACCTATCATAACATATCATGACAGATTTAAGTGTCCTATAATATTCTTTTCTACCCTACAAAAAACACCCAATTTCAATGCAAGTGTTTAGACTTCTTTAATCTCCATTGTGTTTTACCCTGGAGGATTTTTGCACCATCAACTTGCAACCGCAACAAATGTGTAAACTGTAAGTGTGGAGGTACACACTTGGCAACATCTGGAATTGATGTTTGAGATCCAGCTGTGTATGAACAACTTGCTCCATTCACCTCTACTTCGGCTTCCTTCTCTAACTTTGTAGTACAAGATGTAGGACTGCACATTGACTGTAAAGCATCAGATTGGCTGCACTGTCTTCTGTACTTGAGTGTCATGCTTGAAAGTTCATAGTTTTCAAAACTGCAATTGGAACACTCTGCAGCCAAAGCCACATTCACAATTAGCCTTGTGTCCACATTTCCTATTGACTAGCCAAACAATGAAACAAGTATCCTGCATGAGCATGGCATTTAGATAACAGAAAATAACACCAAATCTCCCAAACATCAGGTAGAAAAACATAATTACTCTTAAAGCCAAGTGCTTTCAAAAGGAGCTGTCACACACCATTGGTCATCACAAACTGAGGTATGTATGTAAATAATCAGTAAAAGAAACAGGTATCTTTTATTTGACTTCTGAGAAAATAGGCTAAGAGAAGCTTACCTCCATCACCCATCCAACATATTTCACATCGTTGACATGCTGATTCATGTCCAAATCACCACGTTTTGGCTGCAAAGAAAACTAGAACAAAGAAAACAAAGACAAGTAGCGAACAATATGAACAAACTAAAGATGTTTGAAACAAAACAGGTGACTCCTGATTTGACAAAAAACTTGAACCCTTTTTTTTGTCTAAGGTCCAGAACCAATCTCATCTCTTGACCTTGGACAAGTCGTCAAGATCACCAACTCTGTTGCACCCACCAAAAATGCCACAATACACATACAGACACACCAATGTCGATAGCAGAAGCAGCTAAGGTCTTTCTAAACATAGCCACTTTGGCAGCATCTGTTGTTCTCCCACTGTACATGGCCATGAATTACCCACTGAGCCCCTTTGCTTGCAATATCAAATGGGTAACTGGATGATTCCACTGAAGCCAACAAAGTCTCATCATTTGCATCACTTGCAATATCCTATCAAGTCACAAGGCATCACACTCGACTCATCTTTCTGAGATTTGAAGAAAACTCCATAAGAATGATTCACAATTACAAGATGAGTCTAGTGATTACCTTTTGGGTGCTACTCACAAAATATGAGATCATGAACGGAAATCACTCCTTACTCACTATTTCTACCCTACAGCCACAATGGTAGGAGCTTTTGCAGCCTAGAAGGAGAATGAAGCTCAAAGGAAAAATGTCATATTCTGCCCACAAGATACAGACACCCAAGCTAGGGACTCAGATCCTTTTACATTGCGCTGCTCTAAGGAATAGCTACCTTGTATGTTGCAAGTTGTGATGTCCAAAAAGGTTTCACAAATCTGCAGTGCCATTAAGGTGACAATCTTGGGTACATTTGACTTCAATCGGTTTAGCTCCTTCAACAACTAATATCACAAAAAATTATAGGGTCCATTAAGGTTTAATATGGACACTCGTCAAGCAGCTTTGTATCAAAAATGAAGGAGTTAAAAAAATCATGGTTCAAGTGGTTCCCATGATGGGAAAAATATCCTTGCAACCTCTGCAACTATCTTTGGATTTGCACCAAGGCGGCTGGGTTGTGTAGGCAAGGGAATTGATGAACTCGGTAGTACAGTTTGGCATACCTCTTTCAGCTCCAAGGTCATTGCATTCATCTTCTCCTCAAGCTCACATATTCGGGCCTCTAATGCGTTGTACTTTTTTGCCCAATTTTCACTACCTTTGTTTAGGATTGTAGTGTATTGTATAGGTGGTGGGTGGTTTACCTATCAAAACCAACCCGAGTTAGATCACAGGTCTACTACTAAAGGCAAAATGTGCATATAGTTTTACCCATATAGCATATTTCTCACAAAATATCAAGACTGAAAAACACCCACCTCTTTTTTAACAATTGCCTCTAACTTGTCCCAGTCAGTCTCGCATTTTGTGTTGCACCCAAGTTGCATCCAACGAATGTTCGTAGCCTTGACAAGTTTGATCTCCAACTTGGTTTTCCAGCAGGCATATTTACACTCTGCAGGGATCACCTGCACAGTCAACGTGTGGGAGTTAACCTAGTGAGCAGCCTAGGCACATTAGCAATGTGCTTATCCTTCTACTGTAACACAAATGGCTTATCCTTCTACTATAACAAAAATGGCATAGTTATAATTAGTCACCTTGCCAAACGAGGGAAGTTGTAGCATGCACGGCAATGGCTCCCTGAGATTAATGACCAGGCCTAGCTGCCAACACACATTCCATCATTTGCTGTAAGTGACATTAAATCACAACATCCATCATTTTATATGACCTTTAATTAACTACATATTTTCACCACACTTGTAACTCTCTAATGGAAATCGACTGTCCCTGAAGCAAGAAGCAAGAAACAAGATGTTAATATGTCAGTGGTTTTCCATCAGGCTACTGTGATCACAACACATTGTGTGTAACTGTGATCATAGCAGCCTAATGGAAAGAGACCCTAACACTGGCCCATCTATCACTGGGCCTTCAGAAACACACAGTGACCTGATAACAGAGGCCTGGAGCCATTCTTTTGGACAGTTCAATGCAGGGTGAAGAAACTGCTGTAAAAATTGTGCAGTTGATCTGGAAACACATACAAGTCATTAGAAGCCCAACTAACATACAACCAAACTATTTGAGAAACAAAATCAAGGTCTAGGAGTATATAGAACTTGGAACATACAATGTGTTCACTGAAATGAACTTTCAGATTTTCTTCTTCAGTTGCCTTTGCCAAAATACAAACCACAACCAAACTGGTTGTTTGGTACCATTCATACCTGCCACAGCCAAATAGATGCCTAACCACTAAAAGCAAAAACAGTCCTAAAAGGAACTTTCTACTCCTACATTGTCCCCTACAGGTTATTCCGTGTTTGATGGAGCATGGACTCTTGTTAGGAAAACTTAGAAACAACCATTGTAACGTAATGCAGCTAAATTGAGCCCACAATAACCATATGCAAGTTCGCCATATAAAAATCACCGAGCAATGGGCTTTGTTTTATACAACATTTGGATTCTACAAGAGCCCTTGCTGTAGATGCTTACTTGAATTTGGCCGGTGAAGCATATGGTGGTGCAGGGGACACCATGTCAACCACCTTGGTGTTTGAATTGGCAGATGCAAATTGCAAATCCTTCTTGACAACCTTCAACTCCATCTCAACACCCATTCGTGTGTCCATCTCACTTTAGCAAGGATTAGTAACTCTTAGGGTTTCTTCCAAGCCTGTCAGGTTTCTCTTCGAGCTTTGGCCCGTGGTAAGGACCTTGTGAATTGTGACTAAGGCCAAAACTCGCATCAACACTGCTTAATACCTGTAAAGTCCCCCATAGTCCCTCCATTAGTAACTAGGTTGTTAAAATCTACTGACCCACTGTGTGAACTCTGAGCAATCGTGCATTCTAAAAGAAACATCGTTAGTTTGTAAGATAAAAGTTGGAGGTAGTCGAAAAGGATCTAAAAATAGGGGAACAACTCTATATCACACCTAGAAATTCACTTTTGTGAAGTTGAGCTTCTGAACAAACAACAACCTTCTTGATGCTCGATCATTCACAAATCTTGGGATATGTTTGCATTTCAGTTTACCATGAACACCATACCAATCTAGACATATTTTGTGCCTTCTGAGATATACCGGATGCTCATGAGAACATCGACAACAAGCATTTAGATTACTTCTGAGATGTTCAATCCCTGAATCCTGGTGGTACCTCTGAACTAGCAACTTTACTGTGACATTGCTTGAAAGCACGCTTGATGTAAGCAATAGTCTTTTCTTTGTCGCATCCCCATATAGATTTCGTCATTATAGGCAGTCGTCATTTTCGTAAAGGGTTATTTAAAAGACTATCCAGTACATTGGAATCAGGTGTTATTCGTGGGCAAAATTTTGTCAGGTTGAGGTGATAATGGAGGTGCATGTACATTTGGTACAAACTACACACTTATTCTGGACCCTAATGACTTGGCTCTTAAACCCTGAACCCTTCAAACCCCAAATTGATCAACCCCCATATACCTCATAAAACATTGTTTTTTGGGCCATATACCTCATAAACAATGTTTTTTTGGGGAGTGAATTATCCCTTTCTTGTATAAAAATCCAGGAAATTTTGGATAATGTTACTTTCTAATTTAATTTTAACCAATTTTGCTATTTTGAGGCAAATTTCGAGGAAATTATAACATCATATATATGGCACACTACTATGTTTCAAAACAAAACAATAATTTTTAGAGGGTGAATTTGCCTACCGTAAGTTAAAAATTGGAAATATATGAAGATAAATATGAAAAGATTAGAAATCCTTGGTTTGTCTATGTCAATTCTTGAAGATAAGTGTACCAAAAAGGAAGAAGCCAAAGTTTCTAGACTAGATCCTTGTGGTTAGGGAAAGAAGCTATGGATTAACCTAACTGTTTTAATATCAATCTAAGAATTCTTGTGTGAATTCAGCTAATTTTGTTATGTCTTGAAAAAATCACCAAATTTTCAATATGACAATTTGAAGAAAAACATTGGTCATGCCATTCCATTGTGCTCACATACTATAGTAGAACCTATCTAAGTTAATATTGTCGGTTTAGATTTAGATTATATTGATTTATTTTTGGTATTGTTTCAATGATAATTGATGTAGCACATAACATTTGCGGACCTGTTTAATTCATGGCCAATTTATCTTTGGTATATTTGGTGGGAAATAGATGATATTTTTATTCCCATCGTTCAATAAACATTAATTCATCCTCCATCCCAACAAATCCTGCACGCAGAGTTTAACATGCGATGTTTGTGATGCCATGCTCCCTCCCGACATAACATATGCAAACAATGATAATTCAATCGTTCACAGTTCGGATGTTGGGCGAATCATGTGTAAAAGATTCCAAAATGGATCGGTGAATTTTACATGGAGATATATGTTGTGTTGCTCACTCGAGGAACAAGCGCTTGGTGCTATACACTACTATATTACACATACAAAATAGCTTTTGGTTTTCCAAATCGTGGGATTTTACATGACATATTCCTCTTGCACACACAAGAAAATTGGAAAAAAATTAATATCTACCCCCCCCCCCCTTTGTTTGTCATGTGTCGTACCTTTTTATTGCCATCCATGCATATATATGTTATTTATTTGGATAAATGGAATTTAATTTTGAAAAAAGGTAGATTACTTTGTGTTAGATTTGATACGATTATGTATTCATTGCAATATGGGTGCCACCTCTTTCAATACACTTGAGAAAATGTTGAACATAATTTTAAGTATTTAATGTGGCCTGTACAAAAATCCCATGCACCATATATGAAACATATTTTATAATTTTTACATGTTAAATAAACTGACCCGTATAACGTTGGGATTGGCCGTCTACAACCAAATGGGAACGCCATGGCCATTTTGGAGGGAAATAGATTTGATTCTTATTCTCATTGTTTAATAAACATTTAATTCATCTTCCATCCCAACAAAGCTTTGTTACAATGAATGTTTATAGATTAAAAAGGATGTGTGATATATTAAACTTTGTGCAAGCATGAAAATTCTAATACTGTTTACTAAAAATGTCCTAGAGTATTTACCAATTAAAATTAACCGCGATTCGCCATGATGACATACTTTAGATATGCCTTGCGGCGTTGCCATAATGTTCATTTTCCCAAAACAACCCTAATTATTATTTGGTTAGATATGCCCTGCGGTGTTGCCATAATGTTCCTTTTCCCAAAACAACCCTAATTGTTATTTGGTCTTCATAAAAAACAATTCTTGATTTATTTTGTGATGCGGCTTGGGTTGTTCCAGACAAATTCATATCAAATACCTCTTTTATGGTATAAATTTTTAATTTTACAAGTATATTTTCTCCCTTTTCTCTGAGCTATTTATTAATTTTCCTAGGAGAAAAATTTCTCAACCCTAAACCCTAAAACGAGATTTGTGGATGGGGCATTGGTGGGTGTTGGGTCATTCAAGCCTAGGAAACAAAAAAAAAACCCGAGAAATTTCATAAGGCACGATTTTCTTTTCCCATTCAATCAAGCTATGAACATCCTTGGAGGGCACGAGTCCTACAACACTCCTGCTAAAAAATGATGCAAATGATGACAATCTTCAAACGAAATACCTCTTTACACAACATTAAATATTTATACCCTATTAAATGTATTCGTAAAACATAAACAGACAAAAAGAATCCTCAGGGGGTTCCCATGTATTTTTCAAAAATTTGAGGGGTCCGATAAAGCGGACTCTGGGCTTTCCGCGTTTACATTCGTTCGTGGAGGGAAAAAGTTCAACAATTTTAACCGTTGGTAAAAAAAAGACATCTTAACAAAATGAACGATTCGAGCGATCGAAAATCGAAGAAAAAGAGGGCGAAAATGAGTGCGGCTTGACGAAAAATAACAAAAGGCGACCAATCGCAAGTAGAAGAGGGAAGAGGGGGGTGCGGCAGGGGGGGTTTAGGCTGGTCGTCGAACCAGAGCTCAGACAAGAGTAGGAGGACCGGGGGTGCAGGGAATTGAACCTCCTTCCCCTCCCCCCCCCCGGTCTTGACAATCCAGGTTGAACCATTGATGCGATGACCCACAATGGAGCAGTCAGCGTAGTGCTTACTATTTGGTTCGTTCCCAATTATGCCATCGAGAAGTTTTGCAATGACTCAAACATTGGGCTACCCATTTTGTTGAACCCTCCTATGGAAAAAATAAAGTAATTGTTTAAGGAAATTAATATGACATCAATTTAAGTAAATATCAATTTTCCCCCGCTGTCTTACCAATAATTTAATATTAGTTTTCATTCTTGCGACCGACGTTTGTATTGTAAACCAGTACGTCTCACATCAAATCTTCATTCATGGGACCAATTTGCTTAGGTTTCGGGTTCAATTTCATCCACCACACAATTCGGCCAAGGTTTATTTGAACGACACATGTTCGCCATCCAGGACAAACAAAACACGACGGGCACGGCATGCGTCACATGGTGGCCCTACCATTTACGATAAGAAAAAAAACATTTACTTAAAGGGGATATCATTTAATTTTTCTTACAAATGACCGTAAAAGTAAACTAGATCGTATTTACAAGATTTCTTCCCCTGTGAAATTAGGTCACATTGCAGGATCCTATATCCTATATATCAAAGCAAATGTGGTGTATGTATGTCTGTCTATGTGTAGCTTGAGGTTCCGTAACCATGTCCCCACCTCCTCCTCCTTCTTCTTCTTCTTCAAACCCTAGATTCAGGGTTTGAAATCCAGATCCACGGTTGCACCTTGAAGTTCCCAAACCAGGTCTCAATCCAGGTTCTTCGAAGCTAAATATTGGGGTTTCAAGTCCAGCTCCAGGTCCAGGTCTTGATCCACGTGCAGCTTGAGGTTCCCAAACCAGGTTCTTCGAATCCAACGATTAGGGTTTGAAGTCCAGATCCAATTTTGGGTAAGAGTCAAAACTATGGATTTCTCCATTTCTGAAATGGATCTGTCTATTTGTGCACCCCAAAATAATCATATTAATTGTATTATTATTATTATTTTAAATTTTGTAAACCTCTCCTTGAAAGAAAATGTAATAATAAGTGTATTTATTTTAAAGGTACCCATTCTTCAACCATATGGTAATAATAGCACCGGTGGGTTTTTTTTTTTTGCGAATTGTTTTTGTTTGTAGCCAAAATGGCCATCATCTGTAGGAAGATGTGGAAAAAGTGGGCAATTATCTGAAGGAATATTTAGCCAAACCTGGCTACAAATCCAAACATGGAAGCACAAAGCGTTGGGGGTGGCTAGAGTGGCGTAGCCACGGGTTACCCACTAGTATTAGAGCAAATGTGGTGGTGTCTGTTTGTCTGTGGGTTCCTCATAGACATTCGCGAATTGCGGCTAGGGCAGTGGGATGAAAGAGCTCTACGTACGTCCGTCTTCCTTCCTTTCTTTCTTTCTTTCTTAGTTTGTGTTCGTCTATTCGTCCATCCATCAGTCCTTCCGTCCATCTGTCCTTCTTTCCGTCAATGACCTCCCCATAATCCCTTGCCCCATTTTCCGTTTCGCTTATTTATATATTTTTAGTTTTTTTTTGGGCAGCCACGTGAGTGGCCTACTTAGTATGTGTAGTAATGTACATACCACTGCCTACGTGCAGCTCCTTGATTTTTTTTATTGCCAGATTTTTTTGCCAACTTGCACCTGAAATATATGATTTCAAATTTCAAACTATTTGAAGGATTTTTCGTGGGAAATAAATGGTCCCAAATTGGCTAGACCTTGTGGGAAAAAAAAGTTTATGAAACACCAGACTTTTATGGTAAGTTCTATTAAGTAGCCAATACTACGGAAGGACCCCCTTTTCCTTCTTTTTGAAAAATAAAACTTTCGTAGTTGGTGATGTTGGTGAATTTGGCCCCTTTTTCTGTTTTTCTTTCTTCTTTTTGGGGATGATGGTCACTTTGGTGACATCACAAAATTGGCCATTGAAGACACAAAAAAAAAAACCAAGGAAAGAAGAAAGGAAAAAAACCCCTGCTACTACTGCTACTTAACTGGTGCGTACACTCGCAATGTTGTTCCACACACACACACATACATCACTTTCCAGACCCTCATGTGAATGTTGATGTTCTCAGAACATTTGTACACAAATATAATTAAAGTGCAACAATACCAATTCGATATATTAATCGTAAGTTCATCATTCTTGAACATGCACTTCCTAGTCACATGGAAAAGAATGAATGAACAATCAATAGATGCACCAACAAGTTCACCGACAAGCAACAAACAAAATCTTTAATGAAAGGAAAGAATTCATCAAAGCGTTATTTAAAGCCTAACACGGAGTACGTGGATCCTCGATATTGTGCACTTATCTGAACATTCGCAAATCCAACATTCTGAGAGCCTATTCAAAAGGTAATTTGAGTCGGGTTGCAATCTTGGTAATAATTCTAACATATGAATGCCGGACATCATGCACAATCACTTTCCCAAAAAACATTCATCATCTTTTTTAATCGTTTATGGATGAGGTAGATCATTTCCAAACATTCGTGGATGTCCTGGACCATTTTCAATCACCCGTGGACGAAAGAGATGATTTATATTCACTCCATAGGGTGGATCCTTTTTTGGTAAGGCATGGATGATGTGGATTATTTTTGGTCATCCACACATTATTGAGATGACTTTTAACTGCCCGGAAAAACACCAATTGCGCAGATCATTTTCATTTTCCCAATGCCCCTAGATCACGTCCATCGTCGATATATAACCCCAATATGGGGTAGATTATTTTTGGTCACCGATACATGGCCTGTATTGGTATTATTTTCTATACCAGGCCTCGGTTGATTTGCTTGCATTTGAAAGGGACTTGAGGCCCGAACGGGTGCCAAATATGATGGCAGAACCAATGCAATTTGTTGGAATGTTGACATCATTGCCAATGAAAAGTTGACACGTCACATCAATTTTTGCCCCCCCCCTTGGCTGGATAAGATTGTGCCTAGTTGAAAGTCTTATGGAAAATCAAAATTGCTTCGTGGGCGGTCGGTAGGAACAAGTGTGTCAGGGATCGGTAGGTTGAAGGCAAGTAGGTCGATGCTTGCAGATGGTTGGTGTTTGTGTAACGTGCACAGATGGCACATTGGTTGGTGGGTGGGGGAAAAAAGGTGCTCAGCAGGCCGATGCAAAGCTCACCGAACTCACTTGATTATCATTATATATTGTAAAGGAAGAAAGTTCCTTCCCCTGAAGCTGTCCAAGGTACTAAAATAGTGTAAATTAAAAGGACCCAATCAAATGTCACCTTATGGGTCAATCACTGACATTAGTGAACCAAAGGAACTTTTTTCATCAAAAAAAAAAGATAACATCCAAAAATAGAGGAAAATGTTTTTTTTCCATCTTTTCTGGTTTCTTTGATCCTTTTATTTTTATTTTTATGTAGGATAGTTTTTATTCAAATGGTGTGGTTAGTGTTTCTCTCTTTCTAATTTTGTGGTGTAGTTGAAGGGGTGATCCTCCATAACAAAGATTTAGCCAAATTGGGCTATAAACAAGATATGAAAGTGGAACGATTTAAGCACTCTTCTATATTGTTTCCTAACTACGGGCACCCAACATAGAATTCTTGGTATTTCTTTCTTTCTTTTTTTTCCCCCAAAACTTGGTGATAAAACCCGCAAATTTCACTTTTTCTTAGTTTATATTTTCTTCATCAAATATATACTCAGAACATCCTTATAAAAAGTCGTTCATAGAAGGATGGAATCATTTTTATGAAATTGTTACATTAAAAAAACACTATAAAAGGATGTTCATAAAAATAGGGAACTAGAAGTGATGATTCATAAATTATTTGTTTTCAACTTTTGTGATGTAGACAAAACCCCAAAGCATACATAAAAAAATGGAGACAACCACGATAACAATCGTCTCTTTTTGCCTAAGTAGCCAAAAAATCTCACAAAATTAATGCCCATGGATACTTCTGACAATAATTTGATTCCCAAAAACCATTGAATTTTAATATTTAATGTTTTAAATTCTCACCTCAATGTGCAATAAATTCCTTAATTCATTACCAAATTATGAATATCGTGTACGATACATAACAGAACATGGACATGTGAGAAAACATAATCAAGATAACTTACGTGTCTCAATAGCAAGTGTACTTGGGCCGATGAGTAGGCATCACACTATGCAATGGCTTTTTGTGACCCTCGACATCTTAAAAAAAAATGTTCAGCCCAAGCTATTTTTTAAATAAAAGCCCTATTCTGACAAATCTTCACTAATCTTCATCCAAAACATGTTGGACAACTTGATGTTCAGGAATATGCTTTATTTTAAGGGTAATATATAAGGGTAGAAAATTAGTGAAAACCTACTACCAAAAAATGGTCCTTAAAATCAAGAGCAAATTCAATGAATTCCTGAATATTTTGCTAGCATGACCTGAAATGCAAAGCATATCCTTTTGCATGTAGAATAAATGTTGGAGGTCCATGTGTATTAAAACCTACCTTAAAAGTATCACATAAATGAAAGCTTGCCTTAAAATTATTCATCCATCTAAATATCTCTCTCTCACTACTGACGTTGACAATGTATCATTCATTAGACGCAAACTCAATTGACAATCACCATTAAAGAGTGAACTCCTAACATGAACACGTCCAGCAAAGGTGATAGGATGGGTTTCCCCATGTCCATAGACAAATGATGTAAACCCACCAAACTTTATGACAACAAAACACAAGAAAAGAGGATGGGAGTGAAAAGAAAGAGGGTTTAGGGTCAAATGGTCATAAAGCTCAAAGGCCCGAAAGAAGGGGTGGGGGGGGGGGGAACATTTTCCCTTCCATTTGAGCTATACCTATTTGGTTTTTCCCGTCACAAATCTGGTCAAGAGCCAAATTTGGCCTCACAAAGAGCTGGCCAAAAGCCCATTTTGAACTACCTAGATTTGATGAGAAGCAAAGGCTTGATTGCCAACCCCCAAGCCCCTAGATGTTGTTCGATGCCAAATTTTAACACGTTTCACATTCACTTACCATAAAACGACACCACTCAAGAAATGGCAAGTGTAACAAAAGCAATTTATTCATGAATGGGGTCAAAAAGGGGCCAAATAATGGGAGATGGCCAAAAGTGATGTCAATAAAACTAACTGAAGTCGCAGTTCATAATTAACCCCAGTCCATCAATTCAAAAAAATTTGCCCTCATCATCTCTGTGTTCCTTATGTGCGAACTCGTAAGTATTTGTTTACTTTTTTGCGGGCTTTTGATTTTTCAGCCTTTTACACCTTTCGAATGGGCAACCTCCCATCTAAGATGGCGCCAAAGGGGGGTCTTTTTTGCTGATTTGGCGCAGGTTGATTGGCCCTCACCCTTTAAAATGATTTTTTCCCCTAGGCCCTGAAATCCCAGGATACCCCGCACTTTTTCGTTGAGTAAATTGCGTGCCCATTCCGGTTGGCCAATGGGAAAATTTGGCTATAAATTGCCAAAAATAAAAACCTTATTAAGAATATGCATTGGTCAATAATAAAAACCCTAATTAGATATATGAATTGGTCAATATTTGATATTATTCCACTAAATGTTATTTTTTATCATTCAAAATCCTTTATGATTTCTTTTTTCACCATTTCCACTACATTCATAGGTTTCTATGAATATTGTTTTATGATTTATGTTCGGGTCAATGGATGTGAATTGCCACATAAGCTTGGTACATTGCAGTAATGCATAGTAATAAATTACATTTTGAAGTCAACATAATAGGGATCATAAATCAGAACTTCAAAAAAAAATTTAAGAAATTAAAAAAAAAAAAATTGCTATTAAGAAAAGAAATCGCCAAACTTTTGAAAGCACAAAATTGGGGGGGGGAACAAAAAACTCCATTAAGCATTAACAATATGACAAATTTTCGAATTGAAAAACAAAAAAAAAGAAAAACACATAATTCTTAAAATATGAAAATAGGCTTCGCTTGGACAACACGGATTGTCAATAGGTGAGGAACAAGCTCTTCATCCAGTGAACGGCAAATCCATGGAGGCACACAAGAGGGATCATAGTGTGATCAGGCTTCGTTTCGACAACACAGATTGTCAGTGGACACTAAAAGGAAAAGGCCAAAATGCGACCATCACATTTACAACTACCTACAACTATTTGGTCTTTACAACTAAATTTTTGTTATCTACGACTATTGTGACATCGTGCTGACATCAGTCAAGTCATCTTCGACTAACCTGCGACTAGTTTGCGACTAATTTTATTTTCATCTATATATGGGTTGGATTTATCATCTATGGGTTGGATTTATCATCCAAGAGGAGCCATTTAGAGTCCCATTTAGTCGTAAGCGAAATGGTGCTTAGTCGTAGTTGGCGTATGTCTGTATGTAAAATATCGTATTGTATGGTTTATGGCGTATGTCTATATGTAAAATATCGTATTATATGGTTTATGGCGTATGTCTATATATAAAATATTGTATTGTATAGTTTATGGCGTATGTCTATATATAAAATATCGTATTTTATGGTTTTCTAGTGAGAGTGTTATATTGTTGTGGAGAAGTAATTGAAAAGACTGCCACCTGTTTGTTGCCTCTCTAAGATCTCTGAGAAACCCCTGTATGTTTGTAGTCTAGGGTTTCATGTTTTGTCCAAGAACAGATGTTCGGAAAAAATCTTAGATTCTTTCTTGATCGCTTCAGCAAATCCTTCTTTCTGCAGATTGATTTCGACAAGAGAAGAAGAATAAGAGCTTCTTTGCAAATGTTCAGAGGTCAAGAAGAAGAAGAAGAAGAGGTAATACTATGCACATTCTGTCGTCTTCTTCGTGGTTGCTACAGGTAGGGTCCCAATCCCTCCCTCGCGGGGAGTGAGTAGCTTAAGCATTTCCAAACTCCCTTGCCTTTCCAATTTCTTTTTGCGGGAAAAAAACTATTGTTGTTGTTACGATTCGGTTGCATCCGCAAACGGTGAGTAGCAACTGCCGGACACAAAACGATCTTTGAGGGAGGGACCGCAGTGCTGCTATTTTTGATCAATTTTCCAAAGGCACCGTGAACCACCAGCAGGAGCAGCAGAGTCGAAAACCAGGTCTTGTTTCTTCTTCTTCTTTGTTTCTACTTCTTCATCTTCTATCACAAGACTAGTTGTGGCCAACGCTGCGCCCCATTGCCTTCTATTGCACCCCCGTCGATTGCATACTTTTCTCCTTCTCGTGATGCCAAGGCCTCCTCCCCCTTCCAGGCTTGAGAAGTTTATAGATAAACAAAAAGCCGAACGAAGAGTTGAAGGAGAAGAAACAAACGGCGTCAGACGCTTCTCCGAGGCTTCAGGAAGAAGAAGTAAACACTAAGTTTTTCTGGCCGAGTACGTCCTGCCAAGGATTAGGGTTGTGGGATTGCTGTTTTATTTTGTTTGCTTTTTTCTTTGTCTCGATTCGCAAGAATCAGGTTGAAACAATCTTCTGCTGCTGCTGAGATAGTTTGTTACCTATTCTCTTTTGCAGTGCTCCTGCAGTAGCAGCATTTCTTTCTTGACGAGTGTTAGGTGTGAGTGCTTTGTTGTTGGAGCAGCAAAGAAAGCTTTGGAGAGACAGGGGTTGTGTTGCATTGTGTTTTGACCGAGTTGCACAAGGTATCTTTCTGCCATCACCACCACCAATAACGTCATGTGCGTTCTATTGTCGTTGTTGCTTGTGTTTTGTGTTGCTGTTTCGCAAAACTCGCTAGTGACGAGAGTTGCTAGGAAGTCCAGAGAAAACTTGTCTTTCGACGAATTTGGAGCTTTGTTTTCATTTTCTTTTTTCAGTGTTTTTTTTTTAACGCAGTCGTGTGGAGATGGCCAAAGAAGGCGGGCCGTACGACGATGGAGACTCGCCTCCTCCTCCTACTCGCCATGGAGGAGATTATGGTGTACAATCCGGCTTTGATGGTTACGCAGATTGGGAGAACGAAGACAAGAAACGTGAAGTGCAGTGTTGTTTGTTTTTTTTTTCTGCTGTTGTTTGTGTTATTGATTGAGGTTTAGGAGGTTTTCATTGCAATATCCGCACAATTGTTTTTCTAGAAATTTCGTTGGTCTCTAGCTTCTGCTGATCATTGTCCCTGAGCTAGTCAAGTTTTGTGGTCATTTTGTTTCTGTCCATTGTTATATTACTGTGTATTTTGCTGCCATAATAGTTTTGAGTTATGTCCCGTCACTGCTTTCCCCGGCGGGTGCTGCAGTGACAAGAAGAATGTGCTAGTCGTTTCTAGCGTAGGAAGCAGGAGGAGCAGTAGCATCATAGCTTCTTCTTCAGACAACACCCCTGCAGCATGACTCATCTCTTCCATAAACAATGAACAGATTGGGAAGCACTTTGCTCACGTCACAGACCAACTCTACCAATACATCTTGCAACATACACGGGAACCTAAGGTGTGTGCTCTTTTCATTCTGATGCGTTTCCCGTTCACAGATTGAGTGCTTCCAAAGTGTTGCTTCTCTCTAGAAGAATTGTCTTAAGAGTGGGAAGTCGGAGAATTAGGGTTTGAATCGACGGCAATGGTAAACACTTCTGTGGTTCTTCAACCAATTTTGCGTTGTCTGGAAACATTTGTCAATCTTTCTCATACCCTTTCTTCTTTACTATTCTTTCACAAATTGAGGCCATTTGTGTAAGGACGAAGCCCAGCTGATTTCTGGAATTTGAGAGTCCCAGATTCTGCAACAACTGAGAGAGGAGACTGTCACATTGCCTGGCAGTCAGATGCAGGCAAGTGACAGCTTTACCTGTTACAGTCTGCTCTACAACCGTTAAACCCTAAACCTTGCATATTTGTATTTTATTGTACATTGCTGCAATATTCTCGATATGCATGCATGGTTTCATCCTCAACACAATCCTGAGAGGTCTGCTCTCTGATTTTCCATCTTTGTAGGTCAGGAAGAAGGAGGTGTTGATTGCCATCACTGTGACATGGAACAGGTTTCTCCAAATCAGGCTCAGTTCTTGGCAATGCTGGTGCAAATTATGGGAGCAGAACGCTGCATTGAAGTTGGAGTGTTTCATGTAAGCAGACTTGAAGTTTTTGCATTCAGTCTGTCTTCCCTTATTTTCTTCTCAGTGCTTGCTTGCATAGGAGGCCAAAATCTAGGTTAGAGTCTGCTCTCTAAGAGCAGACCCTCCTCTTCTCCCTGGAATCTGTTTCCTTCCTTGACATCACTTTTGCCTACTCAAGAGTGTAGAGCAAGGATCAACAGCAATGTGAGTAAGTAGACTTTGTGAACATGCTTAACCAAAGAACTGTTGTGTACAATGTGTGAGCTCTATAAATGTTATTACAAGATTCTTATGTGGAGAAATATTTTGAAAGAAGTTGGGGGATTGGGTGCAGGGCTATTCCTCACTTGCTGTTGCCTTGGTGCTGCCAGAATGGGGTCGACTGGTGGCTTGTGAAAGGGATGAGAGATGTCTCGATATAGCAAGGAAGTATTATGAACTTGCAGGTGTGACTCACAAGGTGTGTTTGTTTTATTGGGTTGCAAACTCTAGTTGTGTTGCTACACGTGTATGGTGAGCAGTGAACTAGAATAAACAAGTGGTGAATGTGTACAAGTCGAGCAAAGGTTGGTTATTTTTACCTTATTTATGTGTTTTTCTGGGTTCAGCTCAAGGTGCCCAGAAAGTCAAAGGGAGTCTGCTCTCTTGTTGGGCCAGTTTGCCACAACAGATCCTGAATGCAAGGTGTGAATCTTGTGCCCCTTGCACCATGTTACATGTTGAGTCCCAGTTCAAATAGAAGTCTACATAGAAACAGGTGATGCTTATAGGGTACACAAGAGAGATGCTGGATAGCAGTGAAGAGCCAATCGAGAATTAAAACTGCAACCGGAGTTCCAAGAGCTAGTTTTGGTTTCTTGCATTTAAGGATATGGGTTGTACTTTCAGGTTCACATTGTCCAACGTGGGGTGGTCCAACCTCTGATAAGGATGCTTGAAGCTTCAGATCCTCGATTTCGTGAAATGGCAGCATTTGCTTTGGGTCGTCTAGCTCAGGTTCTAATAGTTGTGGCCCTGGTTTTTGCACTGACCAAGAATCTAGTGTTTCTGAGTCAAGTTAATAAAAAATTTCACTCTGGTTGTGCTTGTTCTCGTTTCCCTAGTTTTGTTGATTCCCATCATGGTCATGTTATTTATGCTAACCTTAATATCCTTTCTAGGCCCAGCCTAATTGAACTCTTTTCTAGAGGCACTAAATTCAGAAGTGGCTTTTTATCTATGTTGTCTATTGAAGAAGCTCTTGATAAGGCTCTTAAGAAGTTTGTCAACAAGCAAGAAGAGCTTCTAGGAGTTCAAGGGATATTAAGTGAGTTGAAAGCCAAAGTTTTTTTGTTTGTACAGAAGAGGACTCATGCTTCCTTTGTGGTTCAAACCTCTTCTGATTCTCCTTTGTCTGTTCCTTTAGGGGATTTGGATCACCGAAAGTTTCTCCAGCAGTCCTTTGTCATTACTTACATGGATAAATGTTGTAATAACTTTGTGTTTGTTTGGAATGGTAAGCCCAGGTGCGTTAGTTTTTTTGGGTGGTCAGATTAAGATACCGGCAGCAAGCTTTGTTGAGAGGGGAGTGCAGACATTTATTCTCCTCGGTTGGAGGAGGTTGTGGGATCAATACATAAGGAGATGCTTTACTTGAGAGACAGGTAGGATGGTACAACATTCCCATCTAGTTGTTTGATTTCTTTTGAGTTTCCTGTTAGCTGCTACCATATGCTTGTGGAGCTGAGAGAAGTCTGCATAGTGTCGAGGGTGTACGTGAGCAATGCTTCCCACTCGTGGTTGCATTGGAGAAATGCATTTGTAAGGCATCTTGACCTGTAGAACATTGATTGCTCAAGTTCAAATTTAACAGTTGACGAAAGTAGATGTGCTGGCTTTATTAGCTCGTTTCAAATAGTTGAACTGGCTGGTAGTCGAGGGAGGATAGTAGCCGGCGAGATATCACGATGAGCTTGAAGTTTTAGGGGAAATGTGAGTTGTTTCTGCCCTCCCTCTTTTCGAGACTTCTTCAGTACTACCTATAACTTTGTTGAAAGTCTCTGGCGACACTGGTGAAGGTGGCCTCACCAGGATTATGTGAAAACAGAGACCGAGGTGAAGCTACACCGAAGTATTATTATAAGAGTGAATCTGGCCTGCTCTTCTTCTTCCTCCTTTGTTGTCCAAGGACCCATTCGAACCCGTGAGGAGAAGTAGGGTTGGGCATTTGATGATCCTAGAACTTCTCCGACAGTGCCTGGTATGTGACCTCCATATTTGTTAACCCCGTGTTCCTGAGGGAAGGTCAGGTTTGCTTGATCATCCAACTCTCCCCTTTTTAGTGTGTCTTTTTTTGGGTTTAGGGTGGCATGTTTTTTGGTTATCGCGGATGCACACCTCCTGATCGGCTGTATGGCATTACAGACCGCTCGATCAGTGATGATCGCGGTCTGTAAGGGCCAATTGGCGTGGGCTGTATGGCAGTGCAGACCGTTCGCGGTCTGTACAGGCCAATTAGCGTGCAGGAGGTGTTCACCTTCTATTCTTAAAAAATGGAACCTCATGAACCCGTCACGTTAAATTTCTCACCGTTTGTATGGTTCCCCTTCATATTTGTCAACCATGTGTTCTTGAGGGAAGGTCGGGTTTGCTTGATCATCCAACTCTCCCCTTTTTAGTGTGTCCTTTTCTGGGTTTAGGGTGGCATGTTTTTTAGTTATCGTGGATGCACAGCTCTTAACCGGTTGTATGGCATTACAGACCGCTCGATCAGTGACGATCGCGATCTATAAAGGCCAATTAGCATGGGCTGTATGGCATTACAGACCGTTCGCGGTCTGTACGGGCAAATTAGCATGTCGATCAGGATACATCTATGCCTAAGCCATGCTCAAGAACCTAATATTGATCAATATAACACCTTGATGCTACTGTTAATTAACTTACAACCAAAAAACAAAAGAAAGACCCACCACCGTAATCAATTGAGATAGTGTAATTTTTGAAACATTGGTATTCACACCTGTGTTAGGCACATAATAGATGGGTCTGATTGGTCATTTAAGGTCACAAAGCTCAATGAGAAAGAGTTCAAAAAATACCAGGACTGTAGAAAATGTCATATTTGGGTGTGATGTCGAATATAAGGCCAGTAAATCAAAAGTTGGGAAGAGTCCAACAACATTAAAAACCACCAGTAATTCTACATGTCATTTCTTTCTTCATAACAAGTTGAGGAATCACCAACCAAGACCATGAGATACTTTGCTTTCAACGCCCACTTTTTTAGCCAAGGACTGAGATTCAAACAGCATAATCAATCCTTTGTTGTGTGGCTAAGCCCTCATACATGTTTTGTTTATCACCTCAAGGGGGCATGTCAGAGTAGTGAGGGAGTGGTGGAGCAATGGAAGATCCTTTTTGTCTAAACATGTTACAGCACCCTCTGGAAACTTCGATCCATATCTGCCTGCTCAACCCTGCTAAATAAAAAAGATAAAAGTTTTTTTTTAAAACTAAAACATGAACCAAACATTGTTGAAATAACACACCTGTGCATTAGGCACGGGGTTCAAACTAGTAGAAGATTATATATATATATATATAACGTGTTTTTTAGGTATATATGTATTGAATGAAGTTGGGGTTCAGATAGAGCTTCTTATTATGATATATTCTTTGGGTAAGATGTATGGTGATGGTGTTGTTTGAAAGTGACATTTTGTTCTAAGACACTCTAACTTCTCTCACAATGGTGTTCTTTCTTTCTATCCACTTGTGCTTGTTATGGCTGAAACAGTGGAATCTGCCACTTGCAAGTAACGTGTTTTTCAAGTATATATTTGACTGGCATTATGAATATACCACCACTTGTAACCCTTTCCAAGGTTTGCATATTGTCTGGTTATGGTTGTTAAGGGGGACAATAGCATGTATTTTCATGTATGGTTTCTGATGTGTGCTTTATTCACATGTCTACCTATCAGGACTATCAGGGCTGACTTTGGAACTAATTCTTGCATTACATGGACTATAAGGTGTATATGTGCCATGAGACCTTCACTTGTACTGGATAATTGTTGGAATAAAATAGATTATTTCCACACCTCAAACCCACATATTGTAATCTTGAGGGGATTAATTGGACCTTCTTGTTGAATACACATATACATTGTTTTGCTTCATCAAGTGATAAATTATTGTAAGTAAAATTGATATCTTCAATTGTCAATTATCTTCTAAATGTTTGTGGAGTAAGCTATTAAAAGTTGGGGATAGATACACTATTTTAGGTGTGGCAAAATAAATTAAGTTATTTTTCACCTATATCTTAAACCTTATCAATGGGATTGTCATTTGTAGGCAGCCCTAATCCTAGACATGCCTACAAAAAATGTGTACCTAGCTTACCAAAAGACCATAGTTGGCATAATTTGGTTACACATGCAACTATGAGTATATGCATATCAAATATATAGGATGATATATCATAGAAATCATCTAAAGGTTGGGATGAAGGTGATCATAGTTGTACCATAGTTACATACACACCCAAAAAGGGGGCAAAAATCCATTGTAGTTGCATAAAAAACCAAAGATAGTTGCATGCGACCAACAGTTGCATCCCAGTTGCAAACATGGTGGTTGCATATGACAAAATTTCTAGTAGTGGAAGAATTATGACTCGCAAATGGTTTTGAGATCCAATGTGTATCGCAAGAGCATGGCACTGTATTCTTATTTTGGAAGCAGGGTTTATAGTCATTTGGAATCACTTTGGGCCGCAAAAAAAAAAATCTATATCAAAATTTCAAAATTTACAATGTAAAAGGGTTTGTAACTCTTGGGTATCTAACACACTAACTGTCTATCTAGACCTCCTTCCCCTCTTTGATTTCTTCCTTGAATCTTTCTTCCTAGTGTTCTCTGGTGGAGGGGGAGGGTGCTTATCCTCCTCCCTCTCTTCATCGTCCCCCTGCCCCTCCTCCTCATCCCTATCCTCGCCCCCTGCAGAACCTACATTTCGACTAGCAAACGAACTGGGTCCACTGCTAGTGGTAGCATTGGGGGGAGCAGTGGTAACGCCTCTCTCCTCTTCATCACTACTGCCCTGGGAGCTCTCACTCTCACCCTCAGATGCCTGCATTTCAACATGTAAAGCTTAGTCAACACCATAAATGAAAATCTTGATTCAAATGAAAACAATCTCAACACAAACAGAAATTTAATCCCAACCAAACCCACTCACCAATAGCGCATCAACATGTTCAAAAAGATGCTCCTTGCCATGCTCTTGGCCCATTGTCATTTCTGCAGTTGTGATCTTCCTCTTGTACTGTCCCCATAAAACAACAAGTCAATAAAAACGCATATATGCAAAGCGCAGACCTTCGCATATTGTAACTTGTGAAGAAGTTTGCGATTTGTTCAAGTCTACGACCTCTTTTGCGAAGCGCAGACTTTCGCATACTGTAACTTGCAAAGCAGTTTGTGAAACAAATAACATCATACCTTTGCGAAACAAACGCCATTTGACCTATCTTTGCGATGCAATTCGCATCGCAAAGGTATCCCAAACAGTCCTATGTGACTCGACAAAAATGAATCTTTGCAGAAAAAAATGGAGGAGAGGGAGGATACTTACAAATGCTGCTTTGAGGCCGGGAATGCCACCTTGCCCTAGCCTGTGGGTGGTGGGTGGAACCAGTTTCACTCGCTCTGCTGCCTTGAGGAACTTCAATGGTGGATCACCAACTTCGTCCACCACTGATTGGCATTCAGCAAGCTTCAGCTCCAGTGCCTTCAGGTCACGGTCAGACCTCCCAGACTCTCTTGCCTTCTTGGCCTTGACTAGCTGCTCTGTGATCTCCTTCAGCTGCCTCGTTGCTTTTAGCTGCACCTCAGACTGGTAGAAGGCATTCCAGATGTCTTCTAAGAATTGAAGCGGCCTCTCCAAGTTCTTGTACACATTCAAGTCTCTCAGGTGAGCACGAATCTTCGTCCTATCATGGTATCTTGCTTGAGACATTGAATTGGAGATCTTGTCTGCAATCCACTGTGAATCAAGCTCTCCTCCATTTCGAAATGCTCCCTTGACCTGATTTATCACTCTCTTCTGCTCTGCCTTTGAGAGAGTGCCCCACTCAACTCCTCGTGCAAAGTTGGTGGAGACAATGTGCCTAATGGTGCTCTTGGCCCCAGTGTATGCCAACTCAGTTGGAATTCCCTCCTCTGCCAATGTTATCAGAGGGAACTTCTTCCTCTCCTCCTCCTTTTTCTTCAGATCGAGCTTCTCCTTTCTGATGGCATCCCTCTCATCCTTCCTCCTTTTCTTCTCGAGCATTCTAGGTGAGAGAGCTCCTGTTGTTACTCTCTCATCTCTCTTTCTCTTCTTCTCTGCTACCTTGGCTTCTGCAGCCTTCCTTGCCTCCTCCTTTCTTTGTGCTTCCCCAGCAATCAACCCTGCTTGCAATGCTTGACCTAAGATGGCTGTCAAGGATGCCAGCCCTTCAGGTGTCCTAGTATCGATTGCAAACAGCTCTGAAGCTCTCAAGTGATCAGCAACCATCTTCCTCAACCTTTCCTCATTGTTGTCACCTCCTCTAGACCGAGAACCCCCTCCACTAGTCCCAGCCATTACAATTCGCCCCCTCCTTTCTGCCCATGTTTTCCTTCGAAAACTCTCGAGCAATGCCGAGAATGAGTTCAAATTCACTCGCCGTCCTACTCTAGTCTAGACCCCCAGAAAGATTTCACTACACCTTATTCCGTTCCAGCTTAAGGACTTTTAGAAATTTAGGGCTTGCGATGTAACCCGCATCTAAACCTACGATATGGTATTGCTCACAACGGCCGTGCAATGCTATTCGTTTCGCAACATTAGAGGGTTGCGAAGTCGGGAGCTTCGCTAACGTAGGAGGAAGTTAAAGGTTTTAGGGCTTTGGTTTAAGTAACGAATGCAGATGCGAAAAGGGATGCGATGGTAGGGGGTTCGCAAGGGGTTTGCAAAGTTTTAGGTTTAGGGTTTCTTCTCAAGAGTTTTAGGTGAGAGAACTCCTATTGTGCATATGGCAAAGGGTTTCGAGCAACCAGTCCTATAGGCATTGTTGAGCCCACATTGGATGCAGGTATGCATTTCTTTCTGGTTTAGGTAGTCTCAATTTATGAGTTGTCAAGGGTTTATATTGTTGTATCACATGATTTTTGAAAGTCTAATCTGGTCTTTGCCTTACATTTGTGCCTTATTAATGTGACAGATGATATGTCTTCCTCCTCCGTTGTCTCCACTAGTGACTCATCCTCCTCAAATGAAGGCACATTAGCTCATACGCAAGCAGAGGTGTCCCATTCTCCTCGTGGTCCACCTCGGCAACTTTGCCAATGCACCAAGTGTGTTGGTCAGATTTCACAAAAGTCATATGTTTGTGCTCAACACATTCAGCGATTTGGGCGTCATCATGGTCTTACCCCAGGAGCTTCTTCATCTCATGTGGTAAGTGTCATTTTACCATTGTCATTTTTCCTCTTTGATACATGTTATTTTTCATGAAATCCTCTTTGAAATTATTTTCACTTCCATGGTTTGTTGTGGTTTTTTTAATGTAATAGGGTTCCCGTATGACACCACCACCCTATGTTCTATCACAAGGGGTTTTAGCTGCCATAGGAAATGCACTTTCGCATGCATTTGCTGTAGGGATTGGTGCCTCTCATGAGGCCAGTAATCCACATCATGAGGCAAGGCCATGTCTGCCCTTCGTTAGACAACGATCCAAAGCACAACATCCAAATGAGGGTCATGCTAGGACTATTGTTGAGGGCAGATGGGGTATGTGTGAGTTCACTGGCAAATGTGCCAATATTATCCAGTCATGGAACCCTGCAGTTCTTGGGTTACTTGATAGTTTGCCCTATGATGAGGAGGTTGTGGTTTGGGGTAGACGATGGATTGTTAAGACCTCTACACTTGGAGAGAGGCATGGCTATGGAGTATATGCTTGTGAGGACATAATTGTAGAGGATTCAACTAGTTGTCGTAGAGAGGGTCCTACTTTGTTTCCTTATGGTGGGCCTATCTATAAGAGAAGACATTGGAACATGATCCTCAAACAACATCCTGAGTGGAAAACCTTTGCTCTTGAGATGGACACCTTTACTGGTAGCACTAGGAGGCATAGTGATGTGAGGGTGATAGATGGAGACCCCATACGTTCTAGAAACATTGTTGGTTTCATCAACAGTATGGTGGGGACTCAGCCTAAGCGTAGGGCTAATTGTGAGTGGGTTTTTGTTGAGGGACCTCCTCTAGCACCATATGGCCAGACTTATCATGAAGACCATTGCCTGGTGTTAGCTACTAGGACGATCAGATCAGGAGATGAGTTGTTTACACACTATGAGTGGAATTAGGATTCCACCATTTTTGAACTATGTACTTTGATTAAGACATAACATACCATATCTATATACATGCATTTTGGCATTTTTTATTTATAATATAATATGCAACTATGCTTGTGTCGCAACCCTAGCTTTGGGCTCGCGACCAAGGCAAGGGGTTACAAGGTTGCGGGAGTCAAGAGGAAAGAAGCTCGGGAATCAAAAGGAAGGAAGCCCAGGAACAAAGGCAAAGGCATTGGAAGGGTGCAGGCCAAGAGGAAGCCCGGGAGTCATCACATACTCCTGGGAGTCTAAGGAAGTGCGAGGGAGTGTGAGGGAGTGAACACTCACACTCCCAAGGCAACTCCCAAGTTGGGAGAGGGAGTCCCAGTGGACTCCCGAAACTTCAGAGTGCAAGTTGAAGGGTCAAATCTGAATGGATTGTTGCGCTCTTGGTACCGTTGGAAAGCTCTTGAAACGTAAATGCCTAAAATGGGCTCGCATTGCTCATTTGGACATCTGAAAGGCAAGTTATGGGCAAAAAAAGGGCCGGGAGTCAAACTGGCAGTTTGACTCCCGACCACTAAAAGTCGGGAATCGAGGTCTTCCCGAGATCCGATTTGAGAGAGCGACACGGCGTTGGAAAGCTCTGGACGAGGGCTACAACTTTGCTTCAGACCGCGTTGCGATCGGACTCTGCAGTCGGGAGATATCGGCGTCCAAAGTCCCGGGACTCCAACCCAGGACGATTTCGGGACTCCCACGCGGGAGTCCCGGGAAAAATGGCCATTTGGATGCCACCTCCGTGGAGAGCTACAGAGTATACTATAAGGGGGAAGGTGGTGGCTTCCCCCAAAGTCCGGGCCGTGGTGAGTCTTGTGTGTCCGTGTTGCCCGTGGCTCGTCCTAGCACCAAAGGTGCTCTAACTATGCACTAACCACTTTGTGTGGGTTTTGTGCAGGCCCGTGTGAGTGAGTAAAGCTTGTCACATCTTCCTAGTCCCATCCCGGAGCTCCAACACGCCCCTCTACCCCTCCAAGTGTTGTGAGCTAGGGAGCGGCTCCAAGTTCCAACTCCTTCCGCATTGCCGCATACTTGGACCCTCCAGTGGGTCTACAAGGAACTTGGGAGTGTGTCACTTGGTATATAGTTAAAATCTTCTGGATTTGGTATTGCATAGAATATTCGACCTTCTGAAGACATGCTGCCACGGAGGTTGAGAGCAACATATCGGGAAATGGGCATGCCACACAAATCAAACTCTTCATCAACTCATTCTTCATCAAATGACTTGTCTGCTCATGATGAAGGTGTCTCTCAACCAGTTCAGGAAGCACCACTACCTGCAAACCAAGAATAAGCGATGGATGACTTCATGGTTGACTGGTTTGGACTTGACATAATTGATGATATGTCTGGCAACCCACATGATGAAGGAGCCAATGTAGATGATCCACGTCATCAACATACTGCCCAGGGACAACGACAGTGGCAAGAGGCGAAGGCACATGCTCAAACACCTATTTTTCAAGGTGTAAGGTTAAGCCGTTTAGCATCCATACTGGGGTTGTTAAACATCCAAGCAAAACACAAGGCAAGCAATACTATGTTGTCAGACATTTTCCAGTTTTGTCATAGCCTCTTGCTACCTAAGGAAAATGTTTTGCCTAGATCTTGGAAGGAGGCTAAAATTTTTTTATCCTCCATAGGCATGGAGTATCAAATTGTCCATGCATGTGTTAATGATTGCATGTTATTTCATGGGAACAATGCCCATTTAATGGAGTGCAATACATGTGAAGAGGCTCGATATGATCCTCACATGCTTACAAAGAAGGTGCCCAGGAAATCAGTAAGGTGGTTTCCCATTATTCCTTGCTTGTTGCACATATATCGGTGTACAGACTTGGCCGAGTTAATGGTTTGGCATAAGAAACATTGATCAGAACCTAGTGTTATGAGGTTATCGATTGACTCTCCTGCTCACAAGCATGTGGAGTCAACATGGCCAGAGTTTGAGCGTGACCCTAGGCATGTGAGGTTGGGGTTAGCATCAGATGGTGTTAGTCCACATTCACTTGGAGGAAAGGGACGACCTACCTCTGTTTGGCTAGTTGTTATCATGAATTACAACCTTCCTCCATGGTTGTCTATGAAAAAAGGATTTTTGCTGCTTTCTCTTATTATCCCAGGGCCAAGTAAGGTGAAAAACCTAGACACCTACTTAGCACTAGTGGTCGATGAGCTCAAAACATTGTGGGATGGAGTATGGGCATATGATGGGAGGAAGACCACTGGAGGAATACCACGTGTATTCAAGTTGAGGGCAATTTGCATGTGGACAATGCATGATTATCTTGGTAAGAAATCATGCACATGCCTCTATATATTTCTTTATTATTCTGTTTTGTGATTATTTGTTGTTCTAATATTCCGTTCTTCTACAATTAGGGTTTGGTTTTGTAAGTGGGCTGCAAACTCAAGGCTACAAGGCCTGCTCTACATGTGGCCCAAGTTTCGAGGACATGGCTAAATACTCAAGCCATCTTCGCAAAATTGTTTACCTTGGCCATACAAAGTTTCTTCCACTGGGACATGATATGAGATTAGACCCACTTTTATTTTCATCTTTTGACATGCCTTATGGTGATGAGCGTGATATTCCAGAAGCTACCACTTTTGCATATTGGAGGGATGTGGCCAATAAAGTTATTGACCTAAATGATTCTATGGTGTTTGAGGGTAGTGGATTGACAAGGTGGGGTATACTCAACAGCTTGCTTTACTGGGGTGAGCTGAAAATACGTCATCTCTTGGACCCCATGCACATTGAGGGAAATGTGGGAAAGGCTATTATAAAACAACTCTATGGAGAGAAGGACAGTAACTTTAGGGAGGCCTGTGAGGATTTTGAGAGGCATCCCGATGTGTGGATTACTGTTGATCCTAACACAGGTATTGAGCAGCGACCATCAGCTCCATGGACACTTACTACACAGGAAAGAAGAGACTTTCGAAATCGCATAGGAGAGATGCGATTCCCTACAGGTTTGAACTTTGATGGCAAGGGTTGAATTTAGAAATACTCTATTACTTTTATTTATATTTAAATATGTATGCCTTATACTGGAAAAATAGTTTGAAGTATAGAATGTTATCTGTTGGATGTCTAGAATACTTTTGTATAATTTTATGGTACCTTGTTGCAAGTTATGGAGCTAATTTTCAAAAAGCTTTTGGTAGGGAGGATGACCACAAGTGGCCAAGGTATCTCAAGACACATGACTATCATCGTTTATTGCAACACATATTGCATGTGGCAATAATAGGTTTAGCTAGTGCAGAAGTACAAGATGCTCTTTGGTCATTGGGAAATATGTTGAGATGGGTATGCTCAAAGGAGTTATTTGTAGAGGAGATTCCAAGAATGAGGGTAATAGCAGCAAAGGTGGTGTGCAAGTTGGAAAAGGCTTTCCCTCCATCATTATTTGATTGTCAAGTGCATTTACTAGTTCACCTTGTGGATGAGATAGCCATTGCTAGTCCTGTGCATTGTCGGTGGATGTATTGGCTTGAAAGATATATGGCAGTATTAAAGGGTTATGTCCGTAACCATGCACGAGTGGAGGGAAGCATGGTAGCAGGACACTTGGCAGCAGAAAGCATGTTTTATTGCACCAACATCTTGGCCACTATAGATCCATCATGTCCTCATGTCTGGATGGAGGAAAGAGAAGAGGAGGAAGACCGTTTGACTGGTGCCATCAAAACACGTATGTTATTACCTACAGAGTTAATTCAACTGACCACATTCATGTTGAATAATAGTAATGTCATGGAAGAGTGGAGGAACTTCTATGAGAATGCCAAAAGTATGAGTGGGAGATCAAGGATTTTTCCTACGTTTCATAAGTACATGAAAGAGAAGTTGGTTGAAGTGGATCAATTGTTGGCACAAGGAGAAAGTATAACATGTTTTCCAGAGATCACAGATGATGTTCGCACCATGGTTCATGGACCACTAAGAGTTGTGACAACACGTTCAGCAATGTGGACACAAGGAAGACATTTCAGGTATTTATTTTTTCTATTTCATTAGGCATATTAACTCATCTTCATATTCCTGACAAGTTTTTTAGAATGTTCTAGGATGATTTTTATGGGCATGAAGTTTCTATTATCATATAAGTTTAAGACTCACAATGCCTAACACAATATTAATTTTAGGATTTCTAGTTTGGATGAAAAGAGGGGCCGCACCTTTGACTGTGGAGTTCAAGGGCAATTCATTCAAGACTCTAGAAGCAGTCGGCATGACAGGAATATTGTTCGAGATATTGTGCCACATTATGGAAAGCTGGAAGAGATCTTGGTGGTATCTTATGATGCACATTCAAAGTTTGAAGAGTATGTGTTTAAGTGTAAGTGGTTTAAAGTGAACCTTGCTGGTGCAAATTGCACTATAGTTCAGGATGAGTGCGGGCACACATGGTTAAAGACATCTGCCACCAGTTATCAGCCATCTCATTGGCAAACTTCAGAGCCATTTACTTTTCCCAGTCATGTAGAACAATGTTTTTATCTTCCTTATCCCCCAAACCCAAAGGAGTGGTCATTTGTTGTCACATATGTGCCACGGTCCCGTTCTATTTTAGGTGAGAAACCAGAGGTTGTGTTTACAACCTCTGAGGTGGATGATGACCACATATAATGTATTACTCATTAATTTTATGCAAATTGTCATTGAGGCTTGTGGTTCTATATTATTGCACAATGTTCATTGTGTCATTTTTTGCCTATTTTGCTCCATTGTGTAATTTTATTTTCAAGAATAGGAGCATTGTGTATTTTATTGATATTTTCATTCAGTCTACCAAGGTAATATAGATTATAATAATGGTTAAGTGGATTTATAGCTTCCATTTGGTCTAAAAGATTTTTTATTTTTTTATGGCGTTTTGGGAATTAGATGACATTGCGAAACCCTTTTGCGAAACTTCCTTCTCCAATAACCCTTTCACTACTTTGCGAGCTAACGCACATCGCAACTTGCGATACGCCCACCAAAGGAAACTTTTGCAAAAATTTGTGGTGAGGTTTGCGATACATATTCAAACGCAAAATGAGAGGCGCCAAATAACGCAAGTTGCGATGTCTTGTGAGTCTCAAAGTTTGTAGCGATACTCTGTGTATTGTAAAAGTTGCGATGTTTTGAGTATGATTAAACGTTGCGAAGTGCGGAATATCGCTATGGTGGACAGAGATTGAGCGGGTCGCAAAGTTTTGTTTGTCGTGTATCTCGCAAAAACGTTGCGATGATTAAAGGTTCATTATCAATTTGCGATGAGTGGTGCACCACAAGTTGCGATGCGTATCGCATTACAAATTTGGCAGATTTTTTTTGCTTCGCAAACCCTTCAGCTTTTTTGTTTTTCCTTCGCAAACCCTTCAGATTTTTTGTTTGGCCCTTCGCAAAAAGTCACAATATGTAGTAGTGTCTAACAATACTAAACCATATATCTTCTTTGAAATTGTTTTTGAATTGGCTACATGTGACTAGTTTCTATTGTTTTCTTTCAAATGGCTTTCACACTCTAGTCATTTGCCTAAAGGCAAAAAGAAAAGGCTTAAATGAAAACCACTATTTATCCAAAAATATGCACAACACAATGAATTAACACATTTTGTGGGTTAAATTATGTGTAACTTATAAGTGATGTGCGATAGCCCTCCACAAAAATCACACGTGGATAGTATAAAACTTTTTCATTTGTAAAGTCAAAAGTTTTGGGGGGGGGGGGGCGGGGGATAAACAAGGTGGTGTTGCAAGTTGTGAGAGCAACTCCCCTAGTGCTTAGTATGTGACCTTGCAAATTGAAAGTAGATGAAATCAAAACACGTTTGATTCAACAAAATGGTTTTGGCCAAATATTTCAACATAGTTTGTTGGTAAATGGCACAACAAAGCCTAACACCTACAAAACAATATATTAAACATGATATGAGTACTATTCCATGTTTCCATGAATTGGCCAATCATCATGGTGGTTTGTTATTTTTTGTCCCCCACCTATTTAGTTTTACGGGTATGGTGGGGAAAAAAAATGATTAAACTTGGATAGTTTTGTGAGCACCACTTAAGATGGTCTAGGTTCAACAACTTATCACAATTAAGACAAATTTCATGACAAAGGAACTCACATTGTCCAATTCAAACCAAAGTTTTCCTCTCATTTATAACATGGAAAAAGATGATGTCAACTCAATCTTCAAGAGTTGTCCACCCTTGCAAATCAACAACCGCATACATAATTTCTCTGAGAAAAACTATGGGTGATTAAATTTTTATTTTTTTTCTTGAATGTCGAGTCATATTGATAATTGTTTTAAGAAATGTAAGTGGACATGGATATGATGGTATTGGTTGAAAGTGCACAAAAGGTGAACCACTTTTGTTCAAAAAAGGTGATGTATAACAAATATTATAATACACAATAAGCTAAAATCTTGATGGCATTCTTTGGCTATCTTAAACACATTAAAAACATTTAAATTTGCACAACAACATGTTGGAACTCAATGTTCACTTTGAGTCAATATTAATCTTGATCAAATGTTAGATGAGAAGGATTAGATAAAATCAATGTATAAAATATATAACTTATAATTTTTTCAACAACCATAGGGCCTCATATTTATGGCTCATGAAACATTACCAAATTGGAAAAATAATGTTATGCCCATTTGTAAAATCTCCTCCTTTTTGATATGGTAGTGTTTTTTTTCCTAAAAAGAAGATATGATTATGCATTCATTGCTACACAAATGCAAAAAATTAAAAAAAAAGTTTAAAAATTCATCCAAAAACTTTAAAATTTGAAATTTTCCTAGATTTAATTAATGTATATCAAAATCATACACCATAAAAAAAATTCACCCAAAAATTTCATCCATAACCCTAATTTTGTTCAACTTTTCAAACTTTGTATGAATATTATTTTGTCACAAATATATTCCATATGTTCAAATTCTTCCATGTTGTTGAATTTTTCAAAATAATTAATTTAATTAAATCTAAATCTAAAGATATTTACTTGAAATAAACAAAAACAATTCAAGATGTGATGTTCATACATTAGCAAATAAATAAATTATACTTGTGACTACAATTTTTGGGGGGCTTAATGTGCTTGCCAATAGCTCCCTCCTAATGACGCCCTTTTGATTTTGTTGATAACAACTTGAACTTACAGTTGGCCCCTCCTCTTGAAACTATAGTGCCACGAAATTTCCCTTCAATCATTGACCATAGAGACAAAACCATGGACCAACATTTCATTGCTAACCAAACCTTGTGGTTTATGGTCTTTACACAACACCTTCGGTTAGCAACACCACCCATTGATTGATCATGAGGACAAGACCTTGGTCCTATAAACAAAATGTTACACATGGACAAAGTTGTGAGAGAGGGGAGAAAGAGAATGGGGGTGACATTCTAATGCACCTCTTGGACACTATGGAAGAAAAATAAAATGGGGTGGTTATGTTGCAGAATGTGCCTCCTTATGAGTTCATCCAAAGCAAATAAAAACAACAGATCAAACCCAAAAACATTGAAGGCAAAGATCCTCCCACCACTTTAAACCTTAATTGGATTTTTCTAACCTTTTGTTCCTTCATTTTTTATAGAAATTATCTACACTTACATTTTAAGAATAAAAATACCATGGTTAAAAACCCATTTTCTTGTCAATGTTAATGTTTGTGATACAAGTAACATTGACATTAATGTGATACAAATACATTGATGTCAATGTCATTTGTAAAATCTCATGGTTAAAACCTATTAAATAACATGTCAACTAACATTAATGTTAATGTTATATGGAAAATTCCATGGTTAAAGCCCATTTTTGTTGTATCACTTAGGCTTCAACACAAATTTGACCCAAAAAAACATTGCATGTTATGGTCACATAAACACCTATGTCATGTCATGCATTAGTATCATGCCCCAAGATATAATGGAAATGTCATGACACCATTTATCAATGTAATTCATGATATAACCTTCAATGCAACATAATTACCCCATGAACCTTCAAAGTAAGAAACATATTCACCCTTTCCCAACATTTTTAGGAAATTTGTGTAGGGCAAGGCCCTATTCTAAACTCTCGCAATCAAAACATGGCATTGTAGGGCAGGGTGGGACCTTTCACATGTGATTGGCAACTTTATTTTGGAATCCTTCGATGTGAAGGTCCTTGAAAATTAAAGGTTCATATAGTTTCCTCTTTCATCATTAGCACTTTTTTAAACAAGTCCCCATCACTTTCCAAGATGTTAGCTTCTACCACTCTAAGTCAAGTTGGGCATATTGGGCTTGTAGCTTTTACATTTTCACTCGTGTGGATCTCTCACCCATTCCATCTCTTATTCCTAGCAAGGCTAGTGGCCTTTCAATTTCTACTCCTTATAGATCCATTTCCTATTTTCATTTTTGATCTATTATTGGGTGTCAATAGTTGAATAATGATCTTTGTTTTGGTTTTGGGAATTACAATTCAAAATGTAGCAAGTCAAGGGCGACTTTCCATCATGTAATTGCACTTTTGGCTTGAAAATCTCCAATTTCTTTTCACTAACATAAAATTCTCAAATCTAAAATGTAATTGAAAATGTAAGTAAGATTCCTTTCCATTAGAATTAAATTCCCAAGCTAAAAATGTAACTAGGGTTGGTCCTATAATGTGGGTCTTACAAATTTGAACCCCAAATCTTGGGCATATGGAATCAAAGTGATAAGTTCAAATTTCAAAATGGAAGGTGTAGGTACTCAATGGGAAGTTGCTCTTATTGCCCTTACATTTGCTTGATGGAAAACCACTAGAATACATCACAAACTTCCAATATCATGAATTTTCACTAGAATTCGTGTGAAAATTGTAAAGCAATACGTTTGTGCAAAATCTATGGGTTTCAAAGTATAGATTTGGCATGAAAAATATGTACATTATTTGTATATAAATGATGTATTTTTTCTACTTATGATGTCTTGATGTGAAGTATGTATGCTTTACATTTTACTAAATCTATGCAATTATCATGATATAATTTTACAGTTTTAAAATATTAAACATGACCATTTACAAATGTCATTCAAAAATAATGTTTCATTCATTTTAATATGTACACACCTCATTCATATTAACCATAGCATGGAATTCATGCAATTTTTCTCCAAACCTATAAAAATTGAATTTGGAACAAAATTTGTATGAACAAATGAAACTTGATAAGTTTGTGATGTAAGGCTTTGTTCTTGCTACAATGATAGTTTGTTTCCATTGGAGAACTGCAAATGTGGTGAAAATTTGCAATTAATCATGTTGGGAATTATGAGAACACATGTTCTTAGTAAAAATATCATATGCCATTGTACGATGAATCATAGTTTGACTCACAACTCTTAGAGCTCTTGCAATTGGTTAATTGGTCAATGATTTGAATAGTAGAACTCTGACACGACTGCAGCCCGAATTAGTTGAAAAAACATAATGAAAGGCTATTTTGATCATAACAACCTAATTGAAAGATGTTCTAAGTATTTTTTGTTTAATTGGTGATCAAGCCCTTTTTGTCTTTTGGTGATGGAGCATTAGTGGAAAATCTCAAATAATAAAAAATCTAGTAGATAAATGTGACTGAACACTAAGAACCTGTCTAAAAATGGTGAACTCTTTTTGGAGTGTGATCAAAGTCAACATAATTTTCAAGAGTATGCAAAAGAATATTTTGTTTTAAACTTTTTTAAGGTGCAATTTTGCATGGGTAAAGCACGGATGGAAAATTTTGTTTCCAATGATACCTAGTGGGTATCAGCGGAATTTTTTTTTATTAAGAATGACTTTCTTGCTGGAGCAGGTATTCTGCTTTTCAAAACACCTCGCCATTGGCAGAGGAAAAGTTCTACTTGGTAACATGCCCTCTAAATACACTAGAAATTTTCTATGGGTGCTTTATTTTCCCAAAAATTGAACTTCTAGTTCACCTGTAATACCTGGTGAACATTCATCAAAATGAGAGACAGAACCAAACTACATGGTTACAAGAGGAGGGAATAAAGACTATATAACTTATTGCTGTAATACCAAAGGTCAGTCATTGTGAGCGCAACTTGAGGAAAGTTTGAAATCAGGAGCTTACCCTACTACATTGGCAACTTCAACAATAAGTATATTATTTTCACAAATATTGAAATTTTTATGAATAAATTCTTCAAATAACAAAACATTTCAAGCGGAATTCCAGATCCAGTACCGTAATTGGAGGAGCACTCAACGCCTCAAAGTTGAGTGCTGAGCGGCTTGTGGCAACCACAGAACTCTTGAATGGACTCAGCAGGTCAAAATCCGGAGGACAGAGAACACATGCCGAAGTCATTACAGATAAAAGGTTAGGAGTTAGGAGTAGGTGCCGGTTGTAGGCTAGATCGGATGCAACTGCCGGCAGCAGTCGATGTTGAAGGACCAAGGATGTCCATGTCAAAGGGATGATGCAAGTGGCGATACTAGATAATTAAGAGGCAATGATACATGATCTGTCCAGTCGTAATGTACGAAGATGCATTGCCATAGGTGACGGCAATAGTCGATGAGTTGCAGATCCGGCCATCGTAGCCCCTGAATCTTACAGGGCTTGGCCCTGTGATCAGTCACGTAAGCCCCTAGAATTTAAAGCTGGGAAACCATCCAAGTACCGTGACAACGAACCCAATTCTCGTAGGGAGCAATTATCAAGAGTAATTCAAGTCCCTCCTATAAAGGTTCCCTTATGTCAGCAGAACCCCTTGGTCTGGCCATGGTTCATGCATCTAGTGCTGTCTTTGAAACTCCAGCACCCCTACCTGCATAAATAAGGGGCCTACCATGAGGCAATAGCTGAGTCTGGCCTTGCATTTTGAGAATGTCATCCACACAAGGGCATTTGTAAAGCGTGCCATGGAGTTCAGCACGAACCTAAAACACACCTACACAATGAGGAATAGGAGTAGAAGGGTTCTTACACCTACTCCCTAGACCCCTCCTTATCTTAAGGGATAGGCAGATGTAAGTGTAACAATCCTGTCAATCTTAAGGAGGAGGCCAATCTGGCAGGCATTCCATCTTTTGAAACTCTGCCCAAACAGCAGAGGAAAACATACACGGGGTAATATACCACTGATTACACTAAGAAAACTGGATCAGGTCTCCATGAATAATAAATGTGCATACAATGCCATGTACACCTATGGTGGCTATACTAGTCTAGATCAAGGCTGAGGCAATCATACTGCGAGACCATCAACAGGAGATTCAAAATACAGGAAATTCTTGCAAAGCAGCCACCGTTCTAGCAAACAAAAGCCATAGGAAACCTTGAAGCCTTGTGGCCCTCTTACTTAGCCCCAAACCAGTGTTGGCTGTATCTCACTTTGTTTCAGTATGAAACACAGATGATATATGTTCATCATTAAAGATTTATGTGCACAGGTTATCATTCTCACTCATAAGGAGTAGGCTTAAGAATCCTTTATGGCTTTTGATCTACATATGTTTAGTTTCATGATAATGTTAGTCTTGTGATTCATGAGGGATAAGCCCATTCCTGGGAGACATTCCCAAAATGTGGGTGAGACTTGGCTACTACTTCATCCAAGGGCCCTTATTTTGGGAACACCCTGACCTGCAGCTTTACCCTAGACATTTTGTAGTAGGTAAAGCCCTGTACTATGCCATTATTGAAACAACAGACACCAAGGCAGGAGTTGAGGGTGTGTCCTATATTTCAGTAATGCCCTGGTCCTCGGGCTTTATTACATAAGTAAAAACAAAGCAAACTTTTTTTCTTGAAATAGTCGAGGCTTCATGAAAATCAGGTGGCCTTCATGAAGAGCCTAAATCCAACATAGCAAATGTTATACCTGCTGTCATATGGAGACAATCTTGTGCTGGGTACGTGCCCTCCAGTGACACTGACAAAAATCTGTCAGGTTTCTACAATTAGTTAAGTATTGTTTACTGTTGAATTATATAATTGAATCAGTTGGGCTACTACAAGTCCTTGTTGAAAACCATATTGCTCATCTCTACCTTGTTGCATCCTTACTTAAAGCTCTAGAAGGAGGTCAGAGGAGACAAACAATTTGATATCTCATTTATTTCAAGAATCTGTTCTCACTAACTTGTTGAAGTTATTTGATATTTTCTTGTTGTGCAATCTTTGGTTACATTGTAATTTTCTGTTATGTGAAGTAATATAAATTTAATTACTTTTTTAATCACAATACTTAAAAATATTTTCATTTGAACTTCACTGATAATCACGAGCTAAACATACATAATATAATTGTCATGGCATGGCCCTAGTGCATTTCACAACTTTTTGAATTTTCTCCCACAACTTTTTTCCACTTCTTACCCCAATCATACAGGGTGTATCAAATCTGGCAGCAAGGATTTTCATAAACATTTGACCTTGAGGTTAAGTAAATGACAAAGGACTACAAATTTAGATTGGTTTGCCTTGTTATAGAACTTATGAAAAACTCTCTAATCGTGGGGATACTTCAAACAAGTGCATTTTCATCTTCAACTTGTAATTGTGGCCTTCAAAGGTTGTTCAAGGACTGGTCTAAAGATCTTAATATGTTTCACAGCAATCTCATTTTTTTCCTTCTAAAGGGTTTGCTCCTTATCACAAAGAGATATGTTTGTTGCTGCATCTTGTGACTCATATAGTCTTCTGCATGCTTCCCACACATCACCGGCTTATGTGCAGGACTGAATAGGAAACATTAGACATTATCCAGACAGTTTGTTATGATGGCAAAAAGAGAGAGGTCTCTTTAGTACCATTGAGCAAGAAATACCTGCATTTGTGGTTGGTAGTAACTGCACACCAATATTCATTGGTTGTACCTAAGTACCTCTGACTATAGATCACTTTTTTTTTCATCAAGGCTAAATAATTTCATGCACGAATGTAAGTTCCATCAAATTATTGGAATATATTTTAAGTGATTCAACTAAGAAAAATGTATCTTTTGTTGCATAATTCTTTTGTTCATTCTTTACAAGTAAAACACAGCCAAACAATTGTTGTATCAGTTCCCACCAAACAAAAATAAACATGACAAGAATGGAGGTTCATCATGCAAATGTGAGCTTCAAGTTTGTGGTCCACAATTAGTTCAATATTTGTTGACCAATACAGTTCAGTAAATTATTTGAGAATGCATGCTATGCTATCTCTTTTTTTTCCTCTTCTATTCTCAATTTCTCTGACTTGCAATTATTTTCTACACCAGTTTCTTTGAACAAATAAAATAGTATGTATGTATGGCAAACCTGAGGACAGTCATAGTGTAGGGCTAACACATTTGAAGATTCAGGTGAAAAGGTTGGGGTTGAGAAATTGAGCTTACCATTCAGATTTGGGGTTTCAGCTGTGATTGGTTTTGTTCTATTTTGAGTGATGAGGATCAAACAAGACAATGTTAACATAATAGAATTTTACCTCACTTGCTGTCTAATTGAAGTCGTCAGGGGTGTAATGTCTGCTGTTTTGATTATGTGAGTTGATTATATTTCACAAATGTGAATGGAAACTGTTATAGATTTTTAATCTATACTGTAGTATGTAAGCCGGCTTGAGTGACCCAGAACCCACAAGTGCACCATCCAAAAAATCCAGTTCTCGGATTTCATGGATGGGATGAAACTGTCCCCCAGAGGTCAGTTTACTTGGTCATTTTTTTTTTCTTCTGCTCCGTTTTTTTTCCCAGCTAGATTTTTTTCCCTAGCCCAGTTTTTTTTTCGGGGAACAGTTCTTTTATTACTTTTTTTTTGGCCCACCCCTGACCCCAAGTTTTTTTTGGGAAGCTCCTACCTACCCCACCTACCAACCGCCTACCTCCTTCATCCTGCTGACCCCCTCCCCACCCACCTCCTTTTGTGCTCACTTCCATCACCGGAGCTTCAGGAGTGCCCCAACAAGAAGAGCTTCAACATGGTGGTAGCAAGAGCATGAAAGCAAGAGGAGCTTCAACATGGTGGCAACAGGAGTGAGAAAGCAAGACGAGCTTCAATGTGGTGGCAAAAGTGGGAGCTTGAAGGTAAGCTCCCTTCTCCTCTTCCTTTTTTATTTTTTGCATTTTTTTGCTATGAATAAGATGACAATGATGTCATTGTCGTCTTCTTTTGTCTCTTCTTTTGCATAACGCCACCCTACCTAAGCTGGGGAAACAATGGTACCAACTCCATCAAGTTTCCTTCCTACAATTCCATCTTAGCCTATAGCAACAAGACTTACTATTGTAAAATCGAAGCAAGAGAATTGTAGGCAAGAATTTGATCAACAACATGATTGAGATTTTCCCACCATGCCACATCTATTCTAGCAAATCAAGTTAGAAGCAATAGCAAACAAGAACTTTGTGCTACGAAACATAAATGAAAGTCCAAACTTCTTGTTGAAAAATGTTTTAAAGTTTTGTTTTCAAGAATATTTTCCAAATTTCTTGATGCCATGTCTAATCATGCCAAATCTTGAAGTTTCTTGGAATTTTTGTTTGGTCATCTTCGGTGCATGTAGGAGGACTTTGCAGATATTTCAACCCATCTTAATACTTAAAGTCCATCATCCCTAACATTCCATATGATCTAGTTGTGCTTTGTGTTGCCTTCAAAAAGGTAATTGATTTCTATGCATGTTTTTTTCATCTCATTGACTCTCTGGAATCTGTCTCTATTTGTGTCTCTCTCCATCCATGTTGTCTAAGATTTGTCACAAGCTTCAAGAATAAAATTTGTTTGTGAAATTCATGGGCAGAGTCTAACAAATAATCTAGAAAAGGACTCGCTGAGGATTGATTGGGGAATCACTATTATAAAGAATTTTTACTTGAACTTGCAAATCCAATATTAATGAAGATCTATTATATGGGTGTGGTTGGACATGACATAACAAACAATTATCAAGATGCTCAATTGATGTGCCATTTGGAGTGTTTTTGTTTGGAGATTTGGATTCCTCTTTAGTGGCTACAATGGCATCACGACATTTCAACGACACCGAAGCTACCAATGTATGGGGTGCCCAACTTCGCATTTTCTCTGTCGGCCTCAAGGTGATGATAAATTTTGATTAATACCTAAAAGTTTTTAGTATGATTCCTACTCATGTGTAATATGTATAACATGAAGCATGTGTGGATTACAAGAATGATTTTGTCCAAAAATTTTTCAAGGAACTAGAATTCATTGTCATCATGGAGTAAATTGAAAGTTGAAATTATTTAGCTTGGTAATCTAGACTACTTGAGCAATATTTTGAATTATAATATGGGTGGGTTTTCTACTCTGGTTATTGGGATCATGTGATCTACGAGCTGCAAAGGAAGTTGCAGATTACTTGAAAACAAACCACCATGAATGCAATACCCTTCTTAGTAATTGTTTAAGGTAGGAATTTATCTTTGAAGCAACCACATATTTTCCATTATGACATGTTCCTCATTTTAAGGTGGGGTTGTTTTGGACTTGGTCATTTTTTTCACATTTTTGTAACACATGTCACCCATGTTTTATTTATGTAAAACATTCTAATTTCATTTTACAACATCTTGTGTTAATAGTTAAGAATACATCCTCACATATTCTTATATGTATGTTTGATGAAAGTATCAAAAAATTGATTATAATATTGCATTCAAACCAAAAAATCTTTCTTTACGCCAAAAAATAACAAGTTCAAACCTAAAAAGAAAGCAATACCCTCATGAGGATATTTTGTAACACCATAGATTGAATTATTTTGGTCTAGGCTATTGGAGGGATATTGTTTGTGCCCATAATTACTCAATGCACATGCAATACCCCTATTAGGGTATATTATAATTCCTTTGGCTCTATAATATATTTAAAGAATCCTGGAGGGGTATTGCATAGCCATACCAAAACATAAAAGGAAAGCAATACCTTATTTGGGGTTTTTTGTAAACACCATGGGCTTTTGGAGGGGTATTGCATTGCCCAAACAAAACCTATAAGGAATGCAATACCTTTATGAGGGTAATTTTTAAACAATATGGATTAAATTATTTTGGTCTAGGCTATTGGAGGGGTATTACTTGTGCCTAGAATTACACAACACATGTCCAATACTTCTCTTAAAGTATATTAGAAATTGCTTAGGCTCCATCACATGTCTATTGAAACCTAGAAGGGTATCACATAACCATACCAAAATCTAGAAGGAAAGCAATACCTTATTTGGGTTAATTTGCAAACACCATGGGTTCAATTATTTTGGTTTGGGTTATTAGAGGGGTATTGCTCATGCCCAAAACTATTCGATTAATATGCACTATCCCTATAAGGGTATCCCATAAAACCTTTGGGCTCCATAACATATATTTTGGAATTTGGAAGGATATTATATAGCCCTAGCAAAACCTAGAAGGTGAACAATACCTGCATCATTTTGCAATAATATTATAAACCATGAAATAATTTTATTTAAGAAAAAGATTTATTCCATGTTCATTATATGATGCTAAACATATTGATTCAAGAAAATGAAGGTATTGCCAAATTCTTCACATTGATATTAGAAGGTCCAGTTGAACAAAGTTATGGAATTTAAATGCAATACCTACATCATTTTGGGATATTTGCATTCACCTTGAAAGTTGAAAGGGTATTGCATACTCTTACCAAAACCTAAAAGTAATACAATATCTGAACCATATTGTGACAACATCCTAAATCATTGTACAAATGAGGGTATTATCAATTTAGTCACATTGATGGTAAAAGGTAATGAAACTATCATTAAAATGACGGTATTACAATTACACATCAAAATTTTATTGAAAAGACTTTAAAACATCAATGTGGCCATTATTGTAATTCCCTCATGTACATATACTAACAATTTTGCATTGGTCCATTGAACAATTTTTATCATTTATGAGTTTGAAAATATTTTTCAACTATATTTAATGTTTACTTAAAAAAATTATTAAGATATTACATATTAAGAATGCAAAATTTTTAACAAATCCACACATTAATTAATTAAATATATCCTTATTTCATATATTGTAAATTAAATTTTACATAAAGTTTAAAAATACATTGACCAAACATACATAATATTAAATACCTATATTTTAAAATTCAATTAAAACTCTTATTCCTAAACCTTAAACCCTGATTGAAATAATTCAAGGTTTTTGTTGAACAATTTTTTTTTCTGTTCTAAAAAAAAAAGAAAATTTGGTCAATATTAAAGCCAAATATTCAAATAAAAATTAATTGATACACAAACACAATTACATCTTTGGGAAATTTTTTATTCTATTTGAAAATTAAAAAATCATAACCAAATTACACTATACATAACAATGGGTTTATATATATTAAAATGAATAAAAATATAATTTTATAATATTACTAAATATATATTGGATTAGGTTACGTAATAATTAGCTTATTAACCTATTACTTATACTAGGCTAGGTTGTCAAATTTGGTTAGTGTTGACACTTTAATCAATTAAACAACTTTGGTAATGAATCTCTATTGTAGATGGCAATTTGTCTTGTGTTTACGCCTGCATCCATATGGTGTGAAAAATGTTCATCTTAACAAATATCCAATGTAACTTTTTAATGGTCATCTGATTTTCATGCTAAAAAATAATCGATAAAAAATCACAATATTTTTTAGAATTAAGAACTAGAACTAAATCTAAAACTATAAACTATAACTAGGACCTGCCTTTTATTATGGCCATTGATGAAGTTGTTATTTTAATTTTATTGTGGCAAAATTTGCAAGGGATATGGTGTGATAATATCTTGATTTTGAACCAATAGATTAGGTAAATGAAGCCCATGTCATAATAACATCCATGATTTTGTCATCAAATATTGTCAAAGTTTTTCCTCAAATGGTCAGTTCCTTCCATGACTGATGATGAAGACAAGTTTTTCTCAACAAGTTTTTTAAAAGGATTCATGGGTCAACTAGTCATTTGAAACATACTTTGTGTTGCATGCATGCTTGAAATGATTCAAGCAACCAAAATTTAAAAACCCTAAGGGATGCATAAAACCTAAGGAAAGATGATGGGTGCTCTCAAAATGGAATGGAGGATAGGAGAAAAAATGTGTAGATGGGTGGGTTTTCACCATTTTTTGTTGATGATGATCTTTTAACGACCTGAAAATTTGAATTGATATTGTAGAAAAAGGAGAAAACTTTGGAACACTATGGAAGTTAATTGGGTTTTTTGTTAGGCTTCTTCATGTACTATTTTTCTTTTCCATTTGACAATCATGCTGTTACATTTTTCAAGGAAGGTGTAGTAGGAAAAAGAACAACATTCTTTACTGCTTCAATTTTAGACATCACATTAGTAGTTTTTGTAGACATTATTGTTGTTGTAGAGCATTTGAGTTGTTGTTATTATTATTGTGATTGCTTTGGAAACAAACTAAGAAAGAAATATGTAAAAAAAATGTTAATTACCAAGATGTTGTACCTCCAAGCTTATAGTCATGTACCACTTCCTTGAATGCATCATCTTGCAAGGTCAATATCACACACATATTTGCGGGTGGTGGATGATCCATGGCCCACAATAGCATGTTAGCATGACTCATCATTTTCACATTACTAGTACTCCCATTTTCATCATACCTTGCAAGCAATCCACCATAAGTAGAATGAACAAAACACATAAATACAATTTAACACAACACCATCACACATGATTACTGAAGTACTTCCATGAAGTTTCGAAGGCATGGTTGATTTCAAACCAAAGCTTCAAATTTAGTTGATTTGAACCAATTGGATTGGCTAGCAATGGATTTGTTTGGAGATGAAAGTTTTTGATGGAGCTTCAAACTTGGGTTGATTTTTATGGAATTTCGATTAGATTTGATTTATTCATGACTTGGATTTGCAATTCAATGTAGTTTCACATAAATCTTGAGAATAGAAGACATGGGTACCAATTTGTAGAGAATTTAAGAAAAAAAGTTCCTAAACAAAAAAGATATATGAGAACCCATTTGCATAAAACTTGAAAAGAAATCTTTTGAGCACAAAAGAAATGGGTATCCATTTGTAGAGAATTTGAAAAAAAATTTTCATGACAAGTTAAATTAGTGGGTGCAACACGTAAGCTATAAGTCCTATCAAGTAAGATTAGCTACTAGAAGAATGATTGCCTACTCTTGAATCTACTAGATCCTTTCTACCCATCAAGTTGACAATGTTAATAATTTATCTTTTGGAATTTTTAAATTTTCATTAAAAATAAAGTTCATAAAAAAAATTGCACTATACATAACCGTGGGTTTATATATATAATTGTAATCAATTATTATCTTATTTTAAATAAATGTGAAAATATTATATGTATTAAAATGAATCAACAATATAATTCCATAACATAGTTAATTATATATAATGCATTACTTTATATGTTACAAATAGAAATATATTTAAACCTATATTTAAGCCAATATTATACATCATAAAAAATAAAATTTACATAAGGATTTATGTTATATATTTATGGAATATAAAATATTACTAACCTACTATATAATTATTTTAGCCTAGAAATTATTCATTATATGTCAAAAAAAATTAGAATTTTTTTTTCAATCATACATAGGATTAATATATGGGAAAAATCATTTATTATTATTATAAGTTAACCATTAAAAAAAAAACATACACTTTGATTTTTCTTTAAATAGACATTAAAATCTTATTAAATTATAAACTTTATGTTCTTGTTTTTTGAAATGAATTAAAAAATTTAAAAGGGAAAAACTTTAAAATGTACATCATTGAAGAAATGTTAAACATGAACTTTAATTTTTTATTTTGACAAACTATGAATTTTTAACATTAAATAATAAATTTTACAGTAAACGTTAAACCTTTGTTCCATCAATGTGACCAATTTCACTTTACGTTCATTTTTATATATGTTAAATCATTTTGAAAGGTGAACAAATAATTTTGAAAACAAGAATTTCATGATGTATTCATAGGTAATCAAGTATTTAAAAAATATTCTTATGTTTCATGTTTAATGGAGTATTTACAATACGATACATGTATTGCATTTAAATTCCATAACTTTTGTCAAATGATTTTCTACCATCAATGTGACCAACTTTGCAATACCCCTCCAAGTTTCAAAAAATATGTTATAGAACCCAAAGGATTTTTGGGATATCCTACAAGGGGTATTGCATGTGCATTGAATATACCTAACCATTAACAATACCCCTTTGATGGTATAAACCAAAATAATTTAACCCATGGTGTTTACTAAATACCCTAAGCAAGGTATTTCTTTGCTTATAGGTTTTAGTAGGGTTATGAAATACCCCTCCAATAATGTACACCCATGGTGTTTAATTATAGAATACTTTAATGAGGGTATTGGTTTCCTTGTAGGTTTTGGTGTGGTTATGTAATACCCCTCCAAGTTTCAAAAGATATGTTATAGAACCCAAAGGATTTTTAAGATACCTTAAAAAGGATATTGCATGTGCATTGAGTATTTTTTGCCATAAACAATACCCTTTAATAATCTAGATTAAAATAACTTAGTTCATGGTGTTTATTGAATGCCCCAAGCAGGGTATTGCTTTGCTTTTAGGTTTTGGCAGGGTTATGGAATACTTCTCCAAGTTTCAAAAAATATGTTATGGAACCCAATGTATTTTTACGATACCCTGTAAGGGGTATTGTAGATGTATTGAACAATTTTGGCCATGAACAATACCCCTCCAATAACATAGACCCATGGTTTAAGTATAGAATATTAATAATGAAGGTATTGGTTTTCATAAGGTTACGCAATACCTTTTCACGTGTCAAAAGATATGTTATGGAACTCAATGTATTTATGGGATACCTTAAAAGGGATATTGCATGTTTAATGAATCCTTCTAGACATGAACAATGCCTTTCTAATAACCTAGACCAAAATATTTTAACCCATGGTGTTATAGTGTAGCCCAATGAGGGTATTGCATTCCTTTTTAAGTTTTATTAAGGCTATGCAATACTTCTCCAAGTTTTAAAATATATGATATGAAGTTCAAACTATTTTAAGGTTACCTAGTGACGCGCTCCTTGGTCCCGGGGTGAACCCACTTGAGGGTTCACCAAATGTCAAGTTGCGGAAGTTGGGACCGAAGGGCACGCTCCCGGCTTCCAACTCTAGAAAGGGGTAGAGGGTCGAGTTGGGAGCCCCGAGATTAGACTAGGAAGAGGGACTAGAAGATCAAGCTTGAATCTGCATCCAAAAACCAACCAGGGGAGGTTAGTTTAGCATTCGAGACACCCTTGGGTGTTGGGACTTGCCACGGGCACTTGGACACACAAGACTCACCACGGCCCGAACTTGGGAGTAAGCCACCACCTTACTCCCTATAGTATTCTCTGCAGCTCGCCACAGAGGGGCATCCAAATGGCACAAATTCCCGGGACTCCCGAAATGGAGTCCCGAAATTGTCCGGGACTCCCGAAACTTTGAACTACCATAACTCCCAACTGCAGAGTTGGATCGTGACGAGGTCTGAACCAAAGTTTTAGCCCTCGTCGAGATCTTTCCAACGCCATGTCGCACTCCCGAATCGGACATCGGGAAAAGGTCGATTCCCGACTTTTAGTGGTCGGGAGTCAAATTGCCAATTTAACTCCCGGCCCTTCTTTTGCTCATAACTTGGGCTGCAGATGGCCGAATTGCCAATGCGAGGGCATTTTCGATATCTACGTTTCGAGACCTTTCCAATGACACCAAGAAAACCCCAATGCGAGGTGTTTTGCTTCTTGCTGTCGAGCTCTAAACATTCGGGAGTCCCGGAGGACTCCAAATCCCAACTTTTCCAAGTGTTGGGCTTCACCCCCACACTTGGCCAAGTTAGGGTTGTGACACCTAGAATGGGGTATTGCATGTTCATTGAATATTTTGTTTTATGAACTTGAATACAACATACATTAAATGTGTCTAAATTGAATTGGATCTCCATATTGCTTTGATTATCCACTTGGTTTGTAATACCCCCATGGAAAACACTTTTTAAGCAAAACTTGCAATACCCTTATATAGGGTGTGTCAAATACTTTAATCATCTTTTATTTATTTGTTTGAATGAACAAGACTAAGCTCCATGCAATACTTTCATTTTATTCTTTTTTCATCGTTGTTAACTATTGGGGATCTATCTTCTTCTACCTATACTGCAGTAAAAGCACTTAAAGGAGAATTTGGTGTGTTTTTAGTCAATAAATAGAACCAATCGTCCTTATCGTCATAAAATAAGAGCACCTGGTTTTGCTCATTTATAAGGACTCGATTTTATGTCTAAACATCATATGCTAGCAGATGTTGTCACCATCATTGGTATTTAAGATATACCTTTGGGTAATAACAGACTTGAACCGTTGACTCTTTCGGTGTAAACGAGGCACTCTACCAACTGAACTAATTACCCTAATGTGCCAAATCATCGACTATCAAAGAGCACATCATGAGTGGTTTGAGGGCGTTTGTTTTTTTCTGATTGCATGACGCTTCATTTTATTGCGCATTACTTAAATTCATCTTTCATCTTTGAGTTGCTATGTTACCAAAGTGCTTCCTTTGGCCTCTTGCTTAGAGCAAAGTAAATAAAGGACCAATGATCTAGCAAACAAAAGGTACGAAAAAAGTTGCCAATCCCAAAATAGTTGGCCCAACCATGAAGGATTGGGTTTATTAATTTGATTATTTGATAAGGAGAGGGATCTCTATTTTCAGTAAAGACACTTTTGATTTTACGTTTCAGCGACATTATCTCATTAGGATTAGGATAGACGTAGAGGTTTCTGCGAATGAACCTTTTTCTTGCCTTCTAATGGGTCATATTTCGGCTATGGAAGTAAGCCCTATCGATTTTATGAAAAATAAAGTCGATAAAATGAAGTTTCTTGCCAATCTTCCATGGAAATATGCGGGTTTTTTTTTTATGATAAAGGAGGTGAAGGACACACGACAGGAAATAGACCCTCGGTATCACCTTGGGGAAAGCCCAGCAAAGGTGGATTTTAAACAGTAGTAAGAAAACGCAAAAACTAATTTATGACACGATCTGTATGGAAAGGTCCTTTTGTAGATGCTCCTCTGAAAAGGAGGGTCTTCTTTTACGACATGTTGTTGCTGGGAAAAGAATATAAGTAGAGCCAACCCTTGGTGTATTTCCAACTACATTCCTAAATGTCAGTTAAACAAAGAATATCGTAAATGAAAGATGTCAGCGGAATGATCAGCCAGACGTGCTAGGCTAGGAAGAAAAAAAACTTGCTTCTTATTTTTTTTGCCAATGTTCAAAGGGAGGAAAAAATAGAGCAAGAAAAAGGAAAAGGCGCAAAGCAAAAAAAGAATATCCCCAAAAGCACACGCACCAAAAAGCCCTTTTCACTTGGCTTTCAAAGTAACCATAGTAATTGTAAGCAAGGCTATCCCTTACGGGATTTGAACCCATGTTCTCGCTATTGGACTGGCAACCATGTAGGTAGGTGTAGCCATGTAGGTGGGCTTTGGTAGGTACCTACTTAAAGTGTTGGTAGGTAGGAAGGTGGAAGGGCAGGTAGGTAGGTAGATAAATAGATGGGAGGGTTTAAGGTGGGTAGGTGGGTGGAGATGAGAATAACAAATTTAAATTTATAGGTGAGTAGGTAGATGGGGAAGAGTCTACTTTTAATTTAAATATATAGGCAAGTAGGTCGGAGGGGGACAGTGGGGGTAGTAAGTGGGTGGGAAAAGTTTCAAAAGCAAAAAAAAAAAAAAAAAGAAACTGGATGGGGGCGGGGAGAAAATTAAGTTCCCCCAAAAAAAACTGGGAAGAGGGCGGGCAGAAAATAAAGTTGCAAAAAAAAGCTGAGATCAGGGCTGAGAAATGGCTGAGAAAGGGCAAAGAAAAAAGTCAACCTGGGATGGCACAGGGATAGAAAAGAGAATCCTATCAGTGCACCATCCATCCACGTTGGTGCACTGGTGGGTGCTGGTTCACTCAGGCCATGTAAGCCTGGATTTGAGAAGAAGATAAACAAGAAACATAAGAAAGACAGGGGTAAATTGTTCGCCTTCATCAGCCATACAATAATTTCGTACAACTTAGAGCAGGTCCACAGGCAGCACTAAAATACCCTGTACTTTCAATGAAGTATAGCCTTTAACTGGTTGGTCCCTTTTGGGACCTGGAGTGGAGGTAGTACCCGTCTTTTATTGACTACGTCCGTCTCTCTCTCAAGTAGAGTAGTGCTGCTCCTGCAGCACTAACCTAAACGTTGTCAGCTTGGGTCACTATAGAGAGTCGACACAGACAAAGCGGATGATGATATTACACTCTTCCTCTGCAATATTACCTAGTCATTACCTATTAAGAAGAGGTGAGGACTTCGAAAATTTCACATAGCCTGTTGTTTCCAGCAACTACAAACACACTGAATGATTGCTAGTCACAGTATGAGACTTGGAAAAAAGAACAGTACTAATTTGGAACAGTTGGACTATTTACAGGATCTTAACAGACTGTTGTTCTCTAACATTGTAGACCAAGCTGCCCAGAAAACTGAATACTACTTAGCCTACGACATGGGGGTTAGAATAAACAAGCCAGCAGCAGCTGCAAAATCACTGGCATACATAAGTCTTCTTCAGCACCTGGACGCTTTCTGCAACTGATGTCCACAGACATGTCTCTCATGAATTCAATGATACAAATGAGATCGGAGGGGATTTTCACAAGAGCCCTGTGAATTATATGGTCTTGGACTTCTTGTGCAACTCTAGCTCACCTTTTTTTTTCCCCAAAATAAGTATTGCTGCTAGTGAGAACCGGCATGTAAGTTGCAATAGCCTGTCATTGTGTCCTTTATTATTAAAAAACAATTCCCCAATAACAGGGCAACACTAGCCTCAATACCTTGATTGTTTTTATAAAAAAATTGTGGACTCTGAGAAACTTTTTCAAATTCCCATCTAGCTATTAAGTAGTTTCAATGATATTCCATCAGCCAACAAGGGCACAATGACTTGAGAGCCTTTGGGTGAACCCAAGCTAGTGCATTCAAATTATTTCTAAACATTACAAATATCCCATGCTTAGACTAAATCAGGGTGTCTGAGTTCAGATTTAACATTTTTTGGGCTTAATATGGCCACTAAGAGGTCTCACTCAAAAAGGTCAAGGTACCGACATGGGTGCTGGTTCACCCTTGCGGCACCTACACTGATGACTGGTTGGTCACCTTCAGCTTTTCTTTGAAAGTGTTTTAAATGATGCCACGTGACACTCTGAAAATTTAGATTGCGTCTTGAGCCCTCAGGCCTACCTCCACTAAATAGCCTATTATTGCACAAGAGCACTTGGGTCTTGGCAATGAAATAGCAATCTTGAGTGTAATGTGTGCAATAATAAGGTCTTGATGTGCATACAAGATTGTAGAAATAGGGTTTTTTCTGTGCACTGAAGTGCATAATCATGGGTAGATGGAAAATGGTGAACTCAAATTACATCGATTAGTTGTAGGTCAAAAAAATTCACATACCAATCACGTTCTGAATGTTTTTTGTGACCAACATAGGACTAGATGCTACATACTAAATTTTAGCCAGAAATATTTTTGTATCAGGACAATATTTTGAAATGTGTTGATAAATGTGAAATAATAGAGTCACCTCTCCTGCTGTCCATTTTTTGCAAGTTTATGGCCCGGTGGGACTGGGAAAACAATTTAAAACTCTATGTTCAATCTGAGAGACATTGGTATTGCTCGAAATAGCGTGTGTGGGTAGACTTGCACTTACAATTTCCACCAAAAGTCAAAATTTGGGTTTCTATCTTATTTTTGAATTAGTCATGGTATTGGCTACCACTCGAAGAAGAGTCATAGATAGTACAGTAGCCTCCCGCCTAAGTACGCACCCGTTTAAGTACGCATCCCGGTAAAGTACGCATTATTTTCCTGAAAAAATAGGGTTCAGATTTAGGGTTTAAGGTTTAGGGTTTAGGTTTAGGGTTTAGGGTTTAGGTTTAGGGTTTAAGTTTAGGTTTAGATTTAGGGTTTAGGTTTAAGGTTTAGGGTTTAGGTTTAGATTTAGGGTTTAGGTTTAAGGTTTAGGGTTTAGGTTTAGATTTAGGGTTTAGGTTTAAGGTTTAGGGTTTAGGTTTAGATTTAGGGTTTAAGTTAGGGTTTAGATTTAGGGTTTAAGGTTTAGGGTTTAGGTTTTGGGTTTAGGGTTTAGGTTTAGGGTTTAGATTTAGGGTTTAGGTTTAAGGTTTAGGTTTAGATTTAGGGTTTAGGTTTAAGGTTTAGGGTTTAAGTTAGGGTTTAGATTTAGGGTTTAAGGTTTAGGGTTTAGGTTTAGGGTTTAGGTTTAGGGTTTAGGGTTTAGGTTTAAGATACTGATAAGGATGCTGCAAAAGCTGCTGTTGTGGCTAAAAAAAGTGATTGGTCTTAAGTGTGCACCTACCGGCTAAGTACGCACATTCTTCCCAGGTTCAAGTTGCGTACTTAGGCGGGAGGCTACTATACTAGTGGTACCCGTGACCTTCGGACACCCGTGGCTACGTCACTCTAGCCACCTCGAACGCTCTATTTGGTCGCCATAATTTGAAAATTTCCCAAAATAACACTTGTGGGTCCCACCTTAAGGCATTTATATCCCCACAGATAAAAACAATATTGTGACTTAGCGCATTGGTCCCGACCGACATTGTGCGAGTATTAGAACAAGTCGTGTGTACCCTCAGGTTATCAGTCCGGGTATTTACTCCATTACCCAACGGGGGTGAGAAAACCCAAAACCTCGATTTTGACATTTTGAACCTTGGTTCTCGAATGTTTTGAAAATTTTCGAAAACACGCTTTTCTATATAACCACCGGTTCTTTCAGTAGTGGGAGGGGGGGGGGAGGGGAAGGTTTTTATATCCACCTTTGGTGCAGTGAAAGAGGGATGCGATCCCACCGTCATTCCTTCCCTTCGAACGGCTACGATGCTTTGTGGAGATCAAGTCCTGGTTTATACACCTGGTCGGTGCGAAAACTGTGGTGATCCAACCCCATCACAGACTAACACCTATCACCTGTTGCTTCACCAGCCTCTCCCCCCCTCCACCCCCAAAACCCCCGTCACAGATAGACAGACTGTCTGAATTAATATATAGGATATGATATAAAAAGTTATTAGTCCCAGTCAATGCAACAAATATAACCAGCTTATGACTCCAACCTTCACTTCGCAGAGGCTTGCCACTCTACTAGCCAGCATTGAAATGACACCTTATGGCAATATCCTCAGAGGGGGGTCACTATCCTGCTCAAAGCATGTTTTTTCATGGGATACCCAGTAAATATGGGAAAAACAGAAGAAAAAAAGAGGCCGGGCACTTTTGAAAATCAACGTGCTCACTGGAGCAAGCAAACCAAGCAAAACAGTGGGCATTTAGTATTTAGTTTTTCCATTGCCCTGCCATTTGCAGAGGACAGATTCCACTTGATAGCATGCTATCCAGAAACACCAAAAGAATTCCGCCAATGCTTTACAAGCATATGGAGGCCTACTCAGGGTGAAAGAGTTTGACAGATTGTCAGTGTTCATTTGAAGTTCACGCCTTGTGTAGAATGGGTTTTTACAGTACCACCTGTTCCCCAAATTTGCTGACTATCTCACACCAGCCTTGCATCTCCAACTTCCAAGATATGATGGCTGCTTTTTGTTTGTGAACTTAGATTTCATGAAGTGATCTTTTGCACCTTGACCATACATGAATAAAATATTGTCTCTTCAGCTTTCCCCAACGAAGAACCCATCAATTTATCAACATTATTCAAACTGTTGTAACTTTGCAATGGTACTACTGTGGCATGAAAATAGGGCTGAGGTGTCTGCATACCAACCTATCAGCTGCGCCGTTTGGGTTCGCCAACTTTTGTTTTGGAGTTCAGCATTCATGGTTGGGGCACTTTGTGGCTGTGCGCGGCAACTCTTCGTGATGATTGGCACCTTGCATTTAATTTTCTTTCCTTTTTGGTTTGGTTTTGTTCGTTGTTGATTACTTTGATAGGTTGTTGCGGTGTGTTTGACGACACTCGGCGCTGGAGGTTTGGAGGAGCATTCTTGATTACGAGGTGAAAACGGGCAAGAGGGCATTGGTCTGTTGTTGGTGATGCTCGGTGGAGGTGAAGATATATGAGGAGACCTCTGCGGTGGATGAGGACAGCTAAATTTTTCAAGAAGATGGTCTCATGACTGATTTTTTGGTTGAAGCTTTGTGTAGTATGATGGAGGATTGCTGTCTGGATGCAGCACAGACTCTCCGTTGCGCTTGTGTTGCATTTTAGACATAGTAAGTCTAGCTGTGTAGTCAGGGGTCAGACCTGGGGAAGTGATGACAGGCTCAAGGGAATTCGAGAGCGGTCTGATGGCTTTGTGAATTATGTGCTGTTGTTGGTTTCCGAAGTGATGTGTTATTGTGAATGGTGGGAAGGGGAGAGAATACCTAGATAACTGGGAGCTCCGAAGCAAGGGTTGCACTGGGAGAATGTGTTGCATTGTTGAAATCGTCTGTTGAACCTGCTACAGTCTCATTCCTTTGTGTACTTCCATCCTGTCAGTTTACAATGTGAAACAGTGAGCATTGTGAGTGCATGTGGCTACTTGCGTCAAGTAGTGGACTGCAGTGAAGTTGCAGACCTGTAATTCCGACATGTTGTGTTGATGTTCGTTGCATTTGAGCTTTCTTGTAGTTGTTTGGGGATTTTCTGGGTTACTGTTGGCTGTGGGTTTCATGGTGTATGGGAAGTGTCATCATAAGGCCACTTGCTCATGAGAGTGAATTCGTATTGAACTGATCCCCCGGGACCCATAGATCTATTTAATCTGGCTAGAGTAGGAAGTTAGGTAGTTCATGCATAGTTGAAACAGTGGAAAAGAAGAATTAGCTGGTTAGGTCATGCATATCCATTCTGTGAAGATCACCTTATAATTGTCTTTGGGACTACAGTTGTGATGCTCCCTGTCCTTTTTGTTACACTACTTCCTAGTGCAAAAAGAGAATTACATTCACTGTACTTCTTTCTAAAGTCACTAGTCTTTTGCCTTGGGAAAACTTATCCTGATACTGTATATTAAGCATTCATTCCTGTTAACATGTTACAATGTTGCAAAAATATCATGAGTATTTCCACTTCAAGAAAATACATTCATGTAAATTATTACACTAGGTCTAGAATCTGGCTGGGAAATAAATGTCTTTACACATTTACATTACATATAATTTCACAATTTCTGTGAATAAGTTCTGCAATTGTGCCCACAGACAATCTTGGCACATCATGTATTCACATCTCAAAAGTTTGGATTCAAACCTCCAGATCCCTACTTTTGAGAAAGTTTCCAAATCCCAGAAGAAGAAAACCAATGAGACTCAGATGAACAACTTGACAAATCTACAATTGATAGATAGTTTTGCTCCAAAGATAAGAGCAAGGATGAAAAGACAAAAGTTGCAGCAAGTTTCTAAGAACAGATTTCCCATCACACATTGTGTTGAACAATGAATGTTGCAGGAATTACAATGAACTTGCATTTGCTTCAGTGCAGCTTGAATCTTTGCTTCAGTCTTGACTCCGCTTGATATTTATGATAAACAGCTCTAATCTTCAATTCTTCTGGAATTTAGTCATTCTGAAGTTCGTGAATCAGAGCTGGTTCAATGGACTTACTGCAATGCAAGCGGCTGCTGCACACCATCTCTTTGAAACCACAGAACATATCCAGGGAGCTTGGCAACTACCTTCTTCCTTTTGATCCAGCTGAAGCAACCCTGTGATGGACTTCTGTAGACTCCATTCGAAAGTGCACCACCTAAAGTCGACTAGGATTCTCTCTCTCTCTCTCTCTCTCTGTGTGCAAGCAGCAGCCTTGTGAAACCAACAAGTTATTGAAGAAGCCATACATCGTTTACAGAAGTTCCTGCAGATTGCTTTGAGCATGAAAGAGAGATTGCTAGCTGGAGTAGCAACGAGTTGTCTATTTTTTCTTTTTCTTCTTTTTGTCACCTCCCGAAGGATCACCACATGGCTCCAGCTTTTGTGAGAGCCTGGTCTCGAAGGGAAGCACACGGGTTTCCCAGAACGTGGTCTGCGACATGTGCGTGGTGGACAAGAGGCCCTCAATGTCGAAAGCGATTTCGGTATTCTCCAGCTCTTTCGGGAACCTCCACGCCAGTGTGTCGTTGAACTCGGAGCCGGTGAAATTGATACCGCCATCCGAGGTGAAGGGCAACGTGGTCAGAGGGTTGATAGGTATGCGTCGGCCGAACTGGAAGATGGAGGACTTGGCAGCCATGAGTTCCGGGTTTAGCCGTTCGAACTCCGTGCCGCGGAGACTCTTCAAGGTCCAGATGAAGCTGCCACCGCGGTCACCGTGAACAGGTAACTGCTCCAGATTCCAAGGCTTGGACTCGATTTTGGACGAAGTGGTAGCCCCTGCAGTGAGTGTGAGACCTCCAGCCGCAACTCTGCCTATATTGGCGTGCACCCCTGCTCGAATTTGTTCAGAGACGCCTACTTTGAAAGCAGTGTTGGACGAGCCACAAGTCATGGATACGGAATTCCCACCGCTCGTCGCCGGTATGACCTTCAGCTCGACACGGGAAGGAAAATGGCCAATCTTTTTTTCATCCCACGATGCGTTCTCTACATGCACTCGGACATGGTTGATGCCAACCGTTAGCTCGATGAAGTTGGGACCGATTTCTACAGCGATTTTGAACTGTATGGCGACGTTCGTCATCTGCGGGAGCAATGGCTTGACGTACTTGTAGCGTCGCATTGCATGCTTGTTGTCTGAGTTGTACGCCGCTTCAATCTCCGTCATCAGAGTGGGTACTCGCATTGTTATCTCCCATACTCCAAACATCGAGCGGGCGGTGCATCGCCATCGCGATTCGGCATCGGCCTCGGACTCGGTCCTATCGTACCCGTATGCACGAGCTTCGTCGGTTCGTCTCCAGAGTTCGTAGCATAGATGGTCGCGTTGAAGCTTAGCAGTGATCTTCAATGCATACCTGAGGAACTCCTCCTCGATGGCCACACGGTTGCGCATGATGTCTCCGCCACGGCTCGACTGGCGATCGTGGGAACTCTCGACCGACTGTTGCTCGTCGATACGACGGAGAACCTCTCGAAAGACCGAGACGTGACTGTTCGCGGCCGCGACGATTATCAGGCGCCACAGGAAGTAGGTCCGGAAACAGGCTCGAGTCGCCTCGTGGATCTCCTCTTCGTTGCTTCCACTGCCATGGAGCTCCATCACCGAGTATTGCATAACCGGAGATGCATGCGGCAACAGCGACTTCACACTGGCTAGACGAGCTCTCCATTTCTTTGTCAAGTTGTTCCTCACAAACGGGTAACCCTCGTCCCGAGACATGGCGAGCTCGTAACCCATGAGTGCCAAACCGGCCAAGTTCGACGACCTGAGAAGCTCGTGCACCACGTCAAGAGAGCCGGAATCCACGGCCTTGAGTAATGCGAAACCCTTGAACCGCCAGGCTAGGGTGCTGGCAGTAAGCTCGGATAGTGCTTTGCGTAAAGCCTTCACGATGTTGAAGTAACCGAGCTCGGCAGCTCTAACCAGAGCATGCCCGGCCACTTGGACGTCCACCGGGTTTTGAAGCTCGAGAACTTCTGACATCTTTCGCAGAGATCGAGCATAAATAGTTTGAAAGAGACGATCGGAGGAAGGTCTCAGTTCCTTTGCCCCTTGCCAGACCGCCCTCATCTTCGCCGCATCCGTCTCCACTTTAGCATACTCCAATGTCTCTTGGAGCGCAGCATCATCACCAGTTTTTGCAGACCTTCGCTCCGCATCTTTCAGTGCCTGGTCCAAACCGCCACTATGCGATCCATACAACCCCATATCCGCAACTTTCGCATACTATATGTTACTCAGCAGCAAGCTACTTGCTCGCTCCTCACGCCCTAAACTTCCGTATCGGAAAGCAACCTTCCAAGTAACCGATATAAAAACCACCACGCAACCTTACAACCACCAGAGTCAAGTCACAAGCAAATCCTCGATGCGTCAACAGCACTTTCTTTTAACCTTTTTACAGTATTGAACAACCTCAGAACTTGCAACAATCGATTCAACTAACAAACTAAGCCGGAAAGGAAAACGCGCCAAACGCTCCCCCGGCTTACGCCTCACGGATATGCACCACAAAGCTTCCTTGAGTTTGAAAAGACTCTCAACTCTTCCCAAGAGCAAAAAATGAAAATCCCTTCCAACGTGAAGAGAGGTACTGGAATCTGATCGATATTAAATGAAGCCAGCAAGCACGAGTGACAACCCTTTGTCGTCGGGAAAAACTTGCAAGTCGGATCAAATCAAGAAGAAATGATCTATCGATGGATCTCGTGAACAATCGTCGAAGAGGAACAGAAAACCCCACTAAACATTCACAGTGCGCGACCAGAGCGCGCGGCCGAAGAGCTTGGAGAGAGAGCTTCGCTTGCAGCAGAAAAAATGTATAGCGAGCTTTTGGCTGCTGCAAGAACCGCACTTGTGGTTTTGTAAGCCGCAAAGACAGGTTCTAACTAACTACAGATTGACCTAATGACAAAATAATTAACAGTAATCACGTAATTAGTTTGTTGTTAACGCTAATCAGTGGGCCTCCAAATGAACAGTAATATGTATCTACTTGTTTCATTCGTAACTCAGTTTGTCATGTGTTTTTTTTTTGACAATTTTAGAAATTACCTCAATTGAGAGACCCCAGTCAAAAAAAGGTACATATGTAAGAAAGTTTGTGTTGACCCAATCAAGAACCAAGGGGAGGGAGGGGGGAGGTGGAACACGGCTTTTGGGTTGATTTTTTTGCCTTTAAAGTTCATTATGTTATAAAGCCCAAGACTTGACCATTCCTCAGCTTGTTCAGTGGCTCTACAGGTGACATAGAAGGCGAAATGTTGCAGCATCCCTGGTTCCCCACCTCTCCGGTAACGCCAATCCTCTTTCCCCTACTTTATCTTTCTTATGGTTCAAAGTATCAATCTTGTCGCCATCTGTTAGGAGTTTTACAATAGCTTTCTTTCTCTCCATCCAAGAACATTTGGCTTGCAAGTTTGCACAGATTCCGTCCCTGATGGATCGCTATCCCTCTTCTTCAAGGAGAACGGTATCAGATTATTGTGTCTTGAGCCGTGTTTTCTTCTTCTTCACATTTGCCATCATATCTTTGCTGGCTCTGTCCAAACGGAAGAGATTTTTAATCTTCTCAGGATTTAGATACAATTTTAAAGTGAAATTAGAACCCCAGTGACAGCTGGAGACATAAGTATGTATCTGGGAAGACGTTTAATCAGCTGTAGGTCGTTATTGCAGGCAGTACAAAACTAGTATTTGCTTTTTTTTTCTCATTATCTGCCTTTATGGCCGCTCAATCTATTTTCAAAGATGGATGATGCCCGGACATACTTTGAGCCCATGCTTTACACCAGGAGTCAGGGCCGGAAAAACTTGGGGCCAACTTTGAGCATTTTTGGCTTCTTGTTTGGCCCCAAGTTACTAACAAATGCTAGAACATTGATGTGAAGATATTAATAAATGCTGAAACATTGGCCCCAAGGGTTGCAAATTGGCCTCCCAAATTCAGTGACACACCCTTTTTCAGCCTTGGGGGGCCAATATAAGACCATAAAGTTCAGCATTTATTAACAACTTTGGGCAGATTGAAAAGACTTTTTTTAGTTCAGCCTCCACTGCTAGTGTAAAGCCTGTGAGGCTGATTTCAACTTTTGCACCAATAGGAATGCTTGATTTGTCTGCCCTGACTCCCTGCCCTTTGACTACTTGATGATGTTTTTATATTAAATTGAGCCGTGCCAAAATAAGATCCTGAAAATCTTCTGTTTCCTGAAACCCAGTTTCCTGAGACGGTACCAAATTTAGCTCACTTTACAGAAACACTCAAATTGGGGATGAAACAAAGGATTATTTCGAGCGGTCAAAGTAGGGCCCAAAATACAGGGCGACTTTTCGGTTAACTCTATTATTATATGTGTATCATGTGGTGTGTAGTTTTATTGAGATGAATTCCAAATCAAAGAAAATGGACAGAATCCGCGAAGAATTTTGTGGGGGGAAGCTGTGAGGAAAAGTTGAAGTGGAAGAAGATTCAGATCCAGTTGTAGACTTTTTCTTGCTTGAGAGTATTTCTGTTGTCTCTACGCCGGGAATGGCAGATCCCGCCTCCCCTGAAAAGAATCTCGGTCGGGATAAGCCCTTCCCTGAACTGAATCTGGGTCCGTAACCTTTACTGGAACTGAATCTTTCTTTTGCATGCAACCTTCCCTGAGCACAATCTGCGTCGGCACATAACACCTGCATGCTTGCGTTGTACACATCGTGCGACCACAGCCACTCGCTTGCTATACTTACCTACCAACACCATTAAGTTAGCTCATTCATGACACGCGGTATGGTGTGCGAAATGATTACGCCCCCGCGGGGGGAGACTCATGCCGTGAATGTCCTGCCTAAACCTGCGCTCCTGTTTCGGGAGCTTTTTTTTTTCCATTATCATTCTCAGATGAGCGTCATGCGCATCCTGGCCCTTCATCTTTCTTTCTTTTTTTTCCCTGGGGACTTGCAAGGCAACTAGGTACCTAGTACAGGAAAAAAGCCTAGGCTGGTTCCTTGCATTCATTGACCTGCCGCCGCCCACTGGGAAGAGGAGAACAACGGTACGCGCTCTGGCTTCTCGTGTGGCCACAACTTGTTGCTGACTAAGTTACTACCCTGTTGTGTTGTCTGACACCATCCCCACTCCACTAGCCCAACCCATATTGGAAATTTATTTCTTGGAAACAGAGCTTTTTTTTTCCTTTGACATACTAAGGGTAAAGTCCGAGGCCAAGGGCATACTTGAAGCAGGACCTGCACGTGGTTGGAGCTGAGCGCAAGGCCACTTCTGGTAATGCCACTGATTGAGGGCTTTAAAGAATGTCAAGATCTGCCAAAAAAAGATTTGTAAATTTTTTCAAGGGATGAGATTGTCAATCAAACGTGAATCACCTACAAGGCTGAAAAATTGAAAGATCTTATGAACACTGGGAGATACTTCCCAAAAAACTGCCAAGAACGCACACAATGGATGGATGGTCTGTGGACAGAACATCCTTTTTCATTGGGTTCTTGTTCCTCGGCTGCCCTCCCCATAGCTGAAAGTTCTAAAACTGCACCAAGGATTCTAAATTTGGGGTTCATCCAACTGGATGGCCTCAGAATGCGAAAACACGGATGGTGGTTTCATGGGTGTTAGGTTACACCAGCCCCAAATAATGAAAGGTACTTCCCTACACCAGACAAGTACTTCTTGAAAATGGAAGGCCCCAGCATTCTTCTGAGGTCACAAACCACGTTGGAATGTGCTCTCCCATATGCACTAGTCAAGTTTGGGCAGCTGTTTACAACTCCAAACTTATGTTTTAAAATTTAACTTCACTTTCTTTTTTAATGTTTTCCATTTCTTCACTTTCCAACACAATTTTATTTCCGTTGTTGAAAGATTTGGTGTGAGTTTTAGGATCACAAATTGTAGTGAACAATTTTGTACTGCTTTGAAATATTTACATACATTTGAATCTATAAGAATTATTTCAATATCTTTTTTGAATTTTATTGTGATACATTGGTGATAGAATGTATGGAATGTAATTCGTTATGCACATTCATTATATGCCTATGATTTCGAAATCATTTTAGATTTGAAATATATTTAAGTGAGTTTTTGAACTTTTGATATGCTTATAAGTGATGCCAATTGTATGTGAACAACTTACAATACTAAGGATGCAAAGGTTGTTATGTAACAACAAAATAATTATTAGAAGTTATAATTGTAAATAATATTATTATGACTTGGGGTGATGGTATGAATCAAAATGAAAAATAAAATAATGAACTTCATGGGTTTTACAAGGATAATTTATTTGATTAAGGGCATAATGGTTGATTATGAATAATTTCGATAATTATTTCAGGTTAGTAATAATGAGAAGTCAAATATGTAGACTTAAGCAAATCCTAGACTCCAAATAATGTAAAACTTGTTTATAGAATAATGAAAACTTATAAGTGGCACGTGATGATTGGTTTGATATATGGGGAATAGATGTAGATGAATGTAATTGTCTATTCATGCATTTTTTTCCTTCAAGTATATAAGGGGTAAATATTAGAGCTTTTGGCTCATAATTTGCATTCAATAATTTCATATCATTAGTTGCTATCAATACTTATAGAAGAATCATATGTGAATAGGAAGTCTTGAAAAATTAAAATGTGGAGATTATTGTGAATACCATTATGGAAACTTTATAATCTTTGGTGAGTGATCCTCATTAAAAAAAATCTTTAAGCACATGTCATGAACTCCCTTGGGGTGTAATTCTCAAATAAAGATTCAACTTTAAGCATGTGGATGATCTTATCCCAAAAGAGTGTAAAATCTCATGTTGGGAATCATGTGAATGACAAATATGGCAAGGGTTGTGTTGAAATATGTTTGATAGTCTACCTATGTGCTAGAAGGGATTAATCCTCATAGTTATAGACCCCCCTAGACTACATATCCAAGTTGTGTATCATGAATTTAAAGTTTTGTTAAAAACATTAATGTCACTAAAATTATGGACTTGTTCAGTTTCTTCCCCCGCAACAATTTTTTTTGCTAACAAAATTAAACAATGGATGCAAATATACATAACCCTTGAACCACCTTCCAATAACAAGGGTTTCATTTTCAAAGTGTAGAAAGTGCAAGAATGGTTACCCTCAATTTAACAATGGAGCATATTTTTGCTATAAGCCAATTTTTAAGGAAGAAATGTTGGGTTACATTCTTTTTATATCTATAGCATTTGGGCAACAAATTATTTGGATTAAGTGCATTTTGGCTACTTTGTTTTCACAAATATTGTACATTTGTCAATTGTCTAATTTTTCATTTACAATTATTGACAATAGTTTAATTATGGATTTTGTAGCCATGGCAATGAAAATATGTTGGTTTTGAATTTGTTGTTGCATGTTCAAAACAACAAATTCAACCACAAAAATTAAGCCTATGTTAATCACAACAACCAATAACCAATATCCCTTAAGGGAATTGAACCCCATCAAATGGTCTTGCCCACTACAACAACAAAGGAATTCCACACCCATACAATAATCAAAACCCCCCCAACTTTCAAACATTTGTCCCCAACACCCAAATCATATGAACACTTTGATAAACAAAATTCAATATGTGAATAAAAAATTCAAATCACAAATCATTTTTTATAATTTTGTTTAACAACCTCCTTCCACAAATGCAATTGCATCACCATATACAAAATTAAACAAGATAAAAAATATTGATTAAACATCTTAACACACAAGTCAAGGTGAAAAGTTCACCAATTCCACTTTTTGTTTTTAGGAATAAAATGTTTTGAACATTTTCTCATTCTAAACAAACTCGAACACCTAAACAATTGCAATCTCCTCTAATTTAATACACTCATAATCTTGTGATTCAAAATGGCAAAAGAATTAATCTTCATCCACAACATGGAAATTATATTCAAATCTAAAGCTTCAATTGTTATCCTTCCAAGTATATTGTGAGACATACCAAGTCTTTAAAAAAAAAATTATAAATTTATGGTCTTATGAACACTCTCCACTGAATGTCCAAATGCTCGTATAGTTTGGGCCATATCAGCATTTAAACCTTCAATGAAGATTTGAGAACATTCAACTACAAAGGAATGAACATTTTACTATGACAAGATTCAACTAGTACTAGGGGTATAGAAGGTCAAACACCATTGGTAAGTTGTAAGTTATTGGTTTGTATCCAATCATATAATGTCTATGTTAAGAACTTGTCAAAACTATATAGCTAAATCCAAACATGAATAAGAAAAAACACAAATAATGTGTAAAATTGTTTGTCCTCGTTAAACATCATTCAAGTTCAATAGTAAAATTGTGATTTGGAAACATAATTCAAAATTTTAAAAACATATTACCCAAAAATCCTTAAGGTCCAAGAAGATGAATTCCAAATCTTCCCTCCGAAACAAGATTCAAAATTTAATGATCTTGGTATCTAACTAGGTACTAAAATACTACATTATTAACTACCATCTCTTCCTTTAACATTGCCAATGTTGCATGGTTCTCACAATCCCCTTCTCATAACTTATGAACCTATTTATCAACCTTATTTTCACAATGATAATGTCAAAGTGTTCATATGGTTTGAGCCATTTGTATTAGATTATGTGATATTTGATTTGATAATTGGTCCATCAATTTTCACATGTGAAAAATTAGATCCTTGAGAATCGACATTTTTTTAAATTTAAAAAGCTTGAAAATTGCTTGGCATTACTAGGAGGAGTTGGGTTTAGTTTTCAAGTTATGGTCCAGGGGTTCAATGGATAACAATCTTCCTTCCTTTGAACAAGTATTGGGTTCGAATGTTGTTATTTGATAACTGGACTTTCATTGATGATGAGAACCAGCTTACTTGAAAATAATTAGTTTTTTATTTTGAGCAATTTGGAAATGAAGGCAAGTATCACAACATTAAATTATTTTTTTCCAAGAATTGTGCCAATTCTTAAAATCTAGTCTAAGAATTGGAATTGGTTTCTCAAAAGAAAAAAAAAACGCCCAATGCTAAACATTACCCCCTTGTACTTTTGATTCCATCTTCAAATTCATTATTAATCATTCCTAGGTCCTTTCAATTGTTATTACAAACTTTTCATACTGTAGTACTTATTGTTCTACAGGAACATATTTTTTCGAATCCTTGGTATTGACTTTTCAACTATAATGTCCTTTACATCACCTATTTTGCCTTGACAATATTGTCACATGTTGTTGCATCTCCAACATGTATGTAAGTTCTATGTGTTCCTATTTTTGTGATGATTGATGGGCTTGCACCTATTCAGCAATACTTGTTTCCTCCTTTTCAAGACTTGCATACTAATATTCCAAGACTTGAAACAAGTGGTACATAATTGAAACTAGGACATGTTATTTCATAAAACTACAACTTGTACTTGTACATGTCCTCATTTGCACATTAGGTTTTCATTAACTTACTAATGTCTTCCTACAACATGTATTACACCATCGCCCAAAAATTTGTTCAGTCTTCTTCCTTGAGCTCTATTAAAAACATGTTGCTTGAATATGTGAAACTCATAATCCATTTTATATGTCATCATATTCCCTTAATCTATGGTATAAAAATATGGTTTCATATTCTTCATCATGTCCAACATTATCTACAACTAATATTATCATCCTTCAAAATATGTACATGTATGAAATGTTTTGCTTCCAATCAATCCTTCTTCAATTGAATATCATTTCATTATTGAACAAATAGGTCCAATTCCTATTTCAATTGTTCAATGTACTTTTGTTGATTCAATGAGTATTCCTCCATGTTTTCGTAGTCTCTTTGGAATCTTGCAAAATCAATAGCTCTTTCATTTTTTTCATAAAAACCATTTAGTAATGCATAAGGGTTTTGCAAGATCCTTCTAAGAACCGGGCAAATTATGTGTCTAGGCTAATTATCAAACCAAAAGATAATAAATTTTTAGGAGCATTTTTTTCTAGTCTCATTAAACAATTCCTTATTGTGATTAAATATAACAATATTTCATGGAAGCACAATCCTTGTAGTCATTCACACATTGACAATTACATACATCGTTCATCAATTAAGAAAAATAGAAATACAATGTGATCGTTTATTTCTCAAGTGTATGGGTTGGATGTTGGATTAGACATCAAAATTTTCACAATTTTATCTTATTACTACAATGATATGCCACTATTACTAGAACTCTAAATTGAAAATTGAAAAAGGAGATTGTCCCATGCATCATTAGAAATAAATAGTTGAACTAACCATTACATCTAGCCACAAAGCTAACACAAGTAAAATCTTAGTCAAATGAAACAAAATTTTAAAAATTTTGAACATAATGTTCATCAACTTTCACATCCATCAAGCTAACTCATGATCAACATTAAAATAACCAACTACATCCCACATTGTGTCATTCTCCTCAATGATATTCCCCTCTTTCACCAAGAATTCAATAATGAACTCCCTTTCTCATGGGAAATATGTTTGTGCATTAGTTGACCAATAATTCATCATTATTACAAGCTTGTTCAAGTTATCAACTCCTAGCTACAACATCACAGGCTTGTCAACACTCCAACAACACTAAAGTTTATCCCAATTTTGATTTGGGACCCAAGACTTCCAAAAACAAGTCTAGCGTCAAAAGAAATCTTGGGAAATTGGGCTTTACGGGTCTTCCACCAACTAAAGACAATGCAATGTCTTTTAGCTTCACTAATAGATGGCATAATAAAAACAATTTGTTTTTCACCAATCTTTGCAAAATAACTTCATTTGACGCCATTGCCCCAAAAATGGAATTGTCTCCATCATTAATTATTACTAGTTCAATACCACCATCAATGTCAAGGTTAAAAAATTGAAAAGCAACCATTAGCAACATCACAAACTTAGCATCTCACAATTTAGAAATGGTAACCATGTAACATTAGTTTATTCATAATTCGTACATCTCATGGATTAATATTGTGCATTGAAAACACATTTGACATATGGATTTATTGGAAGATGTGAAATTCATGTAACATTCATTCATTCGTAGGTTCATACTTCATCCATCAACACATTTATCTATGTGTTAAACATGGTTTCAATGCATGATATTCGTGTGTCAAATGTACGAACCTATAAATGCATAAACTTCACACAATTTTCATTATTAATTCATCGCATGCTAAATTTGTGATGATGGCATCGAACTCTTGTTGTCATATTTTGCCACCATTTGTATAATTTTAGCCCTTCCAACAAATGTTTTTAGAGCATCCAAGGATTTGAACCATGGGTCCAAAATCAACACAAAACATGTTGTGAGCCTTGGCAACATTGTATGTAATCTCAAAATCCCCCCTCACAAAATTGAAAGAGATAATATCAAAATTCTCCATTTCATTCTATACAAACACACTTATTGAAAGTGTAGCATAAATTAAAGCATCAAAAAACATCTAGTATCTTCGAGTTTGATTGAGGATGCATTGCTCCATAACATGAAGGATGGTTTCAACAACCATTTCATAAATTGCCTAGGTGTGCATTCGGCACATGAACTTGTAATTTTTGAATTTCCTACCTCCCATGACACAAATTTATTGCATCTTGATATTCCATGGTTTTTTGGAATATAATTGCCTTATTAACAAACTTGGTCTCATGGGTGTTTTTGACTTTTGATGGGAAATCCCAACATCAACACATGCCTTTTTCCATTCATTATCTCATTTGCCAAACTTAAATTAATCCATGTGAGTTTTTATGTAATGTAAATTGCGTTGACTTCAAACTGACCTCACAAAAACCAAAAAAATACATTAGTCATTGCAAAAAATTTGAAATGTTTTGCTAAAAGCAAAACACAAACCTTACCAAGGAATTGGAAATGCAAGAAAAATATAATTGATAACAAAAAGAAAAACTTGTTCAAGGGTAGATAAATTGCCACCTTCATCTTTCATGTGGGCAATTATTAGTTTCTTTAACAAATTGTAAAAAGATAGGAGATCCCTGACTTACGTTGCCATTGCAACTTTAATTATATCAATGACTTCAAAAAGTTATATTATCACATGGCGAGGTACCCATTATGAGTTTATAAAGTTCATCACAAAGGCAAATGTATCATTTCCAAATCTAAACATCCATAAGTCAAAAGATGTTACATTGTAAAACAAATCTAAAGCTATAATCACATATTGTTCCATGGCTTTGGAAACCAATGAAAGGAGGGTAGATTGAACCATCTACTTTTAATTTGGAAAGACAACTCAAGGATTTTGATGCATGACCAAACATTTTAGTCACTAACTTTCCAAATGGGCATGCAGGCTTTGGCAACAAATAACGAGTCCTTTCAATTGTTGTGCATCATCTTTCTTGTAAGGATTTGCTGACCCAAAATGATCTATAATAGCCCCATAACTAGCAACAATTGTTTTTTAGATTTTTCCCATTATTTCTCCTTTGCAACAAGAGCTTAATTGTGAGTCTACCACCTATGCCAAGCAACTAGAAGTTTAATCAAAATATGTTTATTCATAAAAATAGTCCCATGTTAGTTGTGTGAAATCATACTTTTCTATTTCTTGGTGGTATTGCTAAAACTACAAATATGAAAAACAAAATGGCAAACAACACAACACATGGTTTGAAGCATAACATGATCATTCTTATTACCATATTCACCACAAAAAATTGCCAAGAGAGAAACATGTAGTGAAATACTAATGCCTATTAATTCAAGGTCATTTGAGCTTTTAATCCTCCCGTGCAATTTACACTTTTGCATCAAAGTTGCTTATGGTTTCAACACTTTTAAAAGCATATGGTGCTAGTCCACTTGGTGTTGAAATTGAACCAAACACTAACCCTAAAACCTCAACTTTCCTAAGTTGACAACATCATCATAATATTGCTACAAGCCCTCGTTCAAGTTGAATGTTTCCATCTTTGCCATTTGCTTCTAACTTTGTGGGAAAGAAATAATGAACTCCAAAATTGATAATAATTTGTTATTGATCACAAAAAAATTTACAAATAGAACATGTTCATGTTGTCATGGATGTAGTAGGATGTAGTAAGGATTCTACAATAATTTGGTTATGAAAACTTTCCCCTAAAGAATCCATATTCAAGACCCTAATGCAAAATAGGGTTTTGGAACTTCCTAGCACAAATAATAAGTGTGAGAACAAAAATAAGGTTTTGATTATTAATGTTTCAACTCCAAACATGTAAATAAAATAAATGGTAGAAATTCATAAGAAATAACAAACTTTAACCTTCAAGCATATAATGAACTATGAGAGCTTATGGGACAATGAACTTCATAAGGCGTTCTGCAATAGTGGAATGGATATAGTTTTAAAACAAAGTTTAGAATTGAAAAATAAAGCTCTAAAAAAATAGCTTAAAATTAAAAGGCTAATGGGATTTTTTTGATTGGGAGGTGAATCAAATTGCTAGTTAATTAAGGCTTTAAGATTTTATGCAAGAATTTGATTAAAAAACTTGTCACAATAAAAATAAAAACCCTCAAATGGAAACCCTAATGCAATAATTAATGTTGTTCAAAAAAGGTTTAGTGTTCAATGGAGTTTCATAATATAGAAATATCCTAACCCTTAGCTACACTATGAATTAAGAACTTGTAAAAGGTTTTTTGAGATTTAAAGTAAATGGTGTCAGATCAAGAATTGGAAAAAAAATACAAAGATTAAACAAAAGTTTCAAAGAAAAGTTTGAAATCCTAATTATGCTTATTATTGATATTAACAATAGACAAATTTGATCACCATCCTATCCTAATCAACATCAACAAATTTTGTTAAAGCAAAATTTATAATTACCCTAAACAAAATTACCATTTTCCAAGATTGATATTTAAGCAAACACATTAAAAAATTGATTGGGTGCTAAAAACTTGACCATCATGCATTGGTTCCAAGGAAAATAATTTGGTATCTAGAAAGTATCATGTTTTGATGGCGAACAAGTATTATCGCATTCCTTACCTAGACAAATTCTTCATTGAAACCTTTATATAAGGAAGAATTTTTCTTTCTCCCACATTCTATTGAAGGTTTCTTTCGTGTTCTTCCACATTTAATATTTACAAAAACGCATAACACAATTGAAACTTTGTTTGGTAAGGGAATCACTTTTGTGAAAACAAATAAACAAAATTAGGAAAAGTGTTGCAAGCAACTTAAAAAAGACTTACATGTTCATGGAAAATGATGTATTGTTAGAAGAAGTGAATAAGATAGCTTCAACATCAAAAGAGAAGATGAAATATCTCTATAATTAGTAGCACTTTTGTTATTGAATGAAATGAACAAAGTTTGGCAATGGGTTTTCACTCTCCATCAATGGCATTTAGTGGTTCGAGAAGTTGGACTTCATAATTTGAGGGAGTATACAAGGGAAATTTTTGACCATATAATGTTTATGATTTGATCAACAATCTAATCATTATCATTTTCAAACACATACAAATTACAATGTATAAGCAAGCCCATTAAGAGATCATCATGATCATCACCAAAAACATCATTGCAAGAACCTTGCAACTACCACATATCAAAATTAAGAAATGTGTGCCTATTGAAAACTTGAGAGCAATGGATTGCAAAATGTGGTGAAGAAACATACAATTAAAAGGGGGGCTTTGGTGTGAAAACACTTTCAAAAAAGATCCATTGAAAATCATGGTGTTAATGCAAGTTTTTTTATTCAAGCATAAAACAATTTATTATTTCAAGAAACAATATAATGATGTACACATTGACCAAACAAAGTGAGGTGTTTTGGTTAATCAGGCTACTATTGTTTTATAAAATATCTTAGAATATTTAAAGAAGATCTATAACATTACCTTCACTTGAATAAGGAATTTGGTTTTATGCACATGGTGGAGATTTTTTTATGACATTGATTTCCAATGGAAGGTCATGTGTTAAATCTACTTGAATTGAATGAGAGTGCTTAAGATATAACTAAAAGTGAGGAACATTGTGTACATTTTCAACATGGGAAAAGGACATTTAGGATTGGGATTTTGAAGATTTTGAAATTCCTAAAAGCAAAGTTGAACATCTCATGCTCACATTAAGTGATGAGCAAAACAATGAGGAATCATCAATTAAAGGCTTGAATATTTTTGAATTCAATAACCTTATGTATGAAGAAAAATGTGAAGAAGGTGCTAGTATTTAAATAGTAAAATTACATAACCAAGATCACAACTTTCCAAAGACCTCACCCAAAAAAAATTAGCTTAGACTACAAGAAATCATAGATTCTATATCTAAATATGCCATTTCAAGGAATTATTCAATTCATGTATTTTTCGAACATCAAAACTAGTTTTCCTAATTTTGAAATAACTCTTAACCTTTTTTTTGTTTTACATTGTGTAAAACTATTAATGCAATTAATGCAACGATGATTGGAAACATAATTTCTAATTGATGATGTATTAGAATTAGTAAGAGTCTTACCAAAATGATCTTTGGTACAATTGTTTTGTCGATTTGGTTGGTTACATTTTTTTAATCTTTCAATTTTAAAGAATTGGTTATGTTTAAATTTTTTAAATCTTTCACTTTTATAGAACTAATCAAATACAAATAAATGGTAGTTTTCTAGGCTAGTTTTTTGAGAAAAACTTGATAGGGCTTGTGATGTAACCCTTGGACAAATAACTTGACATGGTTATAGTCTGTTGGTTATTTTTTAAAAATTTTAGTCAATTATTTATAATTTATAATACACACTAGAAAGTTTCTTTGTAAATTTTTTTTTCCATTACAAAGTATTTGCCTTTTTACAATCAACTCTATTCGAATTTCAACATGTTCAATTAAATTAGTTTTTTAAAAACTCATCGAATGAGAATAATTAGCACAAAATTTATGTAATTTATTATTATTATTTTAAATTGATTCCCAAAATGATAATAATAATATATTTACCTACCTACATACACCCTTAATAATTAATGCACTATATATTTGCCCAATTACCTTGGTTAATTATGTACCCTAGGGCCTAGGCTAGTTAGGCGAATTAAGCCACCAATGTCCTGGCCTAGATTGTAAGTGTGAGGATTCAAAATCCTCACCTTCACATTGAGTTAATTCAATAACCATTACACCACCACCTTCATAAGGAGAAATCATTTGTAAACATATTATAATGAACATAAGGTAGATAAGTAAGGTAGTTTAGCCTAGATGGGCACCAACCTATACCGACCTATAATACTCTATACCTATATTATTGACCTACGGTACCTATATTTTCCTAGGCAACTACCTAGGCTAGGCTAATATAATTAATACAAATACATGTTATGTCAACATATGCATAAGCAATAAATACATATATTAAACACATTATCATATAACTAGTTTACATACATTACTTTAAGTATATGTTAAATATAATAACATAAGCCACCTATGTTACTTAGACTAAATTACTTATGGGATTTTATAATGTTAATTTATTATTATTATTACATTATAATTAAGTAATAATAATCAATCAATTACTTACCTTCAACCTATATATCCTACCTATCTTACTTGACTTGTTAATTATTCTATCCTACCCTACTAAACCTATAATCTCTCTATTTTAAGTATAATTAATTCCCATAATAATTAATTAATTAATTAAGTACTTAACTATTTCACTACCTACCTTATCATAACTTCCTACTTAGACCCACAACACACAAATATTTATGTAATATTACTTTGCAAATTTTATGATTACGTGTCTTCTATGACTAGATATTACATTTTATTACATTCATGCGTGCCTTGTTTTACTAAAAGGTGTTCATTTTTTGTCATAGTTGATTAAATGTCACATCAAACAATCATTTTAATCAATTGAACCAATTAAAAAAACATGTCATTTTAGCAACCAAAGGCCTCTAGTCAAATTGAATAAATTTTTAATCAAAACAAATAGGGTAGCCAAGATGGACATCTTAGAGTACATAACAAGGTGAAAAAAGAGAAAAACAGTAAGGCAAAGAAGGCAATTATACAATGATAAGGCATGAAACTGACCAGGTTTGAAACTGGTAATAGCACAAATAAGGTGCCAATAACAAATAAAGAAGAAGAAATCATACAATTATTACATAGAACACCTTGAAATTAGTGATGGGAAAAAAGACAAAACACAAGATGCAAGACACATAAGTGTTAACACAACTTTGCTCACTACAAAGTCTCACATCTGTCTAGGTTAAATTCTTATGCACTTGTCATATTTAAGTAAAGGAATATTTAAGGGAATTGATGGGATAGATAATCCTCCATGAAAATGTTTTGAAATTGCATTCACAAAGAAATTCAAGAAAACAAATGTGATGCTGTGCTTATCACTTGCACTAGTTTTGTTTTCTCCATCGCGATCAAATTTGAAAAACTCGAAAAGACCCTAAATCTTTTCCAAATCTTAATGAACTAGGTTGTAGTCAAAGAATTTTGGTTGTTTATGGATGTTGAGTGGAGGCTTGAGCTTAAGTATGACAAAACCTCATTTCTTTGAGTTGGATTAAGGGGTGGGTATAAGGAATATGGGACTCACTAGGGTGGAGTTAGGGATAATTTTCTTGGGGAGGTCACTTCCATTTTGTTCCAAATGATTTGCAAAACAATATATAGTGCAATTTTATATTGAAAAATTGAAAATTTTATAATTTCTTCAAATGTAAATAGGGTGCCTATTATTCATTATGAAATAAAATAAAATAAATAAAATAATTATTCTTTCAAACCATACAAAACATACTTTTTTATTAAAAGGTCTTTGGTACAATCACATGGAGTTCACTTATAGTTTTGCACAAGGATGTATGTCCATGATACAACATTTTAAAGTTATTTTAGAGGTAAAATTTTAAATTTTTTAGAAAACAAATTAAACCTTTAAAAAAACCTAGATACAAATAAACAAGGCATTTATAATTATGGTGAATTTTTTGTCATTTACAAATCAGTGTAAGTATGACCATTTTTATAGATAAACAAGAGTATATATCAACAGTGTTTATAATTAGGCAACAAAAGAATAGCTTTTGAAATCAAGGGTACTTTGAAATCACAAAGATTGACCCCTCCTAACATAAAATATACATATATAACCAGTTGAAGATTAAGAATATTTTGGTCCAAATTCAAAAAAGTGCTCAACATTGGTGTGGTCATTAAGGTCTTGGTTTATTTTTGTGCAACACAAGGGTTCAATTTTTGATACTTACAACTTATTTCACTAGCCACCCAACCAAATCTACCAAACATTACACCTATATGTTTTATCAAACACAATAGAGATATCATGATCTAAGCTTATTAAGGATCTTTCTTAATGAGGCAACATCAAACACAAAATCCTTAAGATCAACATTGCATTATAAGATTGCTTTATGTTGTACAATGGTGTGCACCTCACTAAACTTCATTCACTTTTTGTTGTCTTTCAAAGGCTCCAAAAGAACCAACCAATGAACTTTAATCTATTTGTTCATTGATGCATCTCACCGTAATTGGAAACTTGAACATTAGAAGGATCCTATAATACTATTATTTTCTATTTTTGGCCTTTGGGATATTTATAATATTATTGAATTAACTTACAAGTAATTATTAATTCAATAATGTTCTATATGTCAACTTTACAACAACACGAACAACACAAGGAATGTGCTAAAACCTTATTTGTTAATATAAGAAGGAGGTTGCAAGGTTGAAATTATATATGTAAACATTAAGGTTTGTGCACCCTTCCATATGTATAATATTATGGTTCTAACCAAATTCTTGTTGAATGTTCTTTGAAATTTCCATGTGCCACATGGTTGGTCATCTAGTGTAGGATGATGCTTGGGGATGAGGCCATTCCCAAAGTAAGCCACCCCTAAGGTGGTACCCAAAGGACCTACACTGGGAACAGCCCCATCTAAGGGCATTATCCCATGAAAAGATTTGGCAATTTTTTTCCTTATTTTTGCTAATGATAGCCATCAAGTTTCACCAAAAAGAGAAAAGAAAAGGCTGGGCATCTTGAAAAGTGAAATGCCACTGGAACTTGCCTGAAGATTCGTATTTTAGGAGGCAATATTACTGTAAATTACATGCACTCTCCTAACACTAAATTGCTTTTTGTCAAGTTATTCTAAAATGTCCAACCAAGTTTTCAAATAGGACCCAATTAAGAGGGGATCCAAATGATCAAAAAAGCACTAAACGCTATTGGGATGGATGCCACAAAACATGCACATATTAATGATCTATATGGTAATATTGTAATAAATTATTTTTGGAAATGCCAAAATTTTTAGAAATTATTTGTTTGAAATGTCAAAATGCAAGGAAATTACAAGGGAGACGGGGAAAAAAAGGTGCAATCCCAATAGCCAATATACCATTGCATATCATGTATGTAATAATTGACAACATTTTTCTATCCTATAATTTGCTGGAACATTATGTCTCCCCATTTTTGCAAACAGAAACAATCCAAAATGTTGTAAAGCATTTCATTATGTTAGAGCTTTAGAGTCAAAGGAACTTGCCAAAGAAGCTACTTATGTTTATTGCTGAAATTTCATTAATTATTCTTTTTTAATTGTGGAAATGGATTTTGAAAATAGAATAATTGTTCAACACTCGAGTGCCAAACCTGAAAAGGTATTATGATATGTTGTGACTTATATTAATTAGTTTGGGGGATGCTCAAAGTTCAAAAGTTTTTTTTTTCTGTGATGCACATCTTTGATTGGCCCATCACCAAATAGATTAATCGCTCTTTGGACAATCCCAAAATAGATATGATAGGAGAAAGGCAATTTCAACACATGTCTGTTAAAAATTAATTAAATTTGAAGATGTCAAAAATAAAATATTATAAAATATTCTCATAAATTTTCCATTTTCTTTCACAAAATGTTTTTGAAAATGTTTTTGGGGGAAATTTTCAACATTTTCACAAATAATTTAATTAATGTTGAAGTTGCCAAGGTGCTTTGATATGCTATAATCTCATCCTTTGGGTTGCTTATATAGTTTAAACAGTAGAACTTTAGTTGATAGAACATCTTGTTAAGTTTTGAAAATTTTCTATATTGGTTAGTTGTTTGAATGGTTTAATCAGATTGTTTATTTTGAAATTAGCATGTATATTGGGGAGAAAGGAAAGAGAAAAGAGAGATAAAATTTAATTTAATTTTTCAAACTTGTAATGGAGAATAGGGAATTTTTATTTTTATTTTTGTTTTGTAATTTTGCAACTTGAATACATTCTTCATTTGGAGTTTTTGAATCACACATAGATTCTGGAAAAAAAAAAGAATTTAAAATATTACTGATTTATTCAACATGTTTTTTATATTAGAAATATTTTCAAAAACTCTAATGAGAATAAACAAAACTCCCATTAACATTTGGTGACGATACAATGAATCAAAATTCTAAGCGATAACATTTACAAATCTTTGTTTTGTATCATCCTTTAGATTTTCTTGTGCAATTTCATGTTTAAGGTCATTTAAAATAATGTTGTTGTTTTTGTTTTATTTTGAAAGCATTAGGGAATAGGTTGAGATTAGCGTAATTTTGAAAAAGAAAGTCAAACATTTTATCTATAGACAATTTTTGACTATTAGACTGAGTTGATTTGAGTCTTTGTTCAAAAATAACAAAAAAATTCTTAAAACTTGCTGATTTCAAGACATGTCAAAAGTGATTACAATATGTCTTAGAAAAAAATTAGATCAGATTATACATCAATATGTATCAAAACCTGCACAAATGCAAGATGAACAACAAGTGTAATCTATGGGAAATGAACCAATAAATGCACCAATCGTAAAGGTAGTATAGCAAATAAAAGTTGACATTCAACATCAAAATGTAATCAAATAAGTTGTGCACATGAAACTAATTTTAACCCGGTGCCTAATGCTCAGGTGTGTGTGTATTTGACGGTACATATTACAAAATTACAACTACAAACTACATTGGCAAAGCCTCTCTATATATCACATTTCGCATATATCCATGGGGACCCTGGCCACTGAAAATCTTGATGTTTGCACTGCTTGTGACCCGTGAGATAGCAACGTACAGCTTACCATGGGAAAAGACCAGAGACGACAAATATATGTTGGGTTTGTTGCTGATATTGATATCAAAATCTTGGGAGTGCCCCCCCCCGGGGGTCGGGCATGCCTTTCCTAGACAGCGACACATGTGCAGAGGGGGAGTTTATTTATTTCTGCCAGGGTTTTCTTCCTTGTATGATGCCATTCATGGATGGATGACAGGACGGATGGATGGAAAGCTTCACGCAAAACGGCCACAATGTCCTTTACTATATGTAATTAGCCACACCCTCAAACACTTACCAAGTGACATCACAAATCTCATCCCAATAACTAGCAACAAACAACAAAAATCCAAGCACCCCCACCCTCCCATAAAAGAAAAAAAACTTATGCCCACTAGGTGCATGCTGCCTCACAGCAGAGGTTGAATCAACAATGGGTCCTTATTGCAACAATACAAAAAGTATTGTCTGTTTTCTTCTTTTTCTTGTCTGCCCTTGACCTAATCCATGATGCCTAGATACAAAATATGGTTCATGATATGCACAATTTGGGTGTGTAAATAGCCACTAAAAGGGTTTACATGTCTCCTAATGTCCTTTACATTGCCAAAGTCTGTATAATAAGACACAAAATTTGTGTCCAGGCACCACCATGACGTGTTTGTTCATAACCAGACACAGGCAATTGGGCAATCAGGGGGAAAAGAAGTTTTGTCAAGGAAAATGGAGAATTGAGTGGAATTTAATGGAGTTGATTTGGAAATTTTTAGACCTAAGGTGTGGGAAATATTGAATTTTGAGTAGTTTTTGTCATTGAAAATTCAATTAAATTACAAATAATGATTTTGAAAGGAAAAATTAGTTGGGTAGCCAATTCACACTTCGGCCAAGGGCACACGCTACACTAGCTTAAATGGATATTGGGGTTTTTCCCATGGGACCAATGTGGGTGCTGATTCACCCCAAGGCCATGGATATATATTATTTCATGTATGAGACATTATAGACTTTGAATGTGGAATGGGGTTCCTTATCCTTTTGTGATGGGAAAAGTTATGTTTGCTTCCAAAAATGACATAAAATGTGGAATGGTGATTTTAATAAATTACCACACATTATGAACTTGTCAGCTATATTCCAATTTGCTAAGCAGCTTAGACTTGAGCCATTTCTAAGAACAATTTTCAAGTTTTCAGATAATTGGGTAAACATGTTTCTAATGTTATTTTCCATTTCACCATGAAGACACTTCTAAAGTTGAAGGGCGTTTCTAAATTTGTTTCTAGTTTGTTGTTTTTCTTTTGGGGGGGATAAGTAGGGCCACAGTGAACCAGCACCCACTAGCACACCATCCATTGGATGCCTATTATTACTCAGTGGTGGATGAACCTCAAAAACAATTTTCAAGTTTTCAGATAATTGGGTAAACATATTTCCAATGTTATTTTCCATTTTATCATGAAGACACTTCTAAATTTGAAGGGCGTTTCTAAATTTGTTTCTAGTTTGTTGTTTTTCTTTTGGGGGGATAAGTAGGGCCACAGTGAACCAGCACCCACCAGCACACCATCCATTGGATGCCTATTATTACTCAGTGGTGGATGAACCTCAAAAACAATTTTCAAGTTTTCAGATAATTGGGTAAACATATTTCCAATGTTATTTTCCATTTCATCATGAAGACACTTCTAAATTTGAAGGGCATTTCTAAATTTGTTTCTAGTTGTTGTTTTTCTTTTTGGGGGGATAAGTAAGGCTGAACCAGCACCCACCAGCACACCATCCATTGGATGCCCAATATTACTCAGTTGTGGATGAACCTCAACTGAGTTAATATTTAGTTTTGCCTTGGGAACCAATTCTGTAAGAAATAGGTCTCATATATAGGTAGATAATTACTAGGTAAGCAGATGGTTTATAAATAAGGGCTGTTTTATTTACCTACTTACTAACAACCTGCTTGTGGGTTGTTAGTAGGTAGGTAGAAGAAAAATAGCAACTAAGGTAACCACCATGGTTAGCTAGGGAACTGGAACCCAACAGAAAACTGTTTGATGGCCACTTACCATTCATCCTTCATGGTGTGCTGGTTGGCGGTGGTTTACTGTGGCCGGGATACTAGGCAGATGATGGAAGGTGGGCCAACCCCATTTAGGTTGGCGTCGCTTTGAATCTGAATCTCTTGGCTTTGGAACAGGTCTGGACTTTGGTTGGGCCCCTTCCACATAAAAAAGATTGGGAAGCCCTTGACGCTGAAGAGTCATTGGGTTTCAAACTGCCGGATACGGAAAGGACAGACCAGCACTTATCCCAACCAAAAGAAAACCCATTCAAAGTGCACTGCAAATATGGGTTAAAGCTTCTGCTCATGAATCTGAATCTTTGCATCTGGCTAAGGTGGGCCTGCTGCTGAATCTTAGATTCCTGCCACCATTACAAGACTACTGCAACTTGGCCATGAATTTTTAGACACTAGGTCACCTTTTTATTGGCTTTAATGCCAGTCCCTTTTCTTTTTTTTAAAAAAAAAGACAAGGACAGAAAAACATCCTTGAGATTACTTTTACGTTAAGAAAATAAATAAATAAATAAAGGAAAAAGAGAAGAAAAAAGAAAAGACCCCAGTTACATTGGTGTTGAAGGCACAAGGGAACAAGATAAGAAAAAAAAATTGGAGCCAAATCCAAATGGTGTTGAAGGCACTGGCGATTGACGCAATGGTTTTTTTGTAAGGTTCAAAAGAAAGTGCAAGGGGAAGCACGCCCATCACCAAACAGAGGCCGGTGAGTGAACGCGATGACAGTTCTGGCCATGGCCGGGCAACAACAATGGCCCAGCCAGTAACCATTCAATGGGAGCCTAACACCATGCGTTTGAAAACTTGTGACTGGGTTTGTTTTTTAACTTTCCATTCAGACATGGAATTTGTTTGTTTGGTCATGGGGCTTCAGAGTTTGCATGTGCCAAAATATGTAAGAGTTTTCATTGTGTTCAGTAATGGGTAAACATTTGGAACAGTCCAAAATATTTAGGAGCTTTCCAACCTCTGGTTTGGTAATGAGCGGGGTTTGTCCAAATTTTAAAAACAATTGAACAAAATGTTGCCCCTACAATCCCTTACAGTTTTGTAATGGGTGGGGTTTTCTTTTTTTTATAAAAATAAACAGAGGTGTCCCTACCTTTATTTGGGTTGGGTTTATAAAACACAAAAATAGTTGACGAGATGCGTCCCTCCTATAGTATGGGTCAGGTTTGTTTTTTGTTTCAGTCTAATGAATTGAGGCGTCCCTATACTTCTGTTTGGTAATAGGTGGGATTTGGGAAAAAAGAAAAGTTGAACATAGTTACAGAGCTGTCCAATAAGCATGCACTCTCAAAGTGCCTTGATTTTTTTCTTTTTAAGTTTGGAGGGGGGGGGGGTGGATTTGTTCCCAACATGTTCCTTTCAAGTTCCCAATGGGTTCCCAGTGTGTTCCTCAAGGGTGTTCCTGATAGCACCTCTCTTTAATTCCATATGTTTTGCCCAAAGTCCTCCCCTTCTCACCTAAATAGGTGGGCCAATGGTGGGCACTCCTATATAGAATCTTATATATTGGGGAGCCTGCATAGTTTCAACCTTTTTTGGTGATGGGCCAATCAAATTGGCTCATTGCAAAAAACAAAAAGTTGGACTTGTGAGGCACCCCAACTAATTAATATGAAACATAATAAGTGTGGAGATGATCCTTATGTCCCACAGTTTCTGCCCCTGCCATTAGCCCAGGCCAAAAATGGTGACAAACAATTTTGGAAATAAAAGTTTAATGCAACCAATGAGGAGGCTTCATGTGTACTATTGAAGAGTCCAGTTTTTTTTTCTGTTTGGGGGAGGAGGGGAGGAGAGTTTTTTTAATTTTCCCTTCCATTCCTAACGTGTTCTCATTGTGTTCCCATAGGGTTCCTCAACTTCTGTTTGCACATGGGAAATGATATCTCATAGAGAAGCAAGGAGGGTTATGAGAGAAGGGCTATTTTTTATTTGGGCTGGTGTGACCCAGCACCCACAAACGTGACACCCCCATTTTCCCATTTGATGCCATCCAATTGGATGAACCCCAAATTTAGAACCCCTGGGAAACATTTAGAATCCTCAACTACAGGTATGTTATCTAGGAACAAGAACCCAATGAAAAAACAAAGTCCTGTTCACACACCATCCATCCATGGTGGCATGTTCATGGGTGCTAGTTCACTTTGGCCCATGGGAGGTTCAAAGGGGAGAGCACCACAAAAGGCATCTCCTTGCATATCTATTCTCTAACCCAAATTATACGAGCCCATTAATCAGAATCCTAGAAAGGACCTCATAATCTTACAAGGGATGTAAGTACAGATCCTAGTAAAGATCTCATAATGCGCACATTGAAAACAAGCTCCCAAAACCTAAAGTAGGAGATTAAACAACTTATTTTTACTTTTGCTAGGTCTATGCTTTTATTTTTTAGACCTTTTGTTGTCAAAAATGGACAATCGCAGAAAGGAGCTTAGGATCACTACATTTCATTCATTTGTTCATACTCATATCTTTTCCTCTCTCAATTGTATCAAAGCATGACTTGTTTATCAACAAATTCATTGTAAGAGCTTTAGAATTTCCTAGAGTTGTTAGTTCCTAATGCAAAGGTGTTGAAAGGAAAAGTAAAACAATCAAAAGTAGAAGATTATTCTCAGCACAATTTTGTTGAAAGTTGAGAGTGAAAGAAGAGTCTAGTTTGTGTAGATTCACATTACTAAACAAGTTATACAAAGCAAGGATCTCCAAGTTCTTATACTATGTTGGTTCCATCAAAAAGTAATCTTGCTAAGGCCTAGAGCATCACCATGTCCAAGATCTTGTAGATATCAAGCTTTTGAATTGCAATGCATTGGGGAAATGCACACCCACAATCTACAAAACAACCATAGATGTAGACTTAGTGTGGGAAGAATTTTCTAATTGTTTTTACTTTGATTTTTTTTTATAGAAGAGTCAGAAACATATTCATTCATTCATTACCCTAACCTAACATAGTTCTTGTTTTCTTGGGATTTGTATAGTCCAAGGACGAAAAGTTATTTCTTATGGGACCCAAACATTAGCCCCCAAACTTGTTAAAGGCTGGGGTATTGAGAGCTCCAAATCGATCATGAATTTAAATGTAGTTCGCAAATGTCAAAGTGGCATGATGAGTTGCATTGATCCAAAAAAGAAAAACAACAATGTTTATTGTTTGCCAGTTTTCTTGACTTTTATGAAGAATCTTCAATTTCAATTCCTCAGAAAAGAAAAGTTGTTAGTTTTAATTATGGGTTCACAATAAATGGAACCTTAGGCCTAGTTTTGGTTTGAAATTGGTGGTAAATTACTAATTAAGCCCCAATTCCAAAAACCAATTTCCCAACAATTTCCAAATATATATATATTTTCAAACATTTCAATTTTGATTCCAATTTTGTAATTGATTTTTTATTCTAGTTTCAATTCCAAAACTTGTTCTACTTTCAAACCTAGTTTCAATTTTGGTTCCAAAAATCAAACCTAATTCTAAATCAATTATGGTTAATTGGCATTGGAACCAATAGTTATAATGGCCCAAATTGGGTAACTACCCAGCACTAGAAAACAACCTGCCACCCCCCCCCCCCCCCCCTCTCTCGTCCAAGCCTTCCACACACACACACACATGATTAATGGAATTGTTGTTATTGTGACATGTTCAAAGTGGACAAACCAACAAAGTTTAAAGGAAGCCATGGACATAATGGAAAGAAACCATAACATTTAAAGCAAGGCCAATAGGTTGTGGAACATACCTTTCACTTTTGTTTTATACCATTTGAATGGAAAACTTGCATGTTTAGGAAAATGGGACTAGGGGATTCACTAACTAGAAATGAGGACAAACCAATCTTAGAACAAATTTTGGCCATGTTAAAACATAAATCTATCCATTACCCTATAGGAACTAAAAATAAAAGGTTGAATTGACACAAACTAAGCTCACCATATTATCAATTGGGTACTTGGAAACACATGGTGGTACTGGTTCAAACGGTGAATCCAAAATTGATCATTTGTATGGCAAAGGGTTCAAAGTTTATAGGGCACATGGTTGACCATGACATCTTGTCATTCATTGTATGAGAACTTGTAAGGCATTTACATAAGAATAGATCATATTTTACATGTATGATATCACATTTCTTGCTTGACATCATCCTAGGGCTTGGTTTGCAACCTTGCAAATGTGTACATTGCAAGTTGTAGTAGTAATGGTGCTAAGTGTTGCCATTGAAATATTTAGTAGGAATACATCAGATTGCAACATCACATATCTGTGCACAAATATTGCATTGTAGCATTGCAACAAACAATCTTTATATCACAACCTTGGTATTTCTATTGCAAGGAGGAACCTGGTTTCATTATAAACATTGGTGGTAGAATCTTCAAGTAGAGTATGGTTTGAACATCATAACAAAGCCATAATAACAACAAAAGAGGTGTCCTTTCTCCTCCTCACTTGCTCGGGTTTTAGTTAGATTTGTAAGCTATGCTAAATATCAATCTCTTAGTGTATTGGGGTCTTGCAATCAATAAATAGTTCAAATTATGGATAAAACATGAATAAAATAGTTTAGACAATTGTTGAATAATGCACAAAAGGGTGAAAACACACTACATGGGGGCTACTTTAGGCATGAAAATGTACTTGTTTTTGAGTATATTTTGGTATATTTTGGGGGTAGTTTTTCTTTGATTTCATCTATCATTTTGATAAACATACAAAATGAGTTTGATATAAAAGTTTACAACATAATGCTTGTCATCTTTCAAATGAAAGTAAATTTTCAACAAAATGGTTTTTTCCAACACACTTATGTTCGTTTGAATGAAAAACTTGTCTAGATGTTTTTTGTGAAATCACATGAGTTAAACATTTCAATTGTAATTGAAATGATATAATCAATTCATATTATATACATATATATATTATGACTAAATACTGCATCAAGTTTTGCAATTATTTGAATCATTTAAAAAATATATTTGCACTTCGCAATATATTGTGACAAAAATGTAATTCTCACCAATATACATTTTAATCATTTAATAATTTTTTTAAATCTACTTTTTTTTGGCAATTGCATAATTTGGTTATTGAACTACCTTATTTTGAGTATAATTTATGAAAACCTCTTTTAATATTGGCTGGGTGAAAGTTGAAAGTTGCACAATTTCGAAAAACAATATTTGTGACTACATTTTTTTGTCATTGTAATGTGCTTTCACCCAAAACACTAGCAGAACAAATTGAATCTCTTTAGGGGCTTGTCAATTTACAATAATTCCAATGTTATTGCAAACATTTACTTGAAGGTTTGATTTGATTTATGGAGGGTTTAGGATTTAGGGTTTGATATATCCTCGTGACAAAAGTCATGGTCATCATCCATATAGAAAGGGCCCGAACTTGGATGGGACAGAGAAGATTTACTTGGGTTGGTGGCAATAGAATTGTCCACATGTGCAAAAACTGGTCCTGACACAATAGCCACAATTGCTACTACCAAACCTACACCCCAAACCATATTGTAAATAGCAACGAGATAAAACACTAGACCCTAGTTGAAAACCTAGACCTTCAAACTCTTAGAAAGGTTTGCCAACAATTTTGCAATCCTAAATTCAACTACGGTGCCTTGAGGGTAACTAGAAGGCTTTACTACCAAGATCCCTTGTTGTGTTAAATAGCTATGTGCAATCAAAGTGGGAAACCGTAAGGTGATGAGCCATACCCATGATCTTGGATATTTTGCACAACATGGTGAAGTTCTGCCTCTGTTGGATTGATGACCCCTAGAAAACCTTTAGAAATCTGCATTTGGAACCCGCCCTCTTCAATCATCTATGATCTAGCATCATCTGTCTTTCTATATAGGGCCTGAGTGATACACCTACATGTTCCAGAACTATATCTTTATCACATGTCATGTAAGAGCATGAGTCTGCATGCAAATAAGGTGAAACCACTATGCTTGATGTGCACATCTTCAGCAACAACATGATCCTTGGATAACATAATCCTGTTAATGTTATCCAAGGATAATGTTAATATTCAGGATTAGGTTTTGAGAGCAGGAAGGAAAAACATGTTGAAGTTTAAGGGGAGTATACCTTTCTTAGTACCCATGGGTTGTTGGGATGGATATGTGGACCTTCCATTGAACTGACTTCCACCAAGTCCTAGTCCAGAACTGTCAATTCATTGGAGCCTCCATCTTCAACACCAAGCCAGGTTTTGCATTAATTGCAGAAAAACAGGGTGTAGAGAGGAGGGGATACTTATCACCTGTACTTCCAAATATGTTTCTATACTAGTTGTTGCAACATGTGGTAATAGTAATCTCACAACATGTCTTGCATCTACAGAGACAGAACTTGAAGGGAATCTCCAACAGGTCATTGGTTTCAACAATGGAATGGAATTCAGACTGCTCTGAGAGAGCACATCACTCCCAGTTTGTTGAAGCCAAAAGGTCTCTCAAAATAGAGTTAGATGTTGAAGGTCAAGCACAAGACTTAGACTGTGGCTGACAGCTAGATAGTAACCCCTCCCACACCCATCATTGATGAAGAAGAAATGCCGGACTATGAAGATGTTGACTTACAGACTCCTGTGGAATCAAAAGAGGATGAAACTCGAGGAAATACTATTGGGAGGGGATTTTTTGGCTTGTCACCAGGCCCTTCAGAAATGCAAACAGTTGGAGAAAGCCGAGTCTCTCCTCCTATTAATGCAGCCTTTCCTTCTCCAACCATACACTCCACAACCAAATTTCCTGTCTGACCTGGTTCATCTTCTACCTCTGTCTGCCAGAACCTTGAAACATGAGTTTCCAAGTATGCAGATGTCAGCAGTGAAAAAAGAACCATAGTGTGACTCTTTCAATACTATAGCAAGAGTACGAAATGGCATGAATGCCAGAAACCTAAACTTGCTAATCAATAAGCAAATAAAACCTAATTGATCACAACAACTATTGTCTTGTAGAAGGTGGATCCTCTATAACTGCCACAACCAGGCAAGCATGGTTGCACGAATCTTCCCTTCCAAACTCTGAAGTGGTTCCCCTACATTGTCAGGTGATTAATTGACCCAGTGGTCTCCCAGACTTCAAAGGTTTTCTCACATGCAGCAAGTGATTCTAGAGCTGCAACAGAAATGTGTGCAATCTCCTGTTTGAAAATCTTTCCATTTATGTTGTCTCCTTGCTCAAAATTAGCTAAACACCTGGAGGTACCTCTGTTAGTGCACATGGGCAGACAATGGTGTATGGTATCCCACTTTCTTGTACAAGATCTTCACCTTTCAGCTTGAAAGTAAGAATATAGCTTAGCTCTTTGTTCATACGAACTGCTGGGGGTTGCTTGGTCAAATCAAGGCCAGGTCTATCAGGTGGATTGACTCCAGCTGAGCTCACATGCACAATGTGGGGAGTCACTAGCTCCTTCAAATATGTCTTGATGCTGGAGATTGGAAGCTGCAATGGTCCACTTCAAATTTGGGATTGAGTTCACCATCAGATTCAAACTTGCTGTACAATACTTGCAGCAATGAAATGCTGGCAGTATTGAAAGGTGCAACATCCTTTGCTGTGCAAGCACGAACACAGGCACAAATGAGAAGGGGAAGGTGGAATGTTTGTCATTCACCCTTGGTAGTGTTGAATCCACAAGTGTCACCAACAGCATTCCAATCAGTGGAATTGCAAACTCTGCAAGCAAAGAAATGCACACACACCAAGCCATTACCACACTTGAAAAAACACAGCATATGACCTATGACAGATCTCTTGCTTCAGGTATCATAGCAAATTCTGACAGCAAGCATAGCACAATCTACTGTGACAACAAAACTGGAATCTCAACTGCTTGCAACCATCTGCCATTTTCCACGTTGTGCAGTGTAAGGGAAGAGACAACATTAGTGAGCACAACACAAGTCTGCTATAACAATAAAACTGGAATCAGAAGCTTGTAACCATCTGCCATTTCCATGCTACATAGCAGAAGGGAAGAGACAACACCAGTAAAAGCACGATGCAAGGGTGCTGTGACAACAAGACTCAAACCCAACTGCTTGGAACCTTTTCTCATTTTCCTTGCTGGGCAGCAGGCAGAATGTTGTGCCTGCTAAAGATAGCAAATCAGTGTTGCCATATGATAATGGCCCGTACGAAGCCTTCATCTTCCAAAGTTTATTCACGGTAATGCACCTCCTAAAAGCCATCACTTAATAAAATTCAATTGAAGTGCATGATATGTAAGGGAAAGCCATACAATGTAGATGCAGATGGTCAACATTGTTGAGTGCCCGTGGAACCCAAACCTGTGGAACCCAAACCTGCAAAGAAAAACATAGATCTATGAGATGTTCTGTCAGACAAGATGAAAAGTAAATATTATGAAGAAAAAAATGATTGTACCAAGAGCATAATCTGCTTCACTTTGGTGAAGACTTTGGATGTTCTTGATGTGATGTATTGGCACTACCAAATAATGTCTGCAATGACTATACATTTGTATCAAACTATTGCATCGAAATTCAAAGGAAAAAACTTGAAAACCCTGGAATTTCCTTTGATACAAGATGAACAAGAAAACATCATTGCAAGCCTATTCTAGGTCATCATTGCAATTGATGCTAAGCTTCAAAAGATTGCAGGCCCTGACTGGATCTGTGATAGTTTGACTCTAACCACTTTCGCCTAATTTTGAAAATTTTCTCAATTTGAAACAATGTCATTCTATTTGAAATTTCAGAACTACTTTGCCGATCAAATCAGATCAGTAAAATTCAGGCATTTGCAAGAGGTGGCCAAACAATGCAGCAGGATGATTGGTTTTTAGAGAGTTTCACTCTCAGACACTCATCCTTCAGTGGACAGGATAGAAGTAAGAAACTGATTCTCTGAAAAACCCTAAAAGACCAAGAATGCCAGATGTGCCTCAATGATTCAAGCTGAAAAATAACACTCATTTAACCATAGATATTAAATCATCAAATGAGGACCGAGTTACCAAAGCACCATTGTTGGGAGTCAAAACCCTCAGTCAGGTCAAAGTTGTAATGAGATCATGAAAGCACATTAGGGTGAAAGAAAGGAGTATGAACTTGGAACAAAATGCTGGGAGTCCGACCTTTAGTAAATCCGGCTGACAACAAACAGAAGGGGCAATCCTGAGGCTTCTTGCTGGCTTACCAGATCCATCTCCAAAATGCCATTGTTGTGGAGTTCAACGTTGTGAACACGTTACCACACTCATGTCTGTAATCAATAGTTAAATAAAAAGTGTGTGCAACAGGATGATTTGCTGGTTAAAAATTTGTTCAGAGGAAAAGGTGGTGGAAAGAAGAATAAAATTGTGCGCAATCTTGTGAGAAAGAGACGTGATGTCAAGTCTGGAAAGCTTCTCTTTGTCACTTTGCACCTCAGACCTCACCACAACATAGCCCCCGTCAAACTCTAACCATAAAATTTGTCTATTTGTTTTTATTAGCACTTTTACACAACATACAAAAATTATATTGGTTCCTTGCTATGCCCATCTATTGAAAATTTACTATGGTGGACTCTTCTACTCATTAGAATATCTAGACACAAAGAAAGCTATGTGATCTTATATTATGAAAAGGTCCACCATGTCAACATTGTTCTGGTTTAGGATCAATCAAAGAGGCCCATCACCACACATTTTGAATGCACTTGCCATTCCACAATTATTTAATACCATTAACAAATAGCTACCCATGCTCTTGAAGTTTGCATTTTACACTCCACAATGTCAACTAAAGATTATCAAAAATTTAAAAATGTACTCCTTTTATTATTTTCACCTTTAAATGCTTATTGTTACAATTTTGGAATATATCTAGAGTTTGGAGTAGGACATTTAAAATTTTCTGAAAAAACTTGGTTGGATGAATAAGAAAAAAATGAAATCATGGTGTGTTGATGTAACATTCATCCATTTAGATGTAAGGGGGTTTTGTAAAAAAAAATCTCATGCAATCGTTTTTTAACATGTGACAAAGGTTGCCCAAAGGCTATACCCCATGTAGTCGGCCTTCCCATCCTAATTTCCCCCAGTGCAGTCTAATAGGTGGTGTTTAGTCAATCTCATTTATTGGATAGTAATGGGTTAGGTGTTGTTAATTGGTCAATTGCTATTTAACATGAGATTTTTTTCCAAGCATCAAATTCCATGAATGTTAATTCATTAGAAATGTTTGATCCAAATCATTCTTATTCCATTTGAATTGAAATTTAAGCATGGGATATTTAAGATGTAATCCTTTGTTGCGAGGCTTGGTTGAATGGATAGATGATCCTAACTATTTAATTTTTAAATGTTCAAAGTTTTGCCATGACTTCTAGCAAGAGTTTCCCCCTTTAGATTGGTTCATTTCGAATGCTGAAACTTAATCATATGTTTATCAAATATTCTAAAATGTTTATAGTTTACACCATATTTTCAAGTCCCATGATGCATTTCCCCTATTTGTTAATATGTGCATAGATCCACGAAGAAAAATATGTTTGGAGTTTTTTTGGTAGTGAAAATCATTTCCCAAAGGCTTATTTTCTAGGGGTTAACTTTCTTTGTAATGGAAAAAATATAAAATAATGTAGTTTTTATTTTGGTCCTATCTCATAAAAAGTGTCCAAACCTAATTAATAATAAGGTTATTAAATTTTTATTTTAGAAGTAAGCTTGCCCACATTAATCACAATCATTAATGATCTAGTTCATTCAAATATCCTTACATATCTGGAAATGAATTGTTTTTTGAAATTGGGCAAATTTTGAGTTTTTTCATTGAAATCCTTTTTACAAGTTGAAATCATATCTCCAAGTTGATATTTGAAGCTTCTTTGATTCAGACTATGAGTAATTGCCCCATTTCCACATTTATGTTACCCACTTTATTATTGCCCAACACCAAATATTACATATATCTTCTTTTAAAAAACTAGTTCAATCTTTAAACATGGACACTAAAAACAATTAGTTTTGAGATTTTTTTTTGAATAGACCTGTTTTTAACAATAAATTTGAAAATTGGATAAATCCTTGGTGTATCAAAAAAATGATAAATTATAGTTAGTTATGATAAAAAAAATGGTGTTAAATATATGCTAGATGTCAAGTTTTCATATGTAACCATTCATTTCTCAAGTGTGAAATATTAATAATACATTCAATGTATTGTCTACACATGTGTCAACAATAAATTGGTGGTTTGGTACTAAATTAACAATTACTTTACCTTAACATAAACTTGGAAATATGATAATATCTTTTCCATGTATTTTCAAAATTTAATGTACTAATATTTTTGACACATTAACAATTATAGTATAGTAAACAAACATTTAAATGTTCATCTATAAAGTTTTTTATGCATGTAGTCATTTTGAAAATTTCCCCACCCTTCCTTACACAATACTATCTACCATAGGATTTATGTTGATGATGTAAGTGATGCGTGATGATATAATGCATGATGAAATATGATGCATTGATACATTATCATTACCATTTCCATACACAACAAAGTAAATTGTTTTTACCAGTACTCCCTGGAATATTCACTTCTTGGTAAAAAAATGATTTTTACTAACAATTACCCCGTTTTCACTCACGTGCACACATTTTCACTCGTGGGCAGGATGCCCCTGACTTCAAAAAGGTACTAATGTAGGCGCCTGGTAGGCACCTGCCATCAAAACCTGGCGATCATTTTATGCTGGGGGGAAAGGTGTTGGTCTCTTCTTTTTCTCAGCACCCAAAAAATTAGCAAGAAGTCAAGCTACAAGAGCTCAGGACGTGTCATATCTGACCAAAAGGCTTAACATAGACATGATCACCAAATAAACTGGGCAACATGAACCTTGAATGTTGAACTTTGTCACATTTGATTTCTTCATGTTTTACATAATTGCTGACTTTTCTCAAATTGTATTTCTCTAATGCAATTTCTACAAATGATGAGAAATTTTGTAGTAAAAAGATTTTTGTTGTCCCCAAGCTTGATTACAAACAGAACTTGTCCATCAAGAGAAATTGCAAAGAACCCTTCCATATGCAAAACTACTATATCCGTTCCTGCAAAATGCTCCAAACAAAGGTAGGAGCATGAAGAGCCCCCTCTTCTTGTCAGCTAGAACAATTGCATGATGTTGATCTCCTGCAGATTAAAATGCTCAATTACTTTTCATGAATGGGAAGGTACTTTTAGGTTATCTGTATTAAGAGAACCATCCCCATCTCAGGTAAAATGACAAAAAACCCCAAATCAATACAAAGGCAACTTCATTCACTAATAGCTGTAGGATTGCACCAGAGATCACCCCAAAAGGCTACTCACACAATCAAAGTTGCCCATCTTATTGGCATAGAAGCTTGTTAATCCATGTTTCAAACCTCTCTGAGCTCAGAACTGGAACAAAGGAATTTTCTAGGCAAAATGGATTGCAATTGCCTCTGTTGTGTGATATAGCATTCAAGAAAGACAACTAGACAACAGTCTCTGCATAACAACCATCTTCCAATACATAGAAGGCAAAACTATAGTTCGAGTACCCAAGAGCATTAGACCAGGGCAAGAAACTGAACCCACCAAACACTAAATCACATAAACTTGAAAGGGCAAACATACCTTCCCACATCCCTAGACAACTGTTGGATGTAGAGACCTTGTTTGGAGATGCAAAATGACCCCATCTGCACCCCTGGCTCCATGCAGAATTGTTCACTAACCATCCCCACACAGCGATTCTGAACATCCAGAGAAAGGCCACTTGGCACCCCCTCAACTAGGACACCTTCACCTACATGATTCAAATGGTCCCCATGTGTGTCCTTTAATGCTTGCGTTGTGAAGTCACTTCCTATGAATAGTGTCTCCTGCCATTTTCTTCCACAGATCTTGCTTGACAACTTGAACTCTACAGATGTAAAGAAAGAAGAATAAATACAAAGTGAGTTCCCACAGCAAAAGAGCCTGACACATGAATCATAACTCCTCGCTTTGTGAAAGCAAAACACAAACAGCATATAGTACAGCACCATCAACATCTGGAATCAGAGAAGTAAGATGAATTTAAAGCCAATAAGCAAGAAACCTATCAAGAGCCACCAGGACTTGGGTAACGAATAGCCCCAAGTGATCTACACTTTGGGATGCAAAATTCCTCCGATATTGCAAATTGTCAGTATCCCCGTGAGGAGCTAGTTTGCTTAGGCTCGACACCTTCTTTGTGTTCTAGACAGCTCCATGTTTCTCTTTGTTGGTACATGGAGATATCTCGTTCTGTAGCGCGTGCAAATGTCTTCTTATATGCTACATGCAATTATGGTGAGCAAGCACAACGACGCTATAAACCCTAGAATGTTTTGAAATCTCATTCGACATTTCGATTCAACATCTGATTTAAGATCTCACTTAATGAATGACGTGGCTGCCTGTGGAGCCAGCATTTTTTCTCGCCAGAGAGGCTGCCTCCACAACTAGCCTGGTGATTAGGGTTGCGGCTATCGCCAGAATTATCAACACACCCAAAAAACAAAAAAAACTGAATAACCAATATAACCGCCGGTGTTAACGTATGACGGTTTAACCGGTTAGTGCACGTGGCTTTTATCATTAGGGTACGAGCTTCATCCTTGAGTGCATCGATCAGACCGCGAAGTTCGAACCCTCTCTCTACTCGCGGGACAATGTGTGTTGCGCTTGATACGGCTATCTTTCGTGTTCATTACTGGATTGTTGTCGTTCCCATTGTTGGAAGCTCTAGTAACGCAATAGTGAAATCTGCAATACCCATAAGAAGAGAGGATCATCAAAAATTTCCATTGAAAGAAGAATAAGAAGAAGATTGAAGACATTGTTTGAGTCTTGAAAGGAAGACAAAAATGGTGACAACGATTGCGACAATGAGCACAGCAGCGATTGGAGCGGCGCCAAAGCTTCAGCACTTGTCCATGCTATCGACTCATCCTCAGGTAAATGTTCATCCCCAACAGGCCTTCCTTCATTCTGAGTTCTCTTTCTCTCTTGGGCCTCGCAATCCACTGAGCTGCTGAGCTTAACCATGGGCAATGGTCGGTTATCAAGGAGAAGCTGATTGATGCATATTACGTATGGAATTCCCGATAGCTGGATCTCGATTTGGAGTTTTTTCGTCGCGGAGTTTTTTGGTCTTCATGTTAGGGTCTGAGTGCAGGCTCGTGTAGGCCACTCCATCGGCAGCGCCAGAGGATTTCATTGGAACAGCCAGGGAGGATATGGGGTCAGGAATGGTCACAAGAAGGCTCTCATTGTGCGCTCCAGCGTTAGCACAGGTATAACTGGGGAAAGTAGTTCCTGATTTCTCATAGACAGCATTCTTAATGAAAGGATTGTAGATCGCTGATGAAGCTTCACTGGTTGTCATGAGAGGTTTTGAGCTTCTTTTAGTGGTTATTCAATGCTTGCATTGTGTTTCAGAACATGACAACCAAATGCCCTTTGTATTGTCGATGAGGGATGGGGTTTCTATTGCTTTTTTTTCTTGCAGTTGAAGGCACTGAGCTTGATGCAATCTCAAAGTTCAGTGAAATTGTGCCTGACACAGTTGTTTTTGATGATTTTGAAAGGTGAGCAATTGATGCATGACTCTTGAACATGACATGTGATCAGCTTAATACAAAGATTGCAATGCTATTCCATTGAGTTCCCTGGCATTGTCCTTCCAGGGTCATGGAGGTCTAGAGTCTGCGGGCTAGTAGTATTCCAGATATTGCACAGCTTTTGAAAACCTAATCCGGAGGTTTAACCTGTAGGTTTCCTCCAACAGCAGCAACTGTAAGCTCATCTCTGCTCTTGGGCATCACCAGTCTTCCAAAAGCTGGATACAATGTGAGACATTCTTGCTATTTGTGTCAAATGTATGGATATCCCTCATGTTGAAGCAGAATCTTCTGCCTCTGATAGTTTCAGATATTGCAAAAAATAGTCTGCTGAGTTGTCTCAAGCATATCTACTGTTGCACTGTACAGGGTGCAATCGATTCTGCATTGGCTTATGGCAAGTGTTACTTGGAAAAAAGCAGTGGTGCTCGACTTTCCTGCTTCTTGAGTAAGGTACTAGGTACATTTCAGGCAACCATGTATATCTGCATTCCTGCATCTCAGTTGCATGCTTGGGATAACATGGCTGTGTTACTCTTTGTAAATATTGCTATCCTGAAGGGTACTGGATTACAAGTGGAGCAAACTAACCTCATGAAGTGGTCCAAGGGATCAGGCACTGGTGAATGTGGGAGCTGAATTAGTGAGGTCAGTGCCAGGTCGTGTCAGCACAGAGGTTGATGCTCGTCTAGGGTATGATACCCAAGGAATAGTGGATGAGGCAAGTGCACCTGCAGTCTCTCTCTTGCTTGCAGCCTTTCTGTAATAGCACGATGTATATGGGAAGAGAAACCCACCATTCCTGCTTGGATCACATAGCCATTGATCTAAAACTCATAGAGTTCAGATCAGATATGCTGCCCTATCCTATTGAATCCCATCCATCATTCCAGTATGACACTAATATATTTGCCCATAATTGTCCAGTTGTTGCAGTAGCCGTTTCCACATATATCTGAACCTGGACATGTGACAGGGCGACTGACTCAACTTGTTGCCTGACAGTTTGCATTGTCTCTTTCAATTTAAAATTGTGACAGTTCAGAGTTCTGAGAGGGATGACTCTGCCCTTTAGATCAGTGTTGACACTGGGATTGGGGATATTGGTGTTAGACTTGAAAGGCTGATAGTGATTTGCATTTCTGGTATATATTCAAGGTCTATGAGTTGCTCAGGCTGTACAAGGAATTGGAGGTTTCTCAAGATCGGTTACTATTCAAAATTCCAGCAACCTGGCAGGTACCCTGTGCAGAAAGCCAGTTTCAGTCATGAATATGATACCATGGATTGAGTCTGTGCATGGTTTTTTCCTGAGAGGCATTGTGGGAATGGCACAGGGAATTGAAGCAGCAAGGAAGCTGGAGGCAGAGGACATTCAAACACATTTGACTCTTGTTTATAGGTTGCCTTTTTCTCCACTCTGTTCTTGTGTGTCCTGCAAACACTTTGCTGTTCATGAATGGATTTCACATCTGTGAATGATCCATGTCATGTTTGTTTGAGAGAGTGACAAAAGTATTGTCTCACTGCTCACTACACCACCTTCCATATAACTAGAGAATGTAATTCTTGTGCTTGGGATCGATACTTGTCCTGTAGCTTTGCTCAAGCAGCTGCTGCAGCTCAAGCTGGTGTGTCAGTGATTCAGATCTTTGTAGGGCGCATTCGGGTGAGCTGACTCTATGAACTTTTACTTTTGATCTGTAATTGACTAGGAAACCTTTTTTCAGTGATTTTAAATGTTACCAGGAGGATGTAGTTGTGGCTGCAAGTGGCAACAAAGATAGCATTCCAAGATAGCATTTGAATGAAACAAAGATAGCACAATTGCTTTTTGGCTTACCTACTGAATGTACAGGACTGGGCTCGAAATCATTCTGGTGACAAAGGTGTAGCGGCAGTGCTACAGAGAGGCGAGGACCCTGGCATTGCCCTTGTGAGTGTTCTGAATTCCAGTTTGACAGCTAATTGAACACTCAGAAAGGCTGTTGAATTCTGGATTTCTTTTGAAGTGCCATCCAGGTTGGAGTTTGATTCTGGGATTATGCAGGCAACCAAGGCATACAACTACATTCATAAATTTGGGCACAAGTCCAAGGTTATGGCAGCTGCAGTACGCAACAAGCAAGATGTGTTTAGCCTGCTTGGGTAATTCTTTTGTGAAGCTTATACCTGTGTCATGGTTATCACTGCTCTGCAATGATTTCTATTCTCCATCCAACTCTCCAGGTTCTGAAATTCTGATGGGAGGTTATTTTATCTTGATCTTTGTGTTTTGGTGTTCTCTATGTCAGGCTTGACTATTTGGTCGTACCAGTTAAGGTGCTCCAATCACTGAAGGATACCAAGACAGATTTGGAGGATAAGTATGCGTTTGTGAGACGGCTTGATCCAAGTGCTTCACAGTTCACCCAATTCTCTGATGATGAGGTAACCTCTCTTTTTAGGTCTCTGTGAGCCTTTTGTACTGCTTCTGAGCTTGCTTCAATATGCCTTAAGCTTAGATGCTTTGCCTATACAGCAGCACACTAAACTCAAATGAAGCTTTACTCTCACTAGCTTGTTGCACCTTGAATGAGGATACTGTTGACTTTTTCGATCAGCTATGTCACTTGATTGCTGGTCAACATGATGAATGGGTTTTCACATCGCTCCTGGAAATTCAACAGAAACTGAGGACACAGATGTCTGTATGATGGTTTGACTGAAATGTTGGGTGAATTAGTTAAGTAATTATCCACAACGGGAGCCAATGAAGTGTGTGGGCAGTCATGGGAGTGTACCACTGCATGATGATGGTGATGATCTGATATCTTTTGAGTGATACTCATGAGGTTATGGCCGTACTTCTTATGTTTGCCTTGATTTTACTGACAGTTGCCTTCAAAAGTGTTGTGGAGTTTTCTCTGCAACCTCATAGATAGGCTTCTCAGCTCACTATCTGTTTCTCCTATTCTCTTTTAGATCAATTACCCTGTCCTGTTGCTTTCTTCTTTTGTACACTGGAACTATGCAGATTGAGTTGTCTCTATTAGCTATATGATACTTACATGTTCCTTGTGTAGAGTTAGTTTTCAGAACTGCTTATATCTTGCAGTTGCACTTGGTTGATTGTATGTCATGCAAGACTAGCTGAGGCTATTGTACTGTTGCTGTTGCCATGGCACATGCAGTTAGTGCAGTGGGACCAGAGCACTTTTGTATCATCACTGGGCCCTCTAGCTGAAGACCTCATCGGACGTGGCATTGAGAGCTACAGTGGCAACACATTACGTCTGGAGGAGCACTTTTCCAAGATCTGGCCTCCTCCCAATGTTTAAATGACATGTCACTCTTGCTCAGGGCTCTATGACTGCAGAGCTGACAGGAAATCATTGACTAAAATGCCCAACTGGTTGATGTGTAAGCAGACAGTAGTAGTCACTAAGAGACATGACGGTGTTCTCCAATGGATGAATATGAATGTGGACAGCTGAGGGAGACCAATCTGTATACATAACAAAAAGATGCTTGTGTACAAATGCAACAAATGTACCTGTGTTGATGCTCTCACCTTTTTCCATGTTGTGGGGACTGAATTCTGTTGAAATGTTTGTAGGTGAGCAAAATTTTATTGTGACAGCAACAACTCACATGTTACCAATCTCCACTTACATTTTTGGGGAGGTACCACCAAAATAGGACCCCAAAATTTGGTAATTTCCATACCTCCTGAAGATTAGCCAATGCTAAATGCCTCACAATGTGGGTATGGTTCAACTAGCATAAGGTAAGAAATGGTTGCTGGTAGTGCATGTGTAATGGCAGTTCATGTGGGATCTGGGATGGGGTTTGTTGAGGTGAAGGGGTTGTGGCAACCTGAAAAGCTGCTTGCTTCCCCACCCCACAATCATGAGATTCAAAAAAGTCTACCAAATCTTTTGTGCACTGTATCCACTAATTAGGCTTTCCTGTAAGATGAAGGATGTTGTGATACTCAGTCCAATGGAAGTCACTCATCGACATTCATAACCAAACCAGCCTAGGTTGTGGATGAAGTCAGTCTTTTTCTTCTTCCTGATTTTGTTGGGGACTCATCCACAGGAGCTTGCTATCCTTTTCCCTTGCAGGCCATGTTCATAAGGCCCCAATGAAGGACCGCTGCTGTCATGCACTTGAAAACTCTCTTCCTGTTGTCATATAACTTTTCATTTAATCAACTACACTCATTTAGTATGATTCAAATTCATAGCATTATATCAATATTTGGCTACGGTCATAGCATCATTCAAATTTGTAGCACTAGAGCTATATTGAATTATGGTCATAGCATTCTCTGCATTCATAGTAATCTACATGGATGTTCAGCTAAAAACTCATCAATATGAATGTCAATACGCGTATGAATATGCATATAATGCACGTCAATATACAGATGAATATGCATATAATGCATGTCAATGTACATAATGTATTGATGCTCCGATATGCAGCTAAAAACATTTATTAAAATAGAGGGTATGTAACCCAATTTTTATCCAAAATCATGCTGTTCTCAGAACATGCAAAATCACAATGCTACATCAACTACCTTGTCTGTGGACCCTCATTGCCAATAATCTTCTTTCATCTATTATCCATGTTGTTGGCATCTAGATGCTTTAGGGCAGGGGTTATGGCCACCCTAACACCTTCAACTTGCTACCATTTACATATTTGAATAACCATGGATTCTTCAACATGCACAACCTTCATGGCAAATTCATTTCTCTTATTATCCTAGAAGTTTTGTCATTTTCTTGTCTACGTTAAGCATTCTAATTTCTTTATATGTAATGATATCAAATCTCAGATCTATCAGGTTGTAGCTTATGTTTATTTGGTGTGCTCAGGTTCAATTTTGGAATGGACAGAAGTTATAATTAGATGCCAAGTTTCAACATTCATAGCATCCATGAATGAAATGTTGATGAGTGGGGTAGTTGTGTTTTGATGTTCAGGAATGACTGACTGAGTGCAATGTGACTCCTTTTTCTTTTTTCTTTTTTCATCCTTTCTCATTGTGCTTTTTTAGTTTTTGAGTAGTTGTGATCCTTTAGAAGATGCTAGCACCAAAGGCAAATCTGAGAGACATTTGCCTATGGAAATTCCATTTTATTCACACAAATTTAGCCATCCATTCAATTGAATCTACTTTACTAGTAGCCAGCATGAGCTACTGAGAACTGTGGTGTTGTAGCTAAATTTACATAGCCAAATCTTATGCCTACTGTCCATTCGTTGACTAAATTTTTTTTTAGATATTAGCCAGCCAGGCTGGCTTATTTTTCTGTGGCTAACCATTTGAAATCTCAAATTTCCACAAAAAAACCTGCTGATACTTAGGCTAGGTGAATCAAGTGTATCTTTCACATGTTTGGGATAGTCCATCTTTATAATACTGTAGTTGATGATCACTTGGGCTCACATAACTAAAAGATGATAGATCGATGAAGTTGCAGAGAAATCTTCACAACAATTAAAGGTAACACGACAATGAGTGCAGTCATAACCTCATGAGAGTCGCTCACAAAGTGACAGACCATCACCTTCATCACGAACAGCAGTGACGAGCTGCCATGACTACCCACTGAGTTCATCAGCTCCCAACAGTGGGTGTAGATAAGCATATAATAATCTTCCCAAAAACTTGGGCAAACCATTATACACAATCTGCGTCCTGAGTTGCTGGTGCCTTCCCGGAAGCAATGGGAAGACTCAGACGTGATGTTGGCTAGCACTCAAGAGACATTGCTAATCAAAAAAGTCAACAGTATCCTCATTCAAGCTGCAACAAGCTTCTGAAGGAAAGAACTTTTATTTCATTTTAGCATGTCCCTGTATATGAAAGCATCTATGCCTAAAAGACATAGAGGCCTATATATAGGGTAGTTGTTGGGGCCTCCTGCACCCTGAACATATCCTTTAAGCATATCACATAACTAAAAGCAACATGACAATCATAGAACAAATAGCACACAAAGGACAGAGTGAGACTACCCTGTCTCCACCACACCCACCTAGTGTTGGTTTCCCATGTTCCCCAATAAATCTTTTGTGTAACCAACTATAATTGTCCAGGGCTATTTTCTGCTTGAAGAGGCAAGTGATGAAGAGAATGAAAACTTTGAAACCACAAAACAAGTCCATTGATGGAAACCTGTAGATTGAAAATCTGATCTCTACTTCCAAAACTGGACAGTGACAGTATGTTCATCAGGGGCAAGCCACTCACTACACACAGGGAAGTGTCCCAATTCAACTAGGACTGCCTAAATGTACCAATCTAGAAAATGAGGACACACATCAAAAGCATTGGCACATTTTTATTTTGACATAATGAAGTGAGCATCTATGCTTATATTGTGAAGCAGAACCCACCTCACCAATGTCAGAAAATACTCGGCAAAGTAGGTTCATGATGCATAACTCACACTACACATGCTCCCAGTGTGCTAAGCACCCATACCCAGCTCCAAAGTGATGTAACAGTCACATACAGTTCTGCTCCTGATAAATTGATGGATGTCATGATTGATTACTTTGGTTTCCACCAGCATCCCCTAGAATCTTTGGAATCAGATTACCAAACCATGTTGTATGAGCCAGTCTAGGTGAGCCTGTCCTGAGCCTTGGTTTAGGATGCTGAAACTGACTTTCTTACTTGACCCCACAAACCTGGCCAGTGTTTGACCAAATCCATTTACAGCAAGAGGTCTCCTTCAGCTGAAGACCACAATCTTCGTAATAAGACTGTAGGCAAATAGCACATGGCCCTTGGTTACAAAAAGCAGCATCTGGGAAGGACTCTTTTGCTTAGCCTCTTCTTCCAAGATTGCAGCAGCATCTGGAGAGGACTTCTTTGCTTAGCCTCTTGTAGCAGCATCTCAGACAGCCCCATGAAGACTTAACAAGTATAAAGGAGCCTGAACTTGAAGGCTTTGCCATACACGATACTCAGAGTTGATATCTCCACTTCCAAGAAACAACTTCAGCGCCGATAAAGTCCAGAACTCTGTAGCATTTTACTGTAGTCAGCAAGCACTGGTGACTTTTTGACTAAGTCCCATGTGCGAGCTGCACTCTTCAGCCAGTCACGTTCTGATATAGGTTTTGCAAAAGAGTGCCTTGGCATTGATAAAACCTGAACCTAACCCTACATGAACCATCAGTGATTGGGCAATCTTAGGAGGCCAAGAGTGTGTAAAACTTCTGAGTCTAAAGAACGAAATAATCCCCTTAAAGCCATACAGTTCAACACTAAAACAATTAGACATCTAGGGAAATGGGATGTGGCATGGTCAGAAGAATTACAAGACCTGCTCAAGAAGTTGTTTCAACATTGTGGAATAGCTCTCATGCTGTCTTTGGATCTCCTCAGAGGCCACCTTCATTGGAAGCACAAAAAAATTGATACCACTTCCTGACCTACTTGAGCCTGCCAAGGGTGCAGCAGCTCCATTATGCATCTCCATTTTGGTAGCAGAAGTTGGTTCTCCAACAAGTGAAATAACCCCTTCCCTGGCATGTGGGGTGCCCTTCTCCAAAAGGCCCTGTTTGAAGCTCTTCACTTGATCACGTAGGGAAAACTGTGGAGGTGTATAACGCACAGCTGGGTTTCTCCGAAAAATGGGGTTTGATATGTACAAGGAAAGTGTATTCTCCAGACGTTGAATCTCACTCAAGGAGCACTCTGACTCTCGTAGCCTAAGATCACCAAAACATAGCCCCTATCACTTACGTTCCCAAATAGGTGCCACTTAACTGTGGTCAAAGTAAATAAAAAGAATGCATGAATCATAATAGACCATGTAGTACAAATAATTACTAGTTGACTTGATAGTCTATAGAAGCTCTCAGAACAACTACTATTTTTGTCACATCCACAACTGCATTTGACTTGTTTATGAGAGTTATGTTGGCCTCAATCATGAATCCATTCAGCAATTGCACATAGCCTTTTACTCAGCAAGAGATAAAACAGAGTTGGAGATACAAACTTGGTGTGCAAAAACACAGTGTCTGCAAAAAAATCAGGTTGCTCATCATGCATGCTGTCACCATTATCACGATCACCAGAAATTGCTGGACCCCCAGTAGATTGCGCATGGCTATTACTGCTGGTCAATGAAATTGATGGATCTGAAATTCCCTGCTTCAGCATCTCAACCTGCACACATTTGTCAATACAAATAACAAAAAGCGTTCTTAGAATCAACCTGAGATGTTTTGTGTGGATTGTGCAGGAGCCGAGTACACAGTATGCAAATAACTTCTAATTCCAATCACTAATTGGAGACAAGCCATACTTGAGTGGATTCGTGAGCTTACAGTTTGCATGAGACGCCAAAGGTTGATCTCATGGACACCTTCTGTAACCACAAGAACAATATGGCAGACCGAACACAAAAACATCCCAAGCTATTGGTGTTCCTTGCATAACCCCAGCCCAAACACCCAGTCAATTCAATCCTCCAGTTTCTGTGAAATGTTGATTGAACACAATGTACAACACAATTCTCATTCATTTTACTCTGATCTCTCCATCCATTCCACAACTGACACAGGATCAAACACAACCACAAGCAGACTTGAGGGTCAGGAGCTTACCTGCAGCCCCATTAGTTCATGGGCAAGTTCGGCAGACATGGGGTCCCCACCAACTACTGATATGGAAGATGATCCATCTGGCCGCATTATATCTGCAAGAACTGATGGACTGAAGACTGGCTGCACACATCCAGAAATACATAGATACACATGAATAAGGAACACCTCTTTCTAGTTCACTGTACACAACTTTGACAAATAGAGACATATCCCAAGCAGGAGCCAGAGCAGGAGAGACAACCCAAGAATCTAATACTACTATAACTAACAGGAAGGGCTATACTGAATTTGTCTCACTCAGCTTATCAAAATAACAGTCAGACCATATATGAAGGCCAAATTTCTGGGTCTCCTGGAGATAATCCAGAGACACAGAGAGTACAAAGAGTGGTACATGAGTGGAATTCACTAGCTGTGCTTTTGTGGCCATACACTGACCAAGTGTGACTATAATGAAGAAGAATCAAGATGCAAGGGCTCTAGTGTCACCTCCTTCACATGAAATTTGCCAACTGGACTCACCAAAAGAAGTTTTTTACACACCTGTGTATCAAGAAGGATGAACCGCTCCACTGACATCCGGAGCTCAATACCCACAGAGCAATGCCTGGCATTGGCTCGTGTGTCCTCAGATTGAACTTGAAATGGTGGCAACACCCCTGTCATGAATCCAGATCTAGAGTGATGAAAGGAGGGCAATCTTGCTCTGACTGGATTGCACAACCCACTCCTGCCTCAAGCAACATGAAATCTCTACAACACCCAAGTCTTATTCCAACTAGTCATAAGGTCAAACATGGGTCCCACCTGATGTTGTCCCATCAAATCCATACAGTTCATTCAAGATGGTTGATTTCCCAACACCTGGAGCTCCAATCACTCCAACCACTGTGAAATCTGTATTATCTGCTGACAAAAGCTGCAGTTGCAGGTAAGAGCTCCTTCACCCTCATGCATTGAGTGCAAGCCCACAAGACAAACAGCAGCATTGTGCCATGATGATAAGAATCAGGCTTACTCATACTGCCTGCCTCATGGATCCAAAAGAAGATTTCACAACTGCACTCATGATACATTCCGACTGTGCTGTGCAACAGTCCGTTGCATTTCAAACTCCTATTGTCTAGAATCCACTAGCAGAAAAATAGGGCTAAGCTTTCAGGGGCAATCCCCAAGATCACCTCACAAAGGAACAACATTCTATTCTGGAACTGGCCATTGTTCACGCATCACCAAATACTTCACACAAGACAGCCTGAACCGAAGTGTTATGACAAAAACCCTACTGCAAAGCTTTCTTTACTTTTGCACGTCCACTGTTAGCATCGCAAAAAGAATGTGGCTTCATAGATTTCGCGAGATATTGGAAGACAAAAGACACGATCAACAGCAAAACTGCAGTCCTAACTTCTTCCCAAGAACGAAGAAACGTAGGGTTTGAAACTCACAGGAAGGAAACGGTCAGGGGCGAAGTCCCAGGAATCTGACAACAAGTTGAGTGAGCCGTGCGGCAGGCGGACAGCTCGGGCCGCGCTGTCATCATCACGATCCCGCATGAGCTTGAGAGTGCCCGCAGGTGCACCGCTACTCCCCGGCACACCCCCATCGCTCCTGGGTGTGGCCGGCTTGGCCAACAAGATTTTGGGCACTGCTGGCTGACCTGATAAGCCTCCTCCTCCGCCCAACCCTGCTGCCATCCTCTCTGTGTGCCACCCTCGCTGGATCTCCCCCGCTCTCCCCTGCTTTCGCTCCCTCTTCTCTACTCTCTCTCTCTCTCTCGCGCAGTGCACACTCCACGAACCAAATTAGGGTTTCATAATGGCATCCTCACTCTGCAGGACCTGAGCCATAATTTTACTTGCTGAACATAGCCAAAAAGCGAAAATGAAAATGAAAAGTGCGAAAGTATTTCAATAGCCACAATCCGAAAAAATTTAAGAAAAATTGGCAGATTTTTGTACATTCAAGTAAGTCGAGAAAATAAATTGAATGCTGTTAAAAAATTTCTACTTTCATATTTCACTTGTATTTTATTTTGGCTAAATCTTCCTATGGATAATCCTCACTTTGGCTTATCACCAAATTGACAAAAAAAAGCATTGCCACATGTACCCTCCCCAAGTACATTTCATCCATGCCATGTACACTCCCAATTGCATTCATCAGTGCCATGTCAACTCCCAATTACATTCATCAGTGCCATGTCAACTCCCAAGTACATTCATCCATGCCATGCAGACTCTAAGGACAGTCATCCATTCAGGTACAATCCCAAGTACATTCATCCACACAAGTACACTCATTTAGTACATACATCCATTCATCCATGGTATGGAAGCAAAGAGCTGATTTTGAGGGCCATTTTCAATGGAAGCTTTTTGCATGGGGCCATGATAAGGTCATGCACATCTATCTATGAAGCAAGGTAGTTTGTTGGGCCCTGTCCATGTGGGGACAGGGACAATCGCATTGGATCCAACTTCTGGAAGTTTTACATTATTAAAACCGGTTTCACATTGGGTGAACCAGTTTCTTTGGTGAAAGTGTTTAGACTGTTTAGATTGGAATGGATTTTTTCGGTGTTCAGACTGTGGACATAGCAGGTAGATGTACAACATCTTATCTATTGCCAGGGCCAGCGTGTTTGTGATGCCTTGCCTTGTTTTGTTTTGTTTTGTCAGTTGAGATCTCCCAAACCACCCTACTTCATGCCGTGCTCTTGGTATTTAGGGGAAGCTCTTGATGAGTACGGGTGCTTCCAGACTGTTTGGAGCTACAGTGTGAAAGCTATTGATTATTGAACCATTTTCTCAATCAAATATAGTAATTATGTTGGTCTGTCTGTCTGTGACGTGACAGTTCTGACTTTGCATTCTATGGAGAATCGGCCTCTGCATTTTTTATGGCAGAACCGGCCTCTGTATATTTCAAATGGCGCTGCCCAGGGTTAATACCAGGGTTTTTTTTTTTTTTCTCCGGCCCTTTTCCGACGGGCTGCCCAGGGTTAATATCAGGGTTTTTTTTTTTCTCCGACCCTTTTTCTGGCGGGCTGCCCAAGGTTAATACCAGGGTTTTTTTTTCCCGCCCTTTTCCAGCGGGCTGCCCAGGGTTAATACCAGGGTTTTTTTTCTTTTTTTTTTCGCCTTTTTCCGGCGGGCTGCCCAGGGTTAATACCAGGGGTTTTTTTTTTTTCCGCCCTTTTCCAGCAGGTATGTAATACCCCCCCCCACCGCCCTTTTCCCCACATTGGTTAATATCAAGGTTTTTTTTTTTTTTTGGGGCAAATTTCTCAAGTAGCATTAATTAGCATTAATTGACGGTCCTACTCAGGCTATAGCATTTTTAATAAAATATATATATATGGCGAATTTAGTAAAACAATGCAAGGGCGCCTCACAATGACCGAAGGTCGCAGGTACCCACTAGTGAAAATTAAATAAAAATCAAAACTGAAAACAGTATTGGAATTTGGGGGTGTTCTTAAAACTCCATCAGAGAGTTAGATTTAATCTACTATATTAATTGCGTTGTCTGTGCATCTCTTCGTCTGTCGAAGTCCCGATTCTGGGTTTCAAGACTTCGACAGCTGGTCCCGATTCTACGTTTCAGGACCTCGACGGACAGACGGACAGGACCTCTCTGTATAATGGCGCTGCCCAAGGTTAATACCAGGGTCTTTCTTTTTCTTTTTTTTTCCCGCCCTTTTCCGACGGGCTGCCTAAGGTTAATACCAGGGTTTTATTATTATTATTATTTTTTCCGACATTAACCGACGGTCCTACTCAGGCTATAGCATTTTTAAAGATAAAAAATATGGCGAATTTAGTAAAACAATGCAGGCGCGCCTCATAGTGACCGAAGGTTGTGGGTACCCACTAGTAAAATTTATTTCATAATTTTCAGAACTAAGGTCTGAAAGCTATTGACTTTTGAATGGATTTTGTCACTGGAAATTCAAACAAATTGTAACAAGTGGGTTTGGGAGGAAAAATCAATTGAGCTGTGCACATTGCCACATTTAGAAATTTCCAATTCTGAAAATTGAAGAATGTGTTTCACACTTAGGCCAACGGCATTCTTTTTAATATGATGTCAGTTTGAAACATATGACATCACATATTTAAGTTAGTGAGAGGTTTACAATACCTAGTAAAATATCATTAGCAAAATTTGAGACAAACAGTTATTAGATTTGAGTGACGCAGGTAGGTTGCAGTGCTATTTAGTAGTGAGCATGTCCCTAGGCACATTACGTCTGCAGGATTGAGATTCTTTTCCAAATTGGACGTAGTTGTAGCCTCCTAGTAATGGGCGAGGACTTCGGTAGCTTAGAACATCATGTAGGTTCTTGTGATAAGATTTTGGCTTCAATTCAACCAATGTTTTCTGAAGGCAAAGCAGATTGCATTATAAACTTCAGGATTAATCTCATGTGATTTGTGATTTGCTCGGTCCCTCCGTTCACTTGCTAGTGCAAGTAGTCAAATACCTCCACAACAAGATGTAAAAGTATATTCCAAGGATGTTGATCATGGTTAAACTCGTCCTTGTTGCGATCATTGTGGCAACTCCTTTAAAAATGGCACCTTTCAAGATTATCTATTTGAATGGGATTGGTAATGACAACATTAATCAAAGTGCAAACTCCCATTTATGGATAACACAATGTCAACATGTCACAAAATTTGAAGCGAAGGCAAAGGTGTCCAAAAAAAAAAATGTTTATTCAAAAGAAATGTAAAATTCAACATTTCACGTGATGGAAACAAAGGTGTTTTGAACATCATGAAAACTATACGTTCCTTTCCATGGGAACATAGTAAAAAATGTATGAGTGTTAAGGGAATAGTTACTTATGGTAATAGTTAGTTAGTATGTTTTTATAATATTTAGTTACTATTTTAGGAATTACTAGCTATATCACATAGTTTTTATCAACATTTGAATTTGAATAGAACATAAGATTGTTTTCTTTTTGAATATCTTCAAAGAAGAGCAAGAGAGGAAGAGGATTGTAGAACATTGAGTTTTATTAGAGCATGAGAGAGAGCACTTTGATTTCTAGGAAAAGTTTAACTCTCTTAGCCAAAATTTCTGGTTTAATGTTTTGTGATCATAAATTCATTGTTGGATTTTTATTTTGGAATTAGATTTAAGTAGATTTGAATGCACATATTCTATTAGTATTAGTTTCATGACATTTCAATACAGATTTAGATTAGAATATAAGATTATAGATTATGTATTTATCATTTGGCAATCATCCCAAAGCTTGAATTCAACGTGAATTTTTGGAATGTTGTTTATGTCTTGTTGTTGAAATTTTTATTTATCTAGATAGATAGTGAATTTTAGTTTCTTTTTTTGCATTTTTTTTCCAGTCTTGATCATAAGTTTTTTTTCAAGGAGCAAATATAAATAGAGTAGCTAATTGTGAGGATTTTGTTCTAATGTAAAAGTTTTGTAACCAAAAAGGAGAGGGACATCTGGAGGCAGATCGAGATAGACACAGAGACTCCTCACACCTACCAGACCCCTTAGGCTCGCTCGTTCAAACAGTGCAAGCTCCAACGTTCAATCAGTACAATACAGCTAATGATTCGTTCTCAGACTTTCTTAGTCTGGTCTCAGACCACAGAAGCGGAATTCAACATGCCAAAGTTCTGCAGATACCACAAGACAGACACATAGAACACCTCACAGACCAAAATCCGTAGCCTTATATTTCACATAAAACCCCCAGCAGCACAAGCTCCCATACCTCCTCTCTTACAAAATCTACTAACTTTGTGGCATCTGTCCTCTACTCTCACCAAGCATCCTCAGATCAGAAGCTGGATTAGGCTAATCGCTAATCGCAACGGAAGGAAAACTAGCAACTAGCCAAAACATCCCTTACTGAGCTCCTGCCTGTTCTCCTCCAAGAGCTTGCTCCTTCTTCCTTCTCAACACCTTCTCCTACTTAGCTTCCCTTCCTTTCGTCCCTTGGCTTCCTCCAGAAGTCACCTTCCTTGCATTACCCCCTCCTTCCATGAATGCAGAGCCGTTCAAACTCATCAATAGCGCCGTCATCTCCAGCGATCTTACCCTACACAGACAGATCTCCATACTCCATGCAGCCCATGCACATTTGGCAGCCCGGATCCTCAGATCAAAACAAAATTCGCCGCCACTCATGAATAGAGGCGGTAAGATTAATTATGGTTTCCGTCTCAGTCTTTTCACCAGCCACACAGTCTAGGAGCCCAAGCCCGGTCACCCATTGTTCGGCCCCAGTTTGTTCAGATTTAAATTAAAATGTGGAGAGATGGAAAATAAAATTGTAATTAAAAGTCTTAAGAGACAATTAGATCAAGTTTTATTACATGAACAAAAGGAGAATGGGTGTTGCCATCACCAATAATTTGAGTGTAGATCTGGATGATCAACAATTTGTAACACCAAGAAAAGTTTCTCAATCTGAATAGAGACATCTATGGACAAAATAAAGACCTACATGCCACAAAATGCCTCATTGCTTCCTTGTGAAGTGAAACATAAAGGTGCATCGGCAATTTGCAACGAAATTTTAAGAAAGAAAAATGTCAAATTGAAAATGCAAATTCATAAGATGAGTTTAGACAAAGGAATTGAAAATCTAAACCTCAATAAAAAGTTATACTAGAATCAACAAGTTTAATGCAACAACATGACTTTGATGTTTTGATTCATGTAAAAGAACAAATACTTAAAACCGGTACCAAGGTACAGATCTATTTTATTTCCTTATTATTGAAAGGATCATGAGAATGCAAAGCTTGAACAAAGAACTCATAATTTTGAACCTTTGATTTGTTATATGGTTGAGCAAGAAGTCACAACTCAAGGCATCAAATTGTCCAAAGGAGTTGAGCCAATACTTGCAATTAAACAAGAAACTGTAATTTTACCAAAAGTAGAACCAACAATGGCATAAGGTGTACATGTGGCTATCAAAGTAAAGTATAGTGAACCCAAATTTAATCAACATAATAGAACATTGTTAAAAGAGTCTTAAGGGACTAGAGCGGATGATTCATAATGCGAATAGAGTTCCAAGACCTAATCTTCAACGATGCACTTACAATCATTAGATTGGACATCAGATCAATGAATGTCCATTTATTGAAGATGATGTAAGGTAATGATTTGTTCACCACTTTCAAAATCTGAATGTAGAATTTGCAAGAGTAGAGAACCATGGATATAATGAGCTAGAAGAACTATATCGTGAGAGGTTTAAATTCCAAATAAATTCAAATAACATATCTAGAAATATAACATCGTGGAAAGGAAAGCTTAGACTATGGTAGATGTAGTACATGTTTTTGTAGCTCCTACACCAAGTTTGTTACATCACAATGATGTTGGAGGTACTTATCCAACAATTTTTAATTTAAGAATGGAACTAGTAAAATATGTACTATTATATTTTATGGCAATGCCTTAATCTATGGTTATAGTTACTAAAGTTCCATTTGTAACACCAGCTCATATTGTTGTTAGTATCAAGTTCAAACCCTAGATTCCAAAGGAAACACAACTAGTTAGTGTACATATAAAGATGCTTAGGAGGTGGACAAGATTTGTTTTAGAAAACCACTAGATCCAGGAGCAGGAGGCTCAGATCATTAAGACCACCAAGACTTTTAGAACTTTCAAGATATTTTGGATTGCCACCAATGAATCCAAGTAGACCACCATTACCACCAAACATGCCTTATCGTCGACCATTGAAGTATCCTAAGTATGTGATAGATGCTGATCCAGATGTTCATGTCAAAGTTTTTAAAGCTACCATTAAAGCAAATGGTGAAATAGATGATGCAAAGATTGTTAATTTATTTAGTTTAACTTTAGAGATATTCACTAATAGAAAATGGCCATTTTGCAATTGGTCCTTGGGACTAATTTTTAGTTGTAAGCGACATTTGCAACTAAAATCTTAATAGTCACGTTGGACAAGTCGCATTGACACTAGTTGCAAACGACAACGAATTTTGGATGAAAGAAAAAGTAAACAAGATATGCCTTCATCCTTTGACTTGTCATATATGTACTGTCGTTTGCAAATAGGATCCAACTTTTTTGGTGAAGAATGGGAACAAATTATGTGTTGCCACGTGTCCCAACTCTTAATAATTAAAAATATATTTTTAAAATTTTGAAATAATCCAAGACATTTAATTTTTATGCTTGGATGGTTTAGATTGTGACACATGGTTCAATATAAATTTGCCACGTGGAATATTAATTGAATTTTAAAAATTCAATTTAAATCAATATTTAGGTATGTAGGTTGAACTAGGTACCTACCTACCCATCTAGGCTAAACACCTATCTAAATGGGACCTATTTACCTACCTAGGCCAAATATCTACTTAAGTAGGTAGGTAGAAAAGTAGGTAGGTAAATTAGGGAAGTATGTAGTTAGGTGTAAATACATGAATATTTATATTTTATTTTGGGTTAAGTCGTTTTCATTGGCTCATCCCATTTGTCCATGTTTTTAAATATGAAATTGTAAAGAACACCTTGTTTATATACTTTTCAAGATGAGAATGAAAGCCAAAACATATGGGATAAACTTTTTAGTTGCAATTCATTTGCGACTAAACATTTTTTAGTTGCAAATGACTTGTAACTAAAAAGTTTATCCCATGTGTTTTGGCTTTTAATCTCCATTTGAAAAGTATATAATTAAATAGGTAAATGACAATTAACTAGCTAATTAATTAGTTAAATAAATAATTAATAAAATTACTAATTATTTAATTAATAAAATATAGAAAAATAAATTAATAAGTTAGTTAATTAATTAATTAAAAGTTAAAATAAAAATTAACTAATTAAATTTATAAATTATCCAACTAATTAATTATTTATAGTAATAATCATCAATATATTATCATTATTGAATTAATTATATTATTGCTTATTATTAAATATTACTTAATTTATTGGCCAGATAAACAGTAATAATATTTATTTTTCATTATATATGAACTATAATATCTATCAACCAATTTCATTAACTAGTAATCGCTAATATTGAATTAATAGGATAATTATTAATTAATTATTATTTCATAACCAAATAAATTAATATCATAGCAAAAATATTCAGTAATTAATAATTAAGGATTATAATATTGAGTAGTATTTTTTCTAAATCTAATAATATAATTAAAACCTATTGTAGGCTAACTATTTTATTAAAATTATTCCCACTATTATTTTTATTTTTATGATTCATAATAAATATAAATGTAAATATTTAATAGTAAAAAATAAAATTAAAAAAATTATTATTGTAGCTAGTTGGTAGCCAATGTTTATTATTTTATTTATTTTTATTTTTATTATTAATTCGTTCATTATAGCTATTTATGAATTATTACAATAAATATTTTACATTTTAAACAATTATAGTTTTCCTTCGAAAATCATTTTTGCATTTGCATATTAATTTATTAGATTTCCATTTTAACTACTACAACAATTATTATAAAAAAATAAAATAGAAAATAAAAATTAGATATCAATAATTGATTATAATAATTGAATAATTGTTAATTAATATAAATTAACTATAATTTGAAATATAATTTTTAAAATATAAATTAATATTTTTGGGTAATTATTATAATATAGTAATATTTCATAATCAATTATTTATAATAATAAAAATAATTATAATAATGTAATTTGTAGCTAGCCTAGGTTAACTATTTTTTAATATATATTATTTCGTCATTTGTTAGATCTATTATGATTTATTATATTATATTTTTATTTTTCAATGAATAGAAAATAAAATTTTAAGAAGTACATCAATCATTTGAAAATAATAATAATAATAAATGTTATAATTTTATTAATTATTTTATTAATTATATAATTATTTTTCCTATCATATCATCATCATCATCATCATGTAATAAAATGTAATTATTTTTAAAAAGTTAATGAAAAAAATATTAAAATTTAATTTATTATGATATGTAATTAATATAAAATATAATATTAATATTAATAATTTCCATTTGTAATCATTTTAAGAAGTATAATAAGATGGTTTGGATAAACTTGTAATATGGGCACAATGTATTTAGTAAATATTTTACATAAAATTTTAATATACTCAAAATATACTCTAATTAATGTAACCATTATATTGAGGTTATTTATGTTAATAATATTACTTGAATACACATGTAATATGGTTGTTTAAATACATTCAAAATAAATATTTATAATATATACCCTATTATATTCCTTAAAATTCACAAAATACACCTTTGTATATTCATAGGGTTGCAACTAAATTTGTCACATTTACAACTAATGGGACATAAATTGTTCTGCTTGGATGAAAACCAAACTAAATGTTGTTTACATGGAAATATGAACACCAAATTAATCGCGAATTAGTTGTAATGTAGTTGCAAATATGACCAACACAAAAAATAGTTGCAAAAATGTCGAAATGTAGTTGCAAATAACTAATAGTCGCATGTAGTCGCAAATAAAGTGGTTACATTTTGGCCAATTTCTACTAGTGATTGTGTCTAATTGGTGAAACAATTATATGGGAAATTACCTAGATTGTACTTTTGCAAAATTACAATTGGCTTTTTATAAAAGGTACAGAAAAGTTCAGAATGATGAACAAGTTTATTTATAATTGAAAAACATGAAACATGATAATAATGAAAGAATGGAAGTTTATTATGATATATTATTAAAGTAAGTCAATAGTCTTCAACATAGGACAACAAATAATTTCCTAACTATTGTTTTCAGATATGGATTACAACCATATTTATGTGTAACAACATCAAGCATGAAGAAAGAAACCTTGCAACAATATAAGGAAGTAGCTTTGGTTTGTGAAGAAGGAATTTTTAAAGTAGAGGCTATAAGCAATTTATTAATACCACAAAATAGTAAAACAATATTAGTTCAAAAACCTCAAACAATTACAGAGAAAATAGGAATGTATTGTATAAATTGTCATAGGACAAATCATAATGTTGAAACATGTAGAGTCAAAAGAAAGGAAGACCTTGTTCTTGCAATTTTTAATATTACTACTTGACATATCAAAGTACAAAGACTTATGAAGTATTTTTGTCATATCTATGGTGACATGAGACATAAGCTCATAGATTATCCTAAATATATTGATATGTAGAATATGTTTAAAAACAAAGGAGTGAAGTTTGTAGAGAAACCATTTGTGGTGGAGGCTAAGATTGCTAATCCTTTAGTCCATATGGTGGATGTTAATATGGCCATTAACAAGAGTAAGGTTATTGAAGAACAAGTGTTCAAAGATATAGAACCAATCAAGAAAAAGTCTATTGTTGACTTGGAAAAGGAACAAAAACTATAACAATATTTTGTTAAGATTATATAAAAGATGCAAGTAAAAAACCCACCAAAAAATTTGATTCAAAAGAAAGCACAATGGAATGCAAGTTGGGCAAGATTACCAAAGGTTGAGGTGTCCATAAAAGCAATTGTACCACAAAATTTGTCTATTTGTCGCAACCTTAACTTTGGGCTCGCGACCAAGGCAAGGGGTTGCAAGGTTGCGGGAGTCAAGAGGAAAGAAGCCCGGGAGTCAAAAGGAAGGAAGCCCGGGAGCAAAGGCAAAGGCATTGGAAGGGTGCGGGCCAAGAGGAAGCCCGGGAGTCATCACATACTACCGGGAGTCTAAGGAAGTGCGAGGGAGTGTGAGGGAGTGAACACTCACACTCCCAAGGTAACTCCCAAGTTGGGAGGGGGAGTCCCAATGGACTCCCGAAACTTCAGAGTGCGAGTTGAAGGGTCAAATCTCAATGGATTGTTGCGCTCTTAGTACCGTTGAAAAGCTCTTAAAACGTAGATGTCTAAAATGGGCTCGCATTGCTCATTTGGACATCTCAAAGGCAAGTTATGGGAAAAAGAAGGGCCGGGAGTCAAACTGCCAATTTGACTCCCGACCACTAAAAGTCGGGAATCGAGGTCTTCCCGAGATCCGATTTGAGAGTGCGACACGGCGTTGAAAAGCTCTCGACGAGAGCTACAACTTTGCTTCAGACCGCGTCGCGATCAGACTTTGCAGTCGGGAGATATCGGCGTCCAAAATCCCGGGACTCCAACCCGAGACAATTTCGGGACTCCCACGCGGGAGTCCCGGGAAAAATGGCCATTTGGATGCCACCTCTGTAGAGAGCTGCAGAGTATACTATAAAGGGGAAGGTGGTGGCTTCCCCCAAGTTCGGGCCGTGGTGAGTCTTGTGTGTCCGTGTTGCCCGTGGCTCGTCCTAGCACCAAAGGTGCTCTAACTATGCACTAACCACTTTGTGTGGGTTGTGTGCATGCCCATGTGAGTGAATAAGCTTGTCAATTCTTCCTAGTCCCATCCCGGAGCTCCAACACACCCCTCTACCCCTCCAAGTGTTGTAAGCTAGGGAGCGGCTCCAAGTTCCAACTCCTTCCGCATTACCGCATACTTGGACCCTCGAGTGGGTCTACAAGGAACTTGGGAGCACGTCACTATTATTCCTAATAACAAATTTATGTTTATGGAATAGATATTCCAAAATATCAGCAAATAGATGATGGAAACTACCTACACCTTGAGGTTAGGTCAATTACTGAAGATAACACTAGATTGTAAGAAGTACATGTGGCATAAATTAAAGCTAGAAAAACCTAATATAATTACTCAAGTGATATTGGAATCTAGTGTGGCCATAGTGGTTGAGACACATATTGAAATAGACATTGTAGCTATGGAGGTAGATAACCAGATGGTAGTCATCCAAGTACAAGTTGGGAAGACCATTGTTGAGGATGTTCTAATAGATGGAGGGGCAAGTGTAAATATTATAATAGAAAATTTCATAACAAAATTAGGTTTACCAAAACCAAGACCAGTTCCATACCACTTCAGATTGGTAGATCAGAAGTTGACCAGACTTTTACAAATCATAAAAATTGAAGATTCACATACATGGTATACCATATATAGCCACATTTACTATTTTGAAAAATAGTGTGGTGGATTTTAACTATTTTATGTTGTTGGGAAGACCTTGACTTATAAATGCAAAGGTTACACATGACTGGGGTAATAATGTCATTACTATTCAAGGTAATGGAACAAGCAAAACAATATTAGTTAATAAGAAATTGGGAGCAAAAATTAGACAAGCCCAAGTATTGGTTTGTTATGACTTGTTGGAAAGGCTAATAGATGAAGAAGAAAATATAATCTTTGAGACAAAACCAAAGCTATTTCTCAATAAACAAAATCATTATCTTAGATGAAATAGTTTCCTTGTTGAGTATTGGAATGTTAGAAGTCAAAATTAGTGGAGAATTTGACCTAGAGCAAGAAAGATCACATCAAGGAGTAGTAAAAGTGGTGATTTCAACAATAAACACAACAAAACTTCATGTTAGACTATAGATCTCACTTGAAGATAAGGTTTATCCAGAAACCTATTATCATCATAACCAAGCTGATATTAAAGTGGATGAAACAGTGGCAAAAGTACAAGTATCGAATCTTTAGATAACAAGTTGAACTTTGACTAAAGAATAATAGCTTGTTAAGTTGAATTTTGGTACAAAGGCAAATCCATAGTACATCAAAGTTAATGCATAATTGACAAAAGAGAAAACTAAAAAGCTTCAGATGTTGTTCAAGGAGTCCAAAAATGTGTTTGCTTGGACTTATAACAATTTGAAAGGCATACCTTTAGAGTTGGTTCAACACAGAATTGAGTTAAGTAGTTCAATTCCACCAACACATCAAGCAAGGTATAAATTGAACCCTAATTATGTTGTAGCTATTAAACAAGATATTGACAAACTATTAGCAATAAAATTTGTATTCAACCAATAAAGGAGGTTACATGGTTATCACCTATAGTGATAGTGCCTAAGAATGGAAAATTGAAAATTTGTGTAGATTTCAAGAAGTTCAATAAGCCAACCAAAAAAGATCCTCATCCTTTGCCATTTTCTAATGAGGTTTTAAACATTATAGCAAGGTATGAAACCTATTCATTTTTACATGGATATTCATGATACCATCAAATTTCTATAGCCTTTGAAAATAGATACAAAACAACTTTTGTAATAGATTGGGGAGCTTTTGTTTGGATGGTGATGCCATTTGGTGTTAAAAATGGGCCACTAACTTTCCAAAGAGTAGTTCGTAGAACTTTTAGTGAGTACTTAGTTTAGTTTATGAAAATATTTCTAGATAACTTTATAGTCTATAATGACATGGAAAGTCATTTGATGAAGCTTACACTTTGCATTCAAAAATGCATGGAATATAGAATTTGTCTTAACCCAAAGAAATGTGCATTTATGGTATTTTTAGGACTGATTTTAGGACTCATAATTTCCAAGAAAGGAAAAATACTAGACCCTAAGAAGGTTTAAGCAATAGTGAATATGCCAATACCTATAAACCCACAACAGATTCATGTGTTTAATGGTATGGCTTAGTTTTATAGATGTTTCATCAATAACTTTGCTTTTAGTCATGGCACCATTCATAAAGTTGATGATGAAGAAAAAACCTTTTATCTAGAACACAAAGTGTCAAGAAGCTTAGGATCAAATCAAGTAGAAATACATAGAAGCACCAATTTTGATACCTCCAAATTGGCAATTGGAATTTCATGTGCACACAAATGCATCACTGTTAGTAATAGGTGTAATTTTCACATAGAATCCAATTGGAAAATATGACTAGCTTATAGTATATGCCTCTAGAATGCTAAATAAGGCAGAGCATAATTATACTATTACAAAAAGAGAAGCCTTAGCAGTGGTTTATGCTCTACATAAGTTCAGACATTTTTTGTTGGGAAACAAATTTGTTTTTTATGTAGACCACATGGCTATAGTATACTTGGTCAACAAACTATAGGTGTCTGGAAGGATAATTAGATGGTTGATATTTTTGGAGTATGAATTCATAATAGTCTACATAATATTTTTGGTAGAACACATTTGGTGATTGATGCTTCATCTAAATTACTGGATAATTTAGAACCATTGGGAGTCCTAGATCAAACTATGGATGCATGACTATTCTTTACAAAACTTACATGGATGCAAGAAGTGGAAAACAATTTAGAGACATGTCAGATGCCTGAAACTTTAAACCTAACTCAAAAATAAAAATTGACCAAAAAGGCAAAACCTTTTATTCTAAAAGAGGGAATAATGTATAGAGTGGGATGAGATAACAAAATGTGCAGATGTTTGACCACCTTAGAGGCACAAATTGTTTTGAAGGAGCTACATGAAGGAGAGATAGGAGGGCATTTTGTTGCAGATACTATTACAAAGAAAATTCTTGATGCATGATATTGGTGGCCAACTTTATTCGAGGATATTCATGAATGTTGCAGAAGCTGTGACAACTGTCAGAGGTAGTCTATAGTGTAGATAATGCTAGGTCAATAGATTTTCACTTGTCATCATAAAACTTTGGTACCATGTTCACATTATTTTTAGGTCAAGATGCATTTATTATGGACCATGTTATTGTCAATATGGATTTTCATAGAAGATGCCATGTGTAAAAAAAAAGGACAAATCATTAAAATGTTAACCCTAAAGTAAAAAGTGAAACATCACTTTATGAAATGAATACATTTCAGAAGGTGGTAAGGACTAGAATGCCTCTTTGTTTTTGTTTTCAACAAGCAAATGGCTTTCGGTTTTTGTTTCCAAAATGAGTGTAAAAGAAAGCGTTGTGGAAAAATTGTAAATACAATCTAGAGAAAGGTTATCAAAATTTAAAGAAGAGCAAGAGAGACACAAAGAGCAATAGAAGTTTGCAAACATTTTGCCTTTGCAGTCTAGGTCATTAGAAAGGAGTTCACCATTTCTTTTTCTTGTTCATTCTTCTTCTTCTTCTTCTTAGAGATCTTCGATTTCCAAGTTTGAAAAAGCTTTTGAATCAATTTGAAAAAATGAGATGGATTGTAGGGAAATTTTGAAGAGATACAATTTTCGGAAACCCAAAAGAGAAGTAAATCCTAGTGAGCAAATTGATCTAATTTCTATTTTTGATTTTGAAGAGAAGAAACACAAGGACGATTCGCAATAGCAACAAAAATTGCCATTTACATCAATAGAAACATGTTAAGGATCAGATTCCACAGGAAATTCAAATTCCCAACAAAAAACGTAAGAAAAGAATCAATCAGCAAGCAATGGTTGGAAATATGTGTGGGAAGAAAGTGTAGAGTGATTAGGATGATGAGGTCAGATATGTCTTTATTCCTACAGAACAGAATTATAATAACAATTTTAAGATTTTTTTATTTTGGACAAGCTTTGGAAAGGAAAAGAGAGCTTGGGCAAATAGAGCTGGATTGGTAGGTTTGTTTCAGGTGAGTGGAAGACACCTCATCACAACATTTCGGTTGAATTTCTAAACAACTAGAAATTATATTTTTGAACATAACAAAATCAAGGTTCTTTTGGGGGAAGAAAAAGTTGACAAACATCTCTTCGCAAAGGTTTTTTAAATTTGCCATATAGGGGAGATAGAACCAGATTAAGCAGAGATGTTGGATGATAGAATAACTTTGGCAAATATAGTTGATGGAATCCCATATATTTATAACACCAATGAAGGGTGGGTTGTAATGAAAATGAGGTTAGAGTATACCAATAGGATAGTTGCCATCTTGCCCATTATTTACCAAAAGGATAAGGTGTAGTATTCTAATAATAAGTTTGTTATGATGATCTCCAAAGTAGATCATGGAAAGTCTGTCAATTGTGTTGCCATTATGCTTTCTCAATTAGTCAAAGAGTTGATTAGATGGGAAAAATGTTAGAAAAATATGATTGAGGGAATAGCAAAAAGAAAATAAAAAAAGGATGTGTCATTCTGCCATAGTGTTAGAAGTTATTTTTTAGAAGTGGTTTCAACTAGTAGGAGCAAAGCCATAGGAGGAAAAGAAGTAGGCAAAGCAAGAGGAGGATAGGAAAAGAAAAGAACGTTTAAGGGAGAGGTTTATCGAGAACAAAAGACCTTTGAACCCTAATACATCTCTCCTAAAAAGGAGAAATAACCAAATATTAGGACAACCTAAAGAGCAATATGATGACCTAGTCTAATGATGATGTAGAGAGAGAGAGATTCTGCAAAAGAAACAGAAGAGACAAGAGGATACTACAATGAGGGGTAGTATTAATCCTCAATAAACAATAGAATTGTTGAAGAAGCAACAACATCAACATTAGAAATAAAAGGAGAAATCTATATCTCTTAAATTTGATTCTAAACCACAAATTTCTCTTAAGCAGGAGTAGAGATTAAATGGGTAGGAACACCAAGAAGGTCCAAGCAAGAGCCAAAAGTTCAAGCTCACTAGCTAGCAAAGGAGTAAAAATAGGATTTGGACTTGGATCCACCAAAAGTTACTATAGAATAATGAAGGTATGCTACCTTCAAGATTAAGTTCTGCAATAGGCACAAATGTGTTTGTCAAAATTTGGACTGCACACAAGAGTTTAGGTTCTTCAGAAACAAGTTCCAGGGGTCAGACTCCTAGATTTCATACACCAAGGTTTGAACAATAGATAGAAGCATAATTGGATCAACATAGAAGAGCTATGAGTATGTTTCAAAAGCTAGCAAAGTACAGTGTACATATGACAAATATTCTACTTAGACTTTTTAATCTTAAGATAAAAAATAAATAGATCGTAAAAGAGAAGGATGGATCTATCCATAATCCACAAGGAACTTTAGAGAAGGAGCAAAAGCTAAAAGCAAAGCTACATGATAAAAATAGTGAGAATAATCAAGTATTGGTAGAACTTTAAGTAGCCATACAAAAAATTAATAACATGGAAATGCAAAGCAAGGATCTAGAAAAGGTTAGAATAGAAAGGGATTCTTTGCAAGTAACTCTAAAGGAAATAGATGCCAATTATTGGAATTTGAAGGCAAAGAAGGATATTTTGAGTGTCGAGCACAACAAATTTCAAAAAGATTACTAGAATCTGGAGCAAACTTTTTTGAAGCAATAAAAGGAGTTGAAGAACCTTAGAATGGAAGTTGGAAATGTGTATAAGGCCAAGAATGAAATACAAAGGCAAGTTGATCGTACGCATGCACAAATGGACAAAAAATTGTAGAAATAGGTGGCCTTTAATGAAAAATTACAAAAGTTTTTGGAAGAAACACAAAGAGTTAAACCTTTCAATTATGATAATGTTTTCATAAAGAACAATGAGTACAAGAAGCAGAATATTTTACTTTAGGTAAGATTCATGGCATTATAAATGGAGGAAAAAGATTTAGATCTTTGGTAGGATGTAGTATAAGATATTGTTTAGAAGGATATTGGAAAGATTTGTAGGAGGTATGAAAGAAGTGAAAGGCTATATAGGCACATGATATTTTAGATGGAGAAGGTCATGCCAACATTTGAGTGTGAACCTTTGGTTCTCTTTCCAAAACCTGAAACCTTGGATGAAAAAAAAGACAGAAGGGATACTAATGGTGCAGGACCATCAACTACAAGAACACTAGAGGAGGAGCGAGGAGACTTCATTGGAGGGAAGGAAAGCCTTAACATGAAGGCTACTGGTAAGACATATGCATCAGAACAGATTTTGGAACCAATAGAATTTGTTGTACATGATGTCAGTTTTCAAAAGTATGCATTTACAACAACAAAAATGGGGGAGTAGATACCAATTAAAGAATCAAGGATTTAAGAAATTCAGTGATATTGGATTGAACTAACATCATAGCTACAACAATAGGAACATACTCAAATTCTATCAGATTTATAGTTACATGAGTAGATTCAAATCACATTAAATCTACAGATAGAGATATCAAAGTTGCAGACACATGGGCAAACATCAACACATCATCAAATTACTACATAGGTGTTAACATAGGTATCACAAGAACAACAACAAACTTTGAATACAATAGAAATTAGCTATAAATAGAACAAACTATAATGTAGACTATATGAACAACACAAAGAACATTAGATTTTTGAATCACAAGATTAGAAGTAACATTAGATTTATGAATCATAGGATCAAAAATAACATCAAATTTAGTTTTCTTAACATATTTTTTTGATCAAAAATTTCAAGACATAATATAGAAAACAGGTGGGGTAATGTTAAAGGAATGGTTATTTATGGTAATAATTAGTTAGTATGTTTCTATTTATTTAGTTATTTTTTTAGGAATTACTAATTAGATCACATAGTTTTTGTCACCATTTGAATTTGAATAGAACATAGGATTGTTTTCTTTTTGAATATTTTTAGAGAAGAGGATGAGAGGTAGAGGATTATAGAACATTGAATTTTAATGAAGTATGAGAATAACATTTTGATTTCTAGGAAAAACTTAACTTTCTTAACCAAAATTTCTATTTTGATGTTTTGTGATCATAATTTCATTGTTGGATTTTTATTTTGGAACTAAATTTGAGTAGATCAAAATGAACAATTTTTTTTAGTACTAGTTTCATGACAATTCAATCTAGATTTAGATTAGAATATAGGATTAGAGTTTTTGTATTTACCAATTACCATTAAGTCTATGGGCTAGCCACTAATGTAATGGATTTAATTAAGAGTCATTGCAATTGGGTGGGGGGAACCCAACTTTGTATGGAATGTTGTGGAAAAGATGTCAAAGGCCATACAAAGTGATGGGATGACTGGGCATGCAAAAAATCATGCCTTTGAACTTGAACATGCCCAAAATATTTAGTGAGCATGATGAACATAAAAAATCATGTTTGGAATGTTGTTGGAAAAGATATGCTTGTGTAATCTTTCTAATATGCTCTCCTAAAGGTGATCCATCCCTCTATCTAAAAATGTTCAAAACAAGGGTTGCAAGTTTAAGTTATAGGGGGAAGGTCTCATGCTATCCTCAAATGTGCATGGAATAGAAGCAACCCAAAATTACACGCTCTTATAACTTTTAATAATAATGGGTGATAATCTTGCAAAAATCACTACTAGAATTCCTATTTTTAAAACTAACCAAGTTGATTAGATGGGTCTTTTTTATTAGAGGAAATGCATTTTTGACTAAAGGCTAAAGGTTTGGATGAATTTGGGTATCTTTTAACTAATCAATTTGACTAGAGTGATTGATTTAATAAATAGTCAAATCGGACATTTAGTCAAATTGGACTTTAAAATACCACTTAGTCAAATTGGTTAGTGGTCCGGTCAATAAGACTACCCAATCTAATCAAATTGGTAAGTGCCCTAGTCAATAAAGGCACCTATTATACCCAATCAATAGGGCTAACTAAGTAGGCTTTATTTTTCATTTATAATTTTTATGTTTTTGAATCTCCTTTTTCTACAACCACCATAACCCTAAGGGTAAAGGTGAGGTGATCATTATCATCCTTTCAACCATGGGTACCCATAAAGGTGACCCCTTTTGTAGACATTTGCTTGTTTTAGCCTATTTTGTGCTTTTTGTTTTGTCGCAACCCAATTCCTTTCTTGTTTATTCCCCATCGGCCATTGTTGATAACACACACATTATATGCCCTCCCTCCTTGGTATTTGCAACATTTGAGTTCTTAACCAATAAAAGTTGTTTAAGATTGTCGTTTCGATCCAATTTCATAAATATTCAACTTGATCCCCATCCAATTTACCTACTGATTTCACACCATTAATTTTGTTGAGCACACCTTTTGAAGGCTTCAAAGTTTTTTGTATTATAACGGGATCCACTTCATTCATTGAAAATCCTTATTGGAAGACCTCGAGCATGTAGATTTACTTCCAAAGATGGGTGAAATTCAAATAATTTTTGGGATTTTGACCCATTTGTTTTACAATGTCCATCATATTTTCTTTGATACATTTTTCCTACTTTAAGGTTTAAAATCATTTTTACGTCCTTTGACCTATTTCTATTTTGATTTTTTGAACTTATTAGAAATCCAAGATTTTTTTTATGGTTTTGAACGAAAATTAACTCATCACCAATCTTCTTTTCCCATCTCCTTTAGAGGCATTAGTTTTATTTCCATTAGTGTTGTCATTACTCCAATTGCATTATTAGGGAGTTGGGTCATTAGTTGTTTCATCCTTGGCCTTTTGGTTTTTATTTGACCATTGAATTTTTATGTTGGAGAATTTGGTTCACATGAATTTAAGCACTATCCCTTTCCAAGAACAATTAAATGTAGCCTAAGACCTCTTGCCCCTAGTGGCATGTGGGTGTTTTCCCCCTTACAAACACTTCACAATAAACAAATCAAATGATTTCAAAACTCCATTTTAGAATGTTTGCACCAACTTTTTGACATGATGTTTAACATCTATCAAGGTCGCATCCTTTCATGTTCAAGTGCTTAGTTCACAACTCAACCAATCCAAATGAAGTTTTGTTTGTCATAAACATTTTTCTCCATCTCTTTGCAAATTCAACTACAAGTATTCCATCCCTTAGTCATAAGCCTCCTTCATTGTGTTTGCATGCATCCCATCGATCCTCTGGGTATCCATTTCTACAATGTTCACATGATAATGAACACATTGGGAGACATGACACCATTAATGATGTCTTTACATTCCATAAGAAATTGGCTTTCATGTGGTTTAGAAGCATTTGCATGCTCTTCCCTCTTTCATGTTTTAAACATTTATATGTCATGTTGATAATGTCTTTTTTGAAGATGGGGTCAAAACCTTTGCAGACATTGTTATTGTGGATCCCATTTGTGCAAATCTTTTGGCCCATGCATGTTTTACACATGGTTTTGTAGCATTAGAGGTAGCCCAAACAAATAAAAAGAATTATTAAGATTGCCACATGAAAGATCATTTCCTTTTCATAGTGATAGAAATCTATGATTATTTACATATATGAGCCATTGAGTTTTTACCACTTTGTGCCAACAATGTGTGGGGAATGAAAGGCCTTGAAGGTCCATGCTACTTTCAACTTTAACCATTTATTGTAGACAAAGGTTTCACTTATGTTACAAAAGTTGTAGATTTCCATAATCTTTAGTTGAACAATAGTCATGGGGTTGGTTGTTTTTCGACTACCACCACTTAATATGAACCTTTCACCCATTACCACTTTAAATATGTCATTTATTGTTGGTAGGTGAAGGATGTCTTCTACCTTTGTCCTGATCATGGAGATTCCTCATTTATTGTGTTAGATGGTGAACCATGGCATATTTGGCCTTACATTTGATTGTGAACCATATCATTATTTTGTCTCCTCTTGTTTATCTTCATATTGTTTTCCCCCGCTTTTTTTTGGAATAAAGAAAAGTCTTGTAGGTTATCATCATTAAATGTCATGTTACTTGATGAACATTTGGTCGATTTAAATCCATTCAATAATTAATTTAAAACATTAAAACATCTTTCTTGTGCTGAATTTTTGCATCCTAGTGAGAGAAAAAATGAAATGAGAATATTTTGTTACATTTTTTTTTCATTTATGACCTTTTTTTTCAATATTTGAATGTTTTTCAAATAGTTGTCATATTTAAACATGATTTCTTATCCTAGAGTAGTAAAATAATGATTTCTAAGACATTGTTGCCATTAATGTGCAACAACATGTTAATCCATTTTATCATTAATCCAAGTCATGTATATTTTGTTGTTCACAAAACCAAAATAAACTTGATAAATTCATGACATAGGGTCTAATTAAGTTTTGATGCATGGCATTATCATGAGTACATTGAAGTTATGTATTATAACAAAAAGTGGTATGATACATTCTAGTTTTAAAATGTTTGAAGCTAGTAACTCTAAAACATAAACACAAAGGATCATTTCAATGGAGCCTCTTCCCTCCCTCCCTCCTCCCCCCCACCCAAAATGGATTAAAACCTAATGGTCTAACATTTAGGGCAACAAATCAAGGGATTACATTGTAACTAAAAGAGAAAAGGGAATAGGGTAGATAGGCTTGTGGGTCAAAACTTAAGAACTCAAATGAAGTTGATCTTCACAGATGTTCCTTTGTTTTTGAAGCTCATCAACTTTTTAAACTTGCACTTAGCATTTCCAACACTACAAAAATCTCTCAATTCGGTGAAAAAATGGGCAAGATATGGGGTGTTTGGTGTAAAGGAATTCAATGTTTGATGATGAGTGAGACTTGAGTGCATCTTTGGCTCTAGAATACAAAGTTTTGTAAACCCTTGGTGCACCCATCACGTTTTAAATCATTCAAATCCAACAAAAAATGAAGAAGTTATGAGGTTAGAACTAAAAAGGGTCTAGATCTATTTTTTCAAAATTTTTGGAGCAAATTATTACTCATTCTCTTTTTGTGTTTTCTACATTGCTCCTTTATTTTGGACTCCTTTACTTTTAGCGTTAAAAAAACTTTGTAACTTTTCAATTTGCATGTTTAATGACACAAAAATCAATCAATTTGGTTAAGGAATGAGAAGAATATTGAAAAATGTTTGGTGATGGGCTGCTCTATCCTAGATAGCCAATCAGTTATAAGAACTTTGAAAGGTCAATTATAAGAACTTTGAAAAATACACTTGGAAAATCATGGTGCAAATATGATTATTGATGATACTATTAATGGGAAAATTTATAAATGAGATAGTATAAATTGTTGATAGTGCTAAACATGTCTCCAATGACAAATTAAACTATAAAAAAATAATATTATGTGCACATGAAATTAAGAGGTGGCATAGAATATTTGATTTACTTGCGATTTTATTTCAATGAATTCTTAAAACTATAGCTAGTAGGCATATGTGTGGTGACACCCTCCCCAAAATAACACTTTTATGTCCCTTATAAGGGAATTGTTTTTTCAAAAAATGGCATTTGTGAAAGAATATATTATTTTTTTTAAAAAGGTGTTGGGATTTGGTGATTTTTCACCAAAAAAAAAAAGATTGATGTGCACCCCACATGTGTTAAGGAGGTGCAAAGTATGACCTCCTTAGTAGTGTGCTCGTCTTTTCCACGATAAACAGTTGAAAGGTCATTTTATCCTTGTCTTTTTGCATTCAATTTTCAGGTAATGTGTTAGTATTATTCTCCAACATGCTTTAACTTTTGTTATAGAGAAGAAGATTGCATTGGTAGATGATGCTTGTTCTAGATGTCCCACTATTATTATATCTCACGATTTGCATGCTGGTGACATAAGAAGGGCAGTGGGTGAGATAATTTCTTACCACTAACTAGTCTCCCTTTTTTTGGGCCCTTCGGGCTATGTCTTTTGGCCTATTTGGCCTTCCCCTTTTTGTCTCCCTTGGGATGGTTCTGGCCTTTATTCTTTTATTGGTTTGTTGTGTTGTTTGTTTTTTATACTAGTGATTTTCGTCAAATTTTGACCTATATAAAGCATTTTCATGAAATCACCCAAATTCACTAGATTTTGAAGTTATTTTTTCAAATTGCTAGATTTTTATGATAAGTTCCATTATGAAGCCATGGATATAGAAGGATTCTGTTTTTTTTTACTTTCATATCTAATACCTAGCTAAATTAGTTTGTAAACCATTGCCACTTTGGCAACGTCACCAAAAATAACCCTGCTCCTTAATAAATGATGTGGACATGCAAGATAATGTGCATTGTAAGATGGTTGGGAATGCAAGTACAACTTGATTTCCATCTCACATTCAAACAACATAAATAACTCACAAAGTTAATCCTTGATTTCAAATGGCTATTTCTTTTAACTCTTTTCCACCAATTCTAATGCTTTCATAGCCAATACAGTAGTTAGGCCACGGTTCCCGATTAGGATGTCTTTACTGCCATACTTGTAAATCCACCCAGTTGGCCAACCTCCATCTACTTCTTGCATCCCCTTCAATTGTTGGATGTCACTCACTAGTGCATCCTCCACATGCACTGTACATGCAGCAATTATGCGCATTGCGAGTGCGAGTGCATCACCGACCTTGCCAACACGTTCAAGCATGCGTTCGGAGAAGAGTGGGGCAATGTGTTCATAAATAGAAGGAGAAACCTCTAGGAGGCGAGAGAGGAAGAAGAGGAATGTATCTGCACCATAATAATATAATGTGCCATCAAGGTATGCACGATGTTGCAATATGGCATGCACCCATGCAAATTCTTGGGAGAGTTCATGCCCACGCCCATGGGCATTGAAGAATGAGAGGACGTTCGTGCAAGCAACGGGGTCTACATACACAATACTTGTCAGTGTGGAGAAAAAACATAACAGATATAATCATATACCAATTATTGAAAAATGTTATTCACTAAACCCTGTACGCTAATCCACATAGGCCCTCACATGCATTTTCAAACTTGCTTCACAATGGGTTTAAGGCCAAATTGAGTTTGCACCCACCTGTGCACCATGCAACATGGATGCTATGTGAACAGGAATCACTTTTTCATTGTATTCAGTCCCATGATTAACCACAGTGGTTAGATATGTAGGGACCATCCACGTGCATCTAACTACTTAGTGGTCACCAAGTGGCCAACACTTACCTACATAATAACCACTTATTGATGCCCCAGCGCGGACCCTGCTTGTTACCCAGTTCAAAGTTCAATAACCAGCGAACATGTTCGAACCTATTGGTGTGAGGTGGAAGTGGGTTACGAATGTGGAACCCTGGTAACTCAGTTGTGGTTTATCGAAGGACTAAAACCTTTCATTACAACAGGTTTTGGGAGTGTCCAGTATGGCCAGTCCAAGGTGGAGGATAGCCAAAAATGGTGCTGCAACCTTCAGTTGTTAAGGCCCTATAGAAGGGTTTTTGACCTTCTATTTGAGCACAAAACTAATTGCAACAGCTTTTACATTTCATTAGTATACAATAATTTTCAGGGACTTTGCATTTCTTTGGTGTTTCACTAACTCTACTAGTTTTACATGTCTTTAGTTATTAATAATTTCAGTAGCCTTATATTTCTTTGTGTATCTTATATATAATTACAACATGTGTGTGCGTGCGTCCGTCTGACGGGACAGTTCCGCGTTTTAATGGACCGGCGGAATCGGCCCGGACGGTCGGATTCCGAAAACAGGAATCGGCCCGGACAGTCGGATTTCGAAAACGGGACAATCGGATTTTTCGTTTAGAGCCAGCAGGGGTGGGGGGGGGGGGGAGGGGGGGCGGCGGGGAAAGGGGGGGGGGGGGGGTGGGGGGCCAGGGAAGGTTTTTTTTCGCCCTAAACTGGCCAGGACTTATTATGGTTTTCAGGACATGGTTTTCGGGACTTGGGATCTCAACTTTGGGGCCTGGAAATTTTAGGATATGGTTTTCAGGACATGGTTTTCAAGAATTGGGACCTGGATTTCACACAGGGGCTTCAGAGTGGCCTTCGGCCACGGGCACCCACTAGTTTCACTAATTTCAGTAGCTTTACGTTTTTTGGGTGTCTTTCACTAATTGCATTACAATTTCACATTTCTTTGGTATTGGATGGAGCCTCTTAACATTGGTTTGATCATCGAATAAGGCCTTTTCTGAGTCAAGACAGATACTGATGAAAGAAAGCGACAAGGGGCAATTTTTTCACAAGACGCTAAATACCCCCCCTCCATCGATAACTGTCTGGGGCCCTTTCTGGGCCTGACAGTGCAGCCCTGTGGAGAACTGTGTGGTTCAGACGTAAAGTTTTGACTTTTTGACTGTGGAAGTTATGTAAATAGAAAAGAAAGCAAAACTTTTTGGTGTTTGAGTCTATGCC